>JAHBBA010000902.1:0-309429 GCA_018806925.1 Skeletonema costatum | reverse complement strand
TCACTGACGACTACACAAAAGATCTAAGGACAAATATGGGACAATATGGGACAGGACAGTCCAAGTTGCATGGCAAATTGGGCTATCTAATACCATTAGAACTACTTATGGGATTAAAGTCCCAATCGTTCAGACCCAAATAGGCCGACCGATAGGGAGGGTGGGTGAGAAAAAAGGGGTGGGAGGGTGGGAAAGTTTTCAATTGCTACTATGATCGATCGAGTTGCTCGAAGGGGTTCTTCCACTGCAAGGGTATTGCTGTGAAAAAGTTACTGAGAATTGCAGAGAGAGCAAGCCAACACTCTTCGATCATTTTGGCTCGCAAAGATACGCTTTTACGTACAATAAAGAGAGGAATTGTTTCCTCCTGATTCTGAAACTAGTAAGGAGTAAGTGAATCCCAAGGGCCGTTCAAATGGTGATTGGAAAGGGCGCGCTGAGTGCAAGCAGGGAAAGAAGAAGAGAGAGGAGTATGTGTCTTTAACCGTAGGTCAAAATGTCGACCATTTTGGTCTCCAAAATCAAACCGGACCACATTTCGGGAGACCACAAATATTTTTGGAGACCAAAATGGTCCGACATTTTTGATCGACAGTGTTTAGCCATTACTACGCCAATACTACATCAATCCTCTCGGTTCAAAGACCGATATTATTCCATTCAGTTAGTTTAGAACGCATATGCAACATGGGTTGATGACATTCCAACCACTCGCCGAGATATTAGGGGCGTCAAATAGGTTGCCCGGGCGTGGATGGCCGGCAAATGAGGCGATCTCGAATCACAAAACACACACCTCACAAAAAGCACCTCCACCATGGTGCATCACATGGCATTATCAGTCATGTAATAAATAATAACAACAACTCCAACATGCATTCTAACCCAATTTTTTGTGCTGAATCCGTTTTTGATGTCGGCGGGGGCCGATTCTCTACGGTTACGGCTTTATGACGACATGAACATAATACATGTAAATTCGGCATGTTCGACATCAGCAGAGCCGACCTCATATGATGATACCGACGGAAGTACGATGACCCCACGCAACAACATTCGATAGTGTATGTCTTTGACGAAGTAATGATGACTTGGTAGCCGCTATATCGGCCAAGAAGTCAAGATCATCGCATAGTCGCAACGCAGCGGCTTGCTTCAGGAGAGCATGCCGATCACCAATTTCACCGCCGTAGGGGGGACAGCTATCAATGCATTGCAGGCACCAAACGTCACCTCTCGTCCCAACATGATATTAAGTGGCAAATGGGGTGATATTTGGGGTGGGAAATGTCAGAGACCTCCCTCAAATGCTATGTCAAAGAAAGAAGTTCATAACGATCAGCAACAGGGTAAATAAGCAATAAAATAGAGAGGTATCAATCATTTCAAGTCACCCAAGACGCCCCAAATGTTTTATGGGTATATATTGAGTAAATGACGTATGTATATTGCAGTGAGGCAGTCTTGACTGGCCAAAGTATATGTAGATTGAGTGAAATATGGTGATTTTATGCCACTAATGGTGAGTATTATTTCTCTTCACAGACGATGATTCCTAGTAATCCCAACAACAGACACGTAGCCAATAATATCCAATTTCTTGCGCACCGAGTCAACATCTGCAGGTGATGACGCTCGTTGGGACTGATCTGATGGCTCCATGAGGAGGTCGACTAGAGTGAATGTGAATTATTTCTTAGTCTTTGAAAAATAGAGATAACAATAACGTAAAATATATAAATATGAAGAGGATGATGTTGATGTTGACGTTCAAAAAACTAAAAGTTTGTGGAGCATGCCATCACTCCGAACGCAATGATCATTCCCCTGCTTCGTCATGCTCATGCTTCCTTTCTTGGTCAATCTTGCGTTTGGTATCAGAGTGAGCTTTTGAAACGAATGATATTATGTCTCTGTACCTTTCACACGAATACACGTATTTCTACTCTACCGGTCCCGTTTTTTAGCTTCTTTGCTGCTTTCTCATCTAAGGTCTGGAAGTAAGAAAACCATCTTCGTGTGTGTGCTAAAGTAGCCTGCAATATCCTTAAAAGGGGGTGGAAAATACCATTAGGGTTAAGGTATTTTTCTCACACACAGATGGCGCTTTCTCACAAATCAACGTGGGAATCATTATCTACGAGAAATAACCTTAATGGTATCTGATTTTAGAGTTCCGAATCTTTAGCCTCATCTGGCGTGATTGTGGGGATTTTTTTCTGAGCGCGCGGAGCCTCCTTCTCCTCCACGCGCGGGGGTTTGGGGGCTTTTTTAGCAGGCGGCGTTGGCCATCGAACTAGCCTAGCTTAAATTATTCCCCCGCGGGGGGTATGATAGCTTGCGCATCGCATCGCATCACGCATCACTCCATCCCTTTATCACTAAAGTAGATCGTGCCTTCACCATGACATCCGTTTCCGCGATGATATTATGGTGGACACTTATCTTCGTCGCCCTAACATTCATTCCTCCTGTCACTAGTTACACTATCCTCGGAGGCATCGACCAGGAAAAGAAAGATGATGCCGAGAGCGAGAACTCATTCGTTACTGAAAAGCTACGCCACTTGCAAAAACAGGTAGAATTGCGCATTCAGTCTCACGAACCTTCTGGCCGTGTTTCAATGGCGGGTACACTTTGGGAGGCGTCTCCTCTTTTGGCAGATTATATTACAAATCCAGCTTGTCCTCTTGAGGCATTCCAGCGTATGAGGATCCACGACGACGATGATGGTAATGTCCGGTTGCAGCCACAGCCGTCTACTGTTGTCGAATTGGGAAGTGGTGTAGGACTGGCTTCATTGGCTGCGGCTTTTTTGGGATGTAGAGTATTTGCGACTGACGGCTCACCATCGTCAATAAGATTAATGAATGAGAACTTCGAGAAATATGCACCAGATTTTGCCATGCCTCCTCGTACACTACGACTTGATTGGGGGGATATGGATGCGACACAATCATTAATACAATCTGAGTTATGCTGTTTGCCCGATGTAATCATGGCATCGGACGTTGTATACTCTTATAGTGCAAGAGAAGAACTAGCAGCAACAATACGTCTTCTTTGTCCAAAAGGGCATTCGGGGAGAGTTGTCATAGCTCACAGATGGAGAACAGATCCAGTAGATGAAGAATCATTCTTTAAATCTTTCGATGACGACTTTGATAGAGAAGAAGTTGGTTTTGAGTTTCTTCCTGACGATGGCTATCATAGAACAAGAAACATGATGGATATGCGTTATCCAATTTCGATTTTCGAAATGAGACGAAAATGTTGAGTCAAGTGATGAGTTCACGAAACTTTGATGTGACTATCTAAGCTGTTGCTCTTTTGTCTAATTCAATCTTATTGACGTCTTACGACTCTAATGTAAAACTGCAGCACGTAAACAGCAATCTTGGCCATAAGTTATTGTCATCTTCGCCATGTGAAGAACAATAATCTTCTTCTTTGCATAACTTGTGTTCCTACACTATCCTTTTCACTACTTGCTCCCGTAGCTCGGTGTCGCAACTCTTGCTTTCATTATTGTTGCAGCAATCTAGGTTTCCATTCATAACGCTCTCTTTCAAGTGATTCATGAAAGTCTCTACCTTCACACGTATTTGTCGGCTGACACGTAGATATGCCATATCCCCCTCTCCGTCCTTTGCTGATGCTGTAGGTGCATCAATATTCCAATTTAGCGTCTCTTTGCTCATATCTGACAGTTTCTGTTTCAGAGAGTCTGCACAAGCGCAAAGTACAACAAGGCTGTCTACGGATCGCTGCACATCTAACGTGTTTGCGGTACCTACGTCTTCTGACTCAGGTGTATCTTCTACTTCCACAACACCAGCATAGGCTAAGCTCATTTGCAGTGAAACGCCACGCAGCATCTCCAAGAGTGAAAAAGATCTTGATTTACTGCAACGAGAAAGAGAAAGTTGTTCTTCTCCTCCACCGCCACTGCTTGACGATAGAACATCATGAATTGTTTTCGGTGTAGCGTCTGATATGTCTACTCCATCTATAGCCATTGCTTTGATGGCTTTGACCTTTACTTTTTTACGGCGTAGAGGAGAAGAACATGTTTCGCCATCACAAGTGACACATGAAGTCGAGTTGATGGTATCTACCGAATTGTTCCTTGTAAAGAAAGAAGTTAGTGATGACGTTGGTGATGAGCTAAGTCTATCATTAACATCAGTGGTGAGACTGATGTTTCGTCTAGTGCAACGGAAGCTACTACAAGGCCATCTAGGAAGGATTGTAGGCGTCGGTCGCGCTGAACTTCCTCTTGGCTGTCACCTTCTGTTGTGATGATGTCTGTTCTTCTTCTAGCTTCGAGTTGTGAGCGTTCATTCTTCATCCAATTTTTTGCCCATCCCTCAGCCATCTGAGAACGGCAGCTATTTGACTTGCAAGCGAAAACTATTGTGGATGTCATTGTCATTACAAGGTACAATAGGTAGGTATATCACAAGATGGCGTATATTATGATGGTGTTTTTCCTTGAGCTTTTAATGCCGTGAATGACGACGATGAACGATGAAGACAGCGCAGCAGAAGGAGATTGTTACTTGAGTAACAGCCACTGCGTTCGCGGCGGGAGAGTTCCTACGTACAGAACATATAGCCCGGCGCAGCTCAGAAACCCCACTGTAGAAAAAATTGTACGTAGGAACCAATATACAAGTGGTATTAAAGTGGCGCCAACGATCATCCCGAACATGTTCACCATGAGATTTCCGCCCTATCACCCTACTAAACGCATGAAAGGAATAGTACATCAACATAATAACAACTCGGATGCCTCTACAATGCATATGTGACAATATTCCATCTTAATTTACCAAAGTTTTGAGATAATGAGCTTAATAGAAGGCGATTAGTACACATAGCAAGGAGCCACAATTCCCAATAAAACCATGCAAATTGTGTTTATGAAGGCCTTGGTGCAGACAAATACTATTCCAATACCAACTATAGTGTCATATGGAGCCATAATTACGTTTTTGTCTAATGTAGTCATTAATGAGGCGCAAATATCCCCTGATTCCCTGTCACTGTGAGCTTCCGAAATCTCAACCCACAGGAGAGAATACATGTTGTGCTTTCTAGTGGAAGATATAATGCTTATAAGCAACCATTTCCGACGCCCTATACTATATTGATCCACGGAAGACTTAGTTTGTTGTTGATAGCTTTGATGTACTCTCTTCAGAAGCAATATACTGCCGCTTACCCACTCTCTGCTCAACACACAAATTTCACTCTAACTCAGTCCTCGCCAAGTCAATGACGCATAACATTGTTCCCGACCGTAAAAACACATTAGCGATTATTATCAGAGTGCCGGGACATGTTTGGATTGACTTAAATACTCAATTCAACGCAATTATTCAGGTTAGGGTCATGCTTCGTGCTGGGTTAGGGTCAAGTTTAGGGTTCGCCGATGAGTTGAGCAGGCGAGGATATAGCTCTCCAATGAATCTCTGCCGCAGCAAGCGATCATTATACACAACTCAAATCGATTGACGGGCTTTCAGTTGCGTTCCAATCATTTCATTTGTAATATAACAACAAAAAGGGTCAAATTTGTTGTATGATCGATCGTGTGGCTGCCGACACATGGTGCCCGGTGGAGTACTATAGCCGTAGAGAGTCGCCGCCGATGAACCATTCCATTATTATATGTATATACATTGAATCGGTGTGGAGGATTGGTGCATAGTAGTCCATTATCTCCGTCTAATCGAATGGAATCGGAAGGCGGCAGAGGTAGTTTTTCATAGTATAATGTAAACAGCTTATTCATGGCCGCCTAACATAGACTTAGTCCGCGACGGGACCAATAGAGTTCCTCATGAGTACAGCTCCTCATAGGGTCCCGTGCCGGACACTTTCCATGTGTAGAAGAGGAGATACGATTTTCTAAGTTATGGCACTTTTATGGCGGAAATGGTGCCATGGCGTGCGGCTTGTGCGAGGTTGTGAAACTTTTCGGTGTGGCAAAACTCTTTTTGGGGGCTCTTTTTTCATCTTAGTGCCGGTGTCTTGTGGTGTTCTAATTCCTACGTATGTAAGCAGTCTTATCTACAGTAGGTACCGCCAGTTGCGCCGGCTAACAAGGCCTTTGTTACTTGAACAAATGAGGCTGATTTACCGTCTTATTTTTCAGATGGCTGTCTCTCTAAAGAAACAACTTCTATCTACACCAAGTCGTGTCCGTGAGTTTGTTACTTGAGTAACAACAGGAAATCAACTGGCGGCCACTGCCCTCACGGCATCGGTTACTATGGTAACTTTCAGAATCGTCCCGGCGGACAAATCTGTTACTTGTAGGAATTAGTATGGTTCTACGTACGGGATCACCCCTCCTTGCGCAGCGCAGGTGATGTATTTTCCTTTCCTTCATTTTGAGAGCTCACTAACATGATTTACATAATAGAAGCTCCTATTCATTTTGAGCAGCTAGCCATGACAACACAACAACCAACAACTCGTGTCAGTTTGCAGAATCACGATGAAGACTCTCTTATTTGCAGTATTGGCACTAACGACGTGCGTGAAGAGCACCGCTGCGTTCGTTGCAACCATCCGGCCTTCGAAACAGCAACATCAACTCTTTGCGTTTGCATCAAAGACGGGCGAGGCCGATGGCAACAACGGGTCAGTATCTCATTCTGCCAATAAAAGAAGACATGTTCTTCATTCAATAGTGGCTCCTGCTGCATCCGTGCCTTTACTATTCATCAACGAGAGAAGTAGTGCAAAAGCAGCATTAGAGGAATGCGATGTACTCTGCAGACAACAGAGGTATGACAAATATATGGATTCTCAATATGAAGAAGTGAAAGACCTACCGCCAGCACAGCCGATCCCTGCAGTTACCAACAGAATCACTTACGTCGTTCAAATGATTATCGATATTGGAGCAAAACGTGATAATTATAATGCCGGGTACATACGATTTGGGCTGTATGGCGACGATTCTCCACTTAGTGTCAAACAAATGTTATTCTTTCTCACTAAAGGAATCACAAGTATGGATCAAGAGACTTTAGAAGATCGACTTGAGGTCGATTACATGCCAGTCTCAATGGGGAATGGCTCTGTTCAAACCATTTCTCCTGGCAAGGGAATAGTGTTTGGTTTGCCATCGCAATCAAAGGCATATGCCGAGAATAAAGGAATGAGAACAGCTGGTAACAATTTTGTGCCACAAAATAGACCCATGCCCACATTGGAAGGGGAGAAGTTTCCTCGTCCACACAGCTGTGCTGGTTTGATATCCATCCCAGCCAAGGGAATCGGATATGATAACAACAGTGATTCTTCCAATCTAGATGAAATCTACTCTTCGGCGTTTACAATTACAGATGCACCACTGCCAGATTTGGACAAACCATCCACAACAACAAAATCAGCTCAACAACAACCACCGAGTCATCGAGTGATTGGGCAGATTATTGATGATGAAAGTATGCAATTTTTGGAGCGCTTGGCGACTCTTCCAGTGCAGAAAAAGTTGGGGAAAGGTGGAACTTCAGGGCCTCCACTGTTGAAGGTTCGAGTGAGGGATGTGGATGTCCAGAAGGTGAAGTAGTTAGTTTACATTGGAAGTATGGTAGAAGAGAGTAATTGGAGTATGACCGAGATTATTCCGATCTCTTTTATGGATTGGTCGTGAAGCTGCTAGCACAATATTATAATGATATGACATTGTGTGCTAAGTACATGAATATTATGAGCCAGCTCACCAAAGAAAGCAGCGATCGTGCAGGCACAGCAGTGATTGATGAAGTGGAACTAATTAATGTATCGGACTTACTTGGTATTAGGACAGTGTTCAAATTCATCTACCAAGTCCCATAAATAACACCTGTTGTCTCCGTTTCCTTCTCGAACTGTGTTTCTGTGTCTATCTCCCTATTGAACTTGGTGTGGTTAATCATGGGCCTAAACAACGGTTCTTTGGAGAGAGTTTCAATCATGATGGGACTGTAAGGTCCTTTATCTTCGGGAAAGTGAATCTCCTTGCAGCTAGGCGGAGGAGGAAGATGACCCATTCCAATCTCGTCAAACAACTCAGCAAACTTGTCTTCGCACGACCGAGTTAAATCTTCGTACCAAATCCATAGCGGTCGTTCTTGGGTTGGTAAAGGCAGTGGAATGAAATTGTGGTAGTCTGCATGGACAATCGAGCGAGTGAATTCCAGTGTATGTTTCGCGTACTTAAAGACATCATTTGCTATGGCAATCTCCGTGGCATTATTACGAGCAACAAGATTCATTTCGTTCTTCATTACTCCCCATCTCTTGGACATACTGATACCTTTTTCAATGGCATTCGCTCGCATCTGTATCACTACCGAAGCATTGTAATCCTTGATGAGATCAATGAGCTCCTGGAAGGTTTGTTGTGATCTGAATCGATCGTTTAGATGCGCCGTGCAAGCCCACTTGGCGTTGCTATCGATTCCAGTTTGATTCGCTGAAAATTTCCCACATTTTTCGAATACAGTCCTCGCATGTTTGGCTCTCCTTCCCATTGCGAAAAAATTGACGACTTGTAGTGGTTCTTCAAAGTTTGATACAAAAAGGTGGAGCCAACCCTCGATGATTTGATTATCACCAAATACCTCGGATATGGCCGCTCCTCGTTGCGGTGTTTCAGTGTAGTCGAGGACTCAGTTGCTGCGTTCACGTTGACGTCTGCTGAGACCGAGGCCAATGATCACGATCATTTAAATTATCACTTAAATTGGCCGGCTTTGCAGTAATATCATCAGTGGATAATGCGATTGATCCACATGCCGACTTGCGAAAAGAAACAATGGCGACAAAGAGGATGCCCAAGATAAGAAGTATGAACTTCTTCTGGTGTTTTGGGCCCTGCGTTTGAGCCCTATCCTGCGTCATTGTCTCTGATTTTACTAAATGATTTGATGAGTGTCACTGCTACGCTCTGCTGCGCAAGTCTCTGTCTGTCGCTGACAAATTAGCAGGTTTTGCGTTTTCCGTCTCCGTCTCTGATCTCCGCCCCTCACCTTACAGCATAAATGTTACAATATCGGCCGGATGATATGTAGTTGGCTGTGGCTGGGCGGGCTTCGGCCTTCGCCTCGGCATGAGGAAGCCGCTTATATTATTCAGCCGATGGTCATCAGTCTCATTGCTGTTGTACATACTTAGTTCCTATGTTGAAAAACGATTGAGTCGTTACTGATGGCAGATTCATCCGACAACGACAACGACCACGTCCGACTATTCGACAGGTTTCCACTCATAATTATTACTTCTTATTGGTTCTTTTTATTCTTGTTTATTCTTGTTAAACAGAGGTCGGTACCATTCGCAGTTATTGGATAGAGTACAATAATCAGAGCTCTAGTTGCTACTTATTCCATCAAAGCAGAGGGAGGTAGGCTTTATAGGTGCAATTTATTGTGAAGCATCCGATCAGTGACATCACAATTCACAATGTTCTCCGTTTTAGTTGATCTGATTAACGCTCCCAAGGATGCAGTCAAGGGCCAGAAGGGAAGCCTCTTGGGCCCCCTCATCGATGCTGTGCTATTGGTGTACTCGCTAGCCTTTTGCTTCTTTCGTGTGGGCGAGTTGGTGCCCATAATGAACACATATCCACTTGAATTCAAAACAGGCCTTATTGGTGCGGTGTCACTTCGGCTCATGTTACCCAATCGATCGATGGGTCAGTTAGTTCATGTAGCAGCACTGATTGCATTGGTGTATGCAATGGACGCTTACTTGATCAAGCCATTACCAGCTGTCAGTGAGATTTCTACAACGCAGACGATTTTTATCACGGGTGCCAACAGCGGTGTGGGCTTCGAGACTGCACGACAACTAGTTGTAAACTATGGACTGAATGTAATTTTGGGATGTCGATCTCCAGCGAAGTGCAATGCAGCGGTCAATGCTATCAATGCCAATGCTAACGAAGGATCAGCGTCTTCGCTTTTGATTGATCTATCCAATTTCGATTCGGTCAAACAAGCAGCTGCTCAGCTGAGTGAACGAAAGGTTGATGTCTTATACAACAACGCTGGGTTTGCACCAGATCTGGGAAGTCCTGTGAATGAATATTTGCTTGATCCCAGTTTCACAGCGATGCACTTGAGTCACTATCTGTTGACTGAGTTGTTGTTACAAGGCAATCCTTCATTGAGAGTTGTAAATACGTCTTCAGGAACACACCATCTCTGTGCCATTCCATTCGCATATTTGCCAGAAAATCTCTTACATCTCATTGAATGGAATCCTGGCTGTGTTGATAAGCAATTCTTGCAGCTCGGAATTCGCACTCCTACTGATTCTGGGGCATACTTTCAGGCAAAAATCGCCAATATAATGCATGCAATATCGATACCACACAATCATCCACGGGCTACTTCAGTTGCGATTGATTTGGGATGGGTTGGGACTTCTATTCAACCATGGATGAAACTGAGCATTAGCCCCACTTCAATGAAATTGATGAGGGACACCCAAACTGGCGTCTTGCCCGCCATGCACGCCATATTGTCGAGTAATGAAGAATTGTTAAATGGACATGGTGAGAATAGGAAATGGAATGATGGAGGAATCATCATGAATACGATGGGTAAAACCGAGGAGCCTTATAACATGTCGTGGTGGACTGGTAATCTCAGTAGGGAGAAAATGTTTGAGCTTGGTCACAAGCTTTGGGTGACATCTGAGAGAACAATTACATCATTAACTAGTAATTAAAGCTCGCAGCTTACCTCCCTCTAGTCCTCGTTCTTTGAACGCTGCTGATTAAAATGTGTCGCTATCTCCTCTTCTCTAGCATCGTCTTCTTTTGTACCTACAACCTCTCCCCCCATAATATTGACCGCCCTCAAACTCACCAAATCAAAACAGAAGTCTCCATCATTTGCATCCATTAATGTAAACCCAATCGATTCAATGTTCACTGATCCATCTAAATCTCTTTGGGTGTATCTCATTCGCCCACGTGATGTGAGAGCGAAATCTTTGAATGGAAGAATGAGTCGCTGAAATCCAGCTGGTGGATGTCCATGGTAGGGATGATTGTTTGGATCTTTTGATGAAATGATCTGTTGGCGTGTTTTCAGGTGTTCCCTTACATCAAGAATTGGTTGCTCTTCTGCTGCTTCGTCGACAGATGTCTGAGTATTTTCATGTGTCTTGGCATTATCGTCCGCATCTGTCAGACTATTATCTGCAGCCTTGTCGGTAATAATAGTGTTTTGTCCAGTTCCAGATATAAAACCTTGGTACATATCCTCGGGAAAATAACTTTCAACCTTCAAATTGACAGCATAAGTCCGTCCATCAGTTCTACAACAAATCTCCAGCGCCTTGTATTTGTTGCCTAACGGAGCGCCAAGAGGAAATTCTGGTGTGAAAATAGCCGCAAATCCAGACCGGGTAATGTTTCGTGCTAATTGAGAATGACGGTTGATTTCAGTGTTTAGCTTGCCACTCCACCGCAAAAATGGAGGCGCAATGGTATTGTTGTTATTGACTTCTCCTTTCGGTTCCTGCCCTTCATTAAATTCCATCAGGCTAGAACTAAATCCACCAATCACGCTATCATCCGATACTCTCCAGCCACTAAAAATTCCACCCCACCGGCGTTTAGCTGGAAGTAATGATTCACGTAAATCTGCGACGTCGTTGGGTCGACGAAAGTCAAACAGAGTGATGGGTCCACGATAAGGACGATCATCTTGCCATTTGTCTCTAAAAAGATGCTGCCGTATTGCGAGGAAGCGTCGTAGAGAGCCCCCACCCTCCACTGGAAGAAATAGCTGACGAACCATAGCGTCTAGGACTATACTGTATTATGTTGTCTGCGATATCTTGTGGCTATCAATGATATATTGTAGGCGCAAGATTTTGTGGACGTTGTGCATGCTGCACTCTAGATTCTAGATACAAACAAAAAGTGGGGATGAGCTGGGGATAAAAAGTCCTACCTTGCGCGCGGATTAGAAAATTCCTGCTTCTGATCCCAAACAGTCCCAAATGAAGAGCTCATAATCCAACAAAAACAAGGATGAGTTGTCATGATAGAACAAGTAGTACCATAGTACATTGAACTAATAATAATGATGAAATCAAGAGTGAATAAAAAATAATGAACAGTCGCAACATTTGACGAACATCATGCACTTGTAAATTCAGACTCAAATTAACTGGAAAAGGAACAGATAAGCAAATATGAGACAAGAGGGTATTGGGGCCCACTATCTCATTTGACAGCCATATCGTGTCTCCTAGTGACCCATTAAAGTTGGCCATGATAGTGTGGAAGCATATTTTGCGCGGCTCAAGCTCTTTTTGGTCACGTCGGCGTCGCTACAACATCGTAGGTGACCTGATGAGGCCATCTTGGGATGATCGCCAGCTCTACTCTAGCATCATACCATATCGTATCTCACGCTGTGAATATCGCAATCAACAGCTTTTAGTGACCCATTCAAACTGGCCATGGTATTGTGGAAGCATCTTTTGCACGGCTCAAGCTCTCATAACACGAATCGGCGTCGCTACAACGTCGTAGGTGACCTGATGAGGCCATCTTGGGATGATCGCCAGCTCTACTCTAGCATCATATCGTATCTCACGCTGTGAATATCGCAATCAACAGCTTTTAGTGACCCATTAAAGTTGGACATGGTATTGAGGAAGCATCTTTTGCGCGGCTCAAGCTCTTTTTGGTCACGTCGGCGTCGCTACAACGTCGTAGGTGACCTGATGAGGCCATCTTGGGATGATCGCAAGCTCTACTCTAGCATCATATCGTATCACACGCTGTGAATATCGCAATCAACAGCTTTTAGTGACCCATTAAAGTTGGCCATGGTATTGTGGAAGCATTTTTTGCGCGGCTCAAGCTCTTTTTGGTCACATCGGCGTCGCTACAACATCGTAGGTGACCTGATGAGGCCATCTTGGGATGATCGCCAGCTCTACTCTAGCATCATACCATATCGTATCTCACGCTGTGAATATCGCAATCAACAGCTTTTAGTGACCCATTAAAGTTGGCCATGGTATTGAGGAAGCATCTTTTGCGCGGCTCAAGCTCTTTTTGGTCACATCGGCGTCGCTACAACATCGTAGGTGACCTGATGAGGCCATCTTGGGATGATCGCCAGCTCTACTCTAGCATCATATCGTATCACACGCTGTGAATATCGCAATCAACAGCTTTTAGTGACCCATTAAAGTTGGCCATGATAGTGAGGAAGTATCTTTTGCGCGGCTCAAGCTCTTTTTGGTCACATCGGCGTCGCTACAACATCGTAGGTGACCTGATGAGGCCATCTTGGGATGATCGCCAGCTCTACTCTAGCATCATACCATATCGTATCTCACGCTGTGAATATCGCAATCAACAGCTTTTAGTGACCCATTATAGTTGGCCATGATAGTATGGAAGCATTTTTTGCACGGCTCAAGCTCTTTTTGGTCACATCGGCGTCGCTACAACATCGTAGGTGACCTGATGAGGCCATCTTAAGATGGTCTCAAGCTCTACTCTAGCATCATATCGTATCTCACGCTGTGAATATCGCAATCAACAGCTTTTAGTGACCCATTCAAACTGGCCATGGTATTGTGGAAGCATCTTTTGCGCGGCTCAAGCTCTCATAACACGAATCGGCGTCGCTACAACATCGTAGGTGACCTGATGAGGCCATCTTGGGATGATCGCCAGCTCTACTCTAGCATCATATCGTATCACACGCTGTGAATATCGCAATCAACAGCTTTTAGTGACCCATTAAAGTTGGCCATGATAGTGAGGAAGTATCTTTTGCGCGGCTCAAGCTCTTTTTGGTCACATCGGCGTCGCTACAACATCGTAGGTGACCTGATGAGGCCATCTTGGGATGATCGCAAGCTCTACTCTAGCATCATATCGTATCACACGCTGTGAATATCGCAATCAACAGCTTTTAGTGACCCATTAAAGTTGGACATGGTATTGTGGAAGCATTTTTTGCGCGGCTCAAGCTCTTTTTGGTCACATCGGCGTCGCTACAACATCGTAGGTGACCTGATGAGGCCATCTTGGGATGATCGCCAGCTCTACTCTAGCATCATACCATATCGTATCTCACGCTGTGAATATCGCAATCAACAGCTTTTAGTGACCCATTAAAGTTGGCCATGGTATTGAGGAAGCATCTTTTGCGCGGCTCAAGCTCTTTTTGGTCACATCGGCGTCGCTACAACATCGTAGGTGACCTGATGAGGCCATCTTGGGATGATCGCCAGCTCTACTCTAGCATCATATCGTATCACACGCTGTGAATATCGCAATCAACAGCTTTTAGTGACCCATTAAAGTTGGCCATGATAGTGAGGAAGTATCTTTTGCGCGGCTCAAGCTCTTTTTGGTCACATCGGCGTCGCTACAACATCGTAGGTGACCTGATGAGGCCATCTTGGGATGATCGCCAGCTCTACTCTAGCATCATATCGTATCACACGCTGTAAATATCGCAATCAACAGCTTTTAGTGACCCATTAAAGTTGGCCATGATAGTGTGGAAGCATCTTTTGCGCGGCTCAAGCTCTTTTTGGTCACATCGGCGTCGCTACAACATCGTAGGTGACCTGATGAGGCCATCTTGGGATGATCGCCAGCTCTACTCTAGCATCATACCATATCGTATCTCACGCTGTGAATATCGCAATCAACAGCTTTTAGTGACCCATTATAGTTGGCCATGATAGTATGGAAGCATTTTTTGCACGGCTCAAGCTCTTTTTGGTCACATCGGCGTCGCTACAACATCGTAGGTGACCTGATGAGGCCATCTTAAGATGGTCTCAAGCTCTACTCTAGCATCATATCGTATCTCACGCTGTGAATATCGCAATCAACAGCTTTTAGTGACCCATTCAAACTGGCCATGATAGTGTGGAAGCATCTTTTGCGCGGCTCAAGCTCTCATAACACGAATCGGCGTCGCTACAACATCGTAGGTGACCTGATGAGGCCATCTTGGGATGATCGCCAGCTCTACTCTAGCATCATATCGTATCACACGCTGTGAATATCGCAATCAACAGCTTTTAGTGACCCATTAAAGTTGGCCATGATAGTGAGGAAGTATCTTTTGCGCGGCTCAAGCTCTTTTTGGTCACATCGGCGTCGCTACAACATCGTAGGTGACCTGATGAGGCCATCTTGGGATGATCGCCAGCTCTACTCTAGCATCATACCATATCGTATCTCACGCTGTGAATATCGCAATCAACAGCTTTTAGTGACCCATTAAAGTTGGCCATGGTATTGAGGAAGCATCTTTTGCGCGGCTCAAGCTCTTTTTGGTCACATCGGCGTCGCTACAACATCGTAGGTGACCTGATGAGGCCATCTTAAGATGGTTTCAAGCTCTACTCTAGCATCATATCGTATCACACGCTGTGAATATCGCAATCAACAGCTTTTAGTGACCAATTAAAGTTGGCCATGATATTGTGGAAGCATCTTTTGCGCGGCTCAAGCTCTTTTTGGTCACGTCGGCGTCGCTACAACATCGTAGGTGACCTGATGAGGCCATCTTGGGATGATCGCCAGCTCTACTCTAGCATCATACCATATCGTATCTCACGCTGTGAATATCGCAATCAACAGCTTTTAGTGACCCATTAAAGTTGGCCATGGTATTGAGGAAGCATCTTTTGCGCGGCTCAAGCTCTTTTTGGTCACATCGGCGTCGCTACAACATCGTAGGTGACCTGATGAGGCCATCTTGGGATGATCGCCAGCTCTACTCTAGCATCATATCGTATCACACGCTGTGAATATCGCAATCAACAGCTTTTAGTGACCCATTAAAGTTGGCCATGATAGTGAGGAAGTATCTTTTGCGCGGCTCAAGCTCTTTTTGGTCACATCGGCGTCGCTACAACATCGTAGGTGACCTGATGAGGCCATCTTGGGATGATCGCCAGCTCTACTCTAGCATCATACCATATCGTATCTCACGCTGTGAATATCGCAATCAACAGCTTTTAGTGACCCATTATAGTTGGCCATGATAGTATGGAAGCATTTTTTGCACGGCTCAAGCTCTTTTTGGTCACATCGGCGTCGCTACAACATCGTAGGTGACCTGATGAGGCCATCTTAAGATGGTCTCAAGCTCTACTCTAGCATCATATCGTATCTCACGCTGTGAATATCGCAATCAACAGCTTTTAGTGACCCATTCAAACTGGCCATGGTATTGTGGAAGCATCTTTTGCGCGGCTCAAGCTCTCATAACACGAATCGGCGTCGCTACAACATCGTAGGTGACCTGATGAGGCCATCTTGGGATGATCGCCAGCTCTACTCTAGCATCATATCGTATCACACGCTGTGAATATCGCAATCAACAGCTTTTAGTGACCCATTAAAGTTGGCCATGATAGTGAGGAAGTATCTTTTGCGCGGCTCAAGCTCTTTTTGGTCACATCGGCGTCGCTACAACATCGTAGGTGACCTGATGAGGCCATCTTGGGATGATCGCAAGCTCTACTCTAGCATCATATCGTATCACACGCTGTGAATATCGCAATCAACAGCTTTTAGTGACCCATTAAAGTTGGACATGGTATTGTGGAAGCATTTTTTGCGCGGCTCAAGCTCTTTTTGGTCACATCGGCGTCGCTACAACATCGTAGGTGACCTGATGAGGCCATCTTGGGATGATCGCCAGCTCTACTCTAGCATCATACCATATCGTATCTCACGCTGTGAATATCGCAATCAACAGCTTTTAGTGACCCATTAAAGTTGGCCATGGTATTGAGGAAGCATCTTTTGCGCGGCTCAAGCTCTTTTTGGTCACATCGGCGTCGCTACAACATCGTAGGTGACCTGATGAGGCCATCTTGGGATGATCGCCAGCTCTACTCTAGCATCATATCGTATCACACGCTGTGAATATCGCAATCAACAGCTTTTAGTGACCCATTAAAGTTGGCCATGATAGTGAGGAAGTATCTTTTGCGCGGCTCAAGCTCTTTTTGGTCACATCGGCGTCGCTACAACATCGTAGGTGACCTGATGAGGCCATCTTGGGATGATCGCCAGCTCTACTCTAGCATCATATCGTATCACACGCTGTAAATATCGCAATCAACAGCTTTTAGTGACCCATTAAAGTTGGCCATGATAGTGTGGAAGCATCTTTTGCGCGGCTCAAGCTCTTTTTGGTCACATCGGCGTCGCTACAACATCGTAGGTGACCTGATGAGGCCATCTTGGGATGATCGCCAGCTCTACTCTAGCATCATACCATATCGTATCTCACGCTGTGAATATCGCAATCAACAGCTTTTAGTGACCCATTATAGTTGGCCATGATAGTATGGAAGCATTTTTTGCACGGCTCAAGCTCTTTTTGGTCACATCGGCGTCGCTACAACATCGTAGGTGACCTGATGAGGCCATCTTAAGATGGTCTCAAGCTCTACTCTAGCATCATATCGTATCTCACGCTGTGAATATCGCAATCAACAGCTTTTAGTGACCCATTCAAACTGGCCATGATAGTGTGGAAGCATCTTTTGCGCGGCTCAAGCTCTCATAACACGAATCGGCGTCGCTACAACATCGTAGGTGACCTGATGAGGCCATCTTGGGATGATCGCCAGCTCTACTCTAGCATCATATCGTATCACACGCTGTGAATATCGCAATCAACAGCTTTTAGTGACCCATTAAAGTTGGCCATGATAGTGAGGAAGTATCTTTTGCGCGGCTCAAGCTCTTTTTGGTCACATCGGCGTCGCTACAACATCGTAGGTGACCTGATGAGGCCATCTTGGGATGATCGCCAGCTCTACTCTAGCATCATACCATATCGTATCTCACGCTGTGAATATCGCAATCAACAGCTTTTAGTGACCCATTAAAGTTGGCCATGGTATTGAGGAAGCATCTTTTGCGCGGCTCAAGCTCTTTTTGGTCACATCGGCGTCGCTACAACATCGTAGGTGACCTGATGAGGCCATCTTAAGATGGTTTCAAGCTCTACTCTAGCATCATATCGTATCACACGCTGTGAATATCGCAATCAACAGCTTTTAGTGACCAATTAAAGTTGGCCATGATATTGTGGAAGCATCTTTTGCGCGGCTCAAGCTCTTTTTGGTCACGTCGGCGTCGCTACAACATCGTAGGTGACCTGATGAGGCCATCTTGGGATGATCGCCAGCTCTACTCTAGCATCATACCATATCGTATCTCACGCTGTGAATATCGCAATCAACAGCTTTTAGTGACCCATTAAAGTTGGCCATGGTATTGAGGAAGCATCTTTTGCGCGGCTCAAGCTCTTTTTGGTCACATCGGCGTCGCTACAACATCGTAGGTGACCTGATGAGGCCATCTTGGGATGATCGCCAGCTCTACTCTAGCATCATACCATATCGTATCTCACGCTGTGAATATCGCAATCAACAGCTTTTAGTGACCCATTATAGTTGGCCATGATAGTATGGAAGCATTTTTTGCACGGCTCAAGCTCTTTTTGGTCACATCGGCGTCGCTACAACATCGTAGGTGACCTGATGAGGCCATCTTAAGATGGTCTCAAGCTCTACTCTAGCATCATATCGTATCTCACGCTGTGAATATCGCAATCAACAGCTTTTAGTGACCCATTCAAACTGGCCATGATAGTGAGGAAGCATCTTTTGCGCGGCTCAAGCTCTCATAACACGAATCGGCGTCGCTACAACATCGTAGGTGACCTGATGAGGCCATCTTGGGATGATCGCCAGCTCTACTCTAGCATCATATCGTATCACACGCTGTGAATATCGCAATCAACAGCTTTTAGTGACCCATTAAAGTTGGCCATGATAGTGAGGAAGTATCTTTTGCGCGGCTCAAGCTCTTTTTGGTCACATCGGCGTCGCTACAACATCGTAGGTGACCTGATGAGGCCATCTTGGGATGATCGCCAGCTCTACTCTAGCATCATATCGTATCACACGCTGTAAATATCGCAATCAACAGCTTTTAGTGACCCATTAAAGTTGGCCATGATAGTGTGGAAGCATCTTTTGCGCGGCTCAAGCTCTTTTTGGTCACATCGGCGTCGCTACAACATCGTAGGTGACCTGATGAGGCCATCTTAAGATGGTTTCAAGCTCTACTCTAGCATCATATCGTATCACACGCTGTGAATATCGCAATCAACAGCTTTTAGTGACCAATTAAAGTTGGCCATGATATTGTGGAAGCATCTTTTGCGCGGCTCAAGCTCTTTTTGGTCACGTCGGCGTCGCTACAACATCGTAGGTGACCTGATGAGGCCATCTTGGGATGATCGCCAGCTCTACTCTAGCATCATACCATATCGTATCTCACGCTGTGAATATCGCAATCAACAGCTTTTAGTGACCCATTAAAGTTGGCCATGGTATTGAGGAAGCATCTTTTGCGCGGCTCAAGCTCTTTTTGGTCACATCGGCGTCGCTACAACATCGTAGGTGACCTGATGAGGCCATCTTGGGATGATCGACAGCTCTACTCTAGCATCATATCGTATCACACGCTGTAAATATCGCAATCAACAGCTTTTAGTGACCCATTAAAGTTGGCCATGATAGTGAGGAAGCATCTTTTGCACGGCTCAAGCCCACATAACACGAATCGGCGTCGCTACAACATCGTAGGTGACCTGATGAGGCCATCTTGGGATGATCGCCAGCTCTACTCTAGCATCATTTCATATCTTACACTGTGAATATCGCAATCAACAGCTTTTAGTGACCCATTAAAGTTGGCCATGATATTGAGGAAGCATCTTTTCCGCGGCTCAAGCTCTTTTTGGTCACATCGGCGTCGCTACAACATCGTAGGTGACCTGATGATGTCAAATATGTGAATTTAATATGCTCTACTCTAGCATCATATCGTATCCAACGCTGTGAATATAGCAATCAACTATTTTTCCTTTATAGTCGGTAATGATACTATAGAAGCATCTTTTTCTGCGCTCAAGCGTTTATTGGACGTATTGGCGTCGATAAGATACATCGTATGTGACCTGCTTCTCTGATATATCTACATCACTTTTACCATTGTTAACATACTGCTACTGTTCATCGTAAGTAGGAGATCTTGAGTTCTCAACCTTCTTCAATAATCATTCCACATCTTCCACAATCCACATTGGTGAGAGTCTCTCCTAGATAAGTGAAAGTATGGAAAATATCTTACTCGATTATAATAAATTGAAGGCACAAGAACATTAATAACTATACTACCATTCAAAGCATGCCTTTCTTCTGGTTTGGTGGAGAAACGACCTCCTCGACGGCTGCGGATGGACAAGCGAAGTCTTCTTCTGTGGCGATCTCTTCACATCATGCAAGGAAGTCATCTTTATCGTTATCAGCATCTTCGGGTCAGAATGCAAGACTGGCGGAGGTGAGAAGTGAAGCGACAGCGTCTTATCTACAACACCAATCCATTGATATGGGCGGAAATCACCGTAGAACTCAATCGGGTGATATCAGTCGCCGCAGCAGAACATCTACTGGATCTGGGCATGGCCGCAAGAGGGGAGGAGTTGTCGCCATTGAGGACGACGACGATTCAAAGCACAAGGGGAGGATAGACCAAGGCTTAATTGATGCTTGTAATGAAGCAAAAGTTTCACCAACAAAAGCTTCTTGGTGGACAAGCTTCTCTGTCACAGCAATTACGCCTTCATCGTTCCCTGACGACACCACCTCAAACGTAACTGCATCGAAGCTCGCGCCACCGAACATTAACGAGGCTGCCTTGAAGCATAGGCGAACCGTCAGCAAGACGACATATCGAGTCTGAACTCTGAACTGATCGGGGAAACTATCACTACTACTGTAATTAACTAGCATGTATTACGTACTTAATGCGCTTCTGATGGGAAACTTTCACGTTTATGCCGAAGAGCATCGGTGTACTTAATCCGCTTCTGTTGGAAGGCAATTCTCCAGAACAACCTTCTTCATAACACCATAAGGAGCTGTTCTCCCCGTCCACAATTCAAATTGTCCCACACCCTGCTCCCACAACATCTCTGATCCCCGTACAACATCGCATCCCTTTGCAGTCGTCTGTAGCAACAGGGCGGTGTTGTATGGCTTGTAGTTTACGTCGAACACAATAGGCAGTGCGCTGGAGAGAATCCACTCAGGTAGCTCGAATTCAGCCGCTGCAGGAAGTGTGCTGATCACAACTTGGACGTTACCTTGATTTTCAGCGAGTATAGCTCCAAGTGAATTTTTAGTGTCCGCATCATCGCTCAGACTGGAAGCAACAGAGCCACCGAATTCGGTAGCCAAATCTTGAGCCTTCTCTGGAGTTCTGTTGTAATAGATACGATCTAAACCCAATTTGGTTGCTGCATAGGCAGCAGCACGTGCAGTTCCTCCACCTCCAAGAATCAGAGCGTAACTGCCACTCTTGATTTCGTCACCTATTCTTCTTCGCAGGGGATTGTAAATACCCTTCCAATCAGTGTTATCCCCAATTAACACTCTCGTTCCTTTCTTGTCTTTCTTCACAATTACAGTATTGACACTTCCAATTTCTTTCGCTGCATCCGTCAACACATCAACATGCGGAATAATGTTCGCCTTGTGAGGGATAGTGACCGAGCACCCTCCAAAGTTATCATCGTTCCAAATTGGTCCTTCAACAAACTCTTCTACAGTTTCCACATCAGCTCGAGTATAAGTGTGCGGCAACTTCACTGCAGCAAATGCGCTGCCCTGCATTTGAGGGCTCACACTGTATGCAATATTGTGTCCCAGAATAGCATATCGTTCCGTAGGAACTTGCCCTGTGAGCAATCGACCCGCCATAATCTCTGCAGCTGTGAGTTGACCTGGAGCTGCCTTGAATGGCAGAGTCTCATGTGTAACAGGAGTAAAGCGTGGATTGAGGATGCGAGAATAGGAACCATCTTCCCCAAGAATGAGACCAATATTTGGGATTTCAGGCTTGTCCATCTTAGCTGCAGCTATTGAAGCTTTGTACGCTAACTGGTCTTCGTCATTATCGTTGCCGTTGATACTGAGCACAACCTTTGCTCCATGCGCACGACCATCCATTCGGCATTGCCTGTACAACTCAATGGCTTCATCCATGGATACCTCCTCACCCACAACATGATGACTTCCTAAGATCAAAGACGTGTGGCGATCCTTAGCTCTCTTCATTAGTTTGTCAGTAAGTTTTGCATCCCAAGCACTCTCGACATCCAACACTTCAGCACCACTGCGCAATCCTAATTCCAATAAGTCAAACATGTGTTTAATCCCTTCTTCATCATCAGGCCAGGTTCCTGCTTGATGCGCAGTCCGGACGGTGTAAACGATTGGAAGTGCGTCATCAATAATACCAGACCCAGCAAAGGGCAAAGCTGGGGCTCTTTGTGCATTTGGACGGCACATGAAGCGAAGGCGTTGTTGTTGATACAAAATATCAAATCTAGGATCTTTGTCATTGCAAGAATCATCATCGCCACTCGCTTTTGTCAGATAATCTTTGGCTGCTTGTAACAGATCTACGCGATACTCCATTGAATCCACATCTAAGCACATTTGTTCAATATAGGGCGACGCATCCTCTACATGTGGGAATGACAGACTCAAGAAGAAAGTATTCAACCCCATCATAAGATCTGCACTATTTGTACCTGTCCCACCAACCACAGGAGGAGCGAGGAGAGCTCTTCCAATCATTCGCTGTAACTCCCATTCAATATTGTCCCAAGACGAGTCGTCTGCAGTACCCTCATTCTTGACACATATTTCATAGTCCGAAAAAGGAATCAACACATCCTTTTCAATCATATCCTTCCTTTCCTTCGCTTTATCACTCATACCACTATCTGCATCGTCAGGCTGCACATTGACATACACTGATAACAGCCCCAATTCTTCATAAAGCTGCTTGGCCACCGAAGACAAAGCACGGATCAAATCAACCTCAAACTCCTTATTGTGGAACGCCGCATGATTAAAGTCCAACACAACAACTCCAGATGTTAACGAGAGAGTCTTCTCACGGATAAGTTCTCCAATGAGACCAGCATCAAGTACAAATGGCCCTTCTTCATCAAGACCAACTGCCGAGAGGGAAATTCCAGCTACTTGTTGTTGTTGTTGTTGTTCGTCAGATGCTTTACTTTCAGCAGCAGCATCCTCATTATCCTCATCATCGTCATCTTCAGCAACCAATAATGCACCCTGACTTCTTTCCAACTTGTCCAAAGTACTTTGCATTGTTTGAGGATTGTTTCCAACCAGTGACGCACTCAACGACAGTGCCAATCTCTGTAGTTCATTACCCTCACTTGATAGGCCCAATAGAACGATTGGCTTGTCGTAATTGTCAAATTTGAAGCTGGACTTTTTCGATGATGATTCAACTTCTGCATCAACTGTGGCAGATAGTGGCGTAGTGACACCGCTTTTGGTGTAGGAGCGACTCTCTGCGAATACTCCACCGCTGATGACTGACGTTGATGATGTCGGCGTGACAAATGATGTTACTGCCGATACCATCATGGCGATTACGCACAAGTTGAGAGGAGCCATGACGCCTCCTCTGATGTACCTCCTCCTCATTTCCATCTCGTGTTCTAGCCAACGATGATCGGTTGCTCTGCCTACTTCCTACTTCCTATTGTACTACTGATAGCTCCACCAGTATCGAGATAGAGATAGCAAGCACATAAAAAGAGGAGGAGGGTCCAAAATCGCGGCCAGACGGCGCGCTGACTTTTTCCGCCGATTGATGGAGGCATCAATTTCAATAGTTGTATATTATTATTATTGTGACGCGGCAGCGGCAAGCTTCGGGCTTCGTGGCTGTGGTGGGTTGGATGGATGGAGTGAGAGTGGGTAGATGTTAGGTACTTGGAAAAACTTGTTATTGTTGTATTATGTAGTATTGTAGAGCACTAGCACTAGAGAGTTTTGTATTGCAGATGCCAGCTGCACTTACTCTGCATTATGAGTTCCTTCAGGGCGGTAGTACCCCTTTTGTGCCAATCTGTCTAGAGTTTGTTGCTCCAAGTTGGTCCTGATTCTGTTTTCGAAGCCAATGAGGCTTTCTGGAACGTTGAAATCTCGCTCCAAGTCAAGTGGCTTTGTCAAGAAGAGCTCTTTGCGGGTTCGTACCCTAGACATGACGACGTAAACCCAATTAGCACATCTATAGTCCCACTCGCTGACAATAAGTGTATCCTTGGACATACCCTGCAGCTTATGCCCGGTCGTTGCCACGTTGGAGTTGACGGGGATTTGGGTCACTGTGGCGTTTTCCAACTTTGAAGTTGTTCTCGGTGGTTAGCCCTTTGACAATGGTGAAAGTGATGGTAGCGGTGAACTTCTGGGGGGCAAGCCTGAATCGTTTCGCTTTCCCTTTGGGTGGTTCTGGTTCTGGGAAGTGTTCAAATTCCACCCAGGCAACGTCATCTATAGGGCCGTCCAGACTTTCTTACCTTCCCAATTCTTCCATCTACGTCTTTTTCCTTTCTTGAGTTTGACCTTGATGCATTTGCAAAGTGTTCCATTGCCCCGACCTTTGCTGAGGTCGTCATTTGTTATGCACATGTGGTGCGATCCGTGATATAATCGTAGGACGGGGTCTAGTTTTGCACCCTTGGTTTTGAAGTCAGTCGATTTGATGTCATTGTCGCCCAGCTCTGTAGTGATGATGTCGTGCAGAGCTTGAGAGATTTTCCTTTTCTTTCCGTTCTTGAGTTCCGCTTTCGTTTTTTACTCTTTCCTCCTTTGCTTTCTCCTGTGCTAGCTTCTTTTTTGTTCGAGGAGGTAAATGAAGCTTCTATCATGAGGGTGTGGTCCGGGGGATCTTCGTCGCTGTCTACGTCAGGATGAGTACTGAGGATGTGTTGTTGGAAGTGTCCTGCTATTACACCATTTCGCTGCTTATTGGTGCCACATGCGTAGGATATATTGGGATCATCACTGGGCGGGACGATGCCGTTTTTTTGATTGCTAACGCGCTTGTTGATTTCCTCCCTGTCAGCTAAGGTGTCTTCACCCATTCTCATCCGCTCTAGTATCCTTCCGTATTCTGGATCGTCTTTGAACCTGTGACTGTTGTTGAGGAAGATTGCGCAGTTGAGAGCCTGCTCCCATGCTGTTGCACTGGCCGACCCGAATAGTACCTCCCCCTCGCTGCAGATAGGTTTGAGTTGGTGGAAGTCGCCCGAGAATACGATTGATACACCTCCAAAGATTTTTCTACGGCCAGTTAATTTCTGGAGCTGCTGATCGAGCTTTTGCATATCACTTGTTTTGAAGAACGATATTTCATCAATGATGAGGATTTTCACATCCTCACGCCAAATCTGTCTCATGTTATCATCCAACCGTGATTTGTTGAGGTGCGCTGCGCCGTGTATGGTGCTCCCCCCAAACAGCGCCGCTGACGACCCAGTCGTGGAGGTAAAGTAGAAGGTGTAGTCATTGAAGGCGACAGCAACAGCCATGCAGAATTTGTGAGCGAATTCCTGGGCAGCATCAAGGGATGTACTCTTTCCGCATCCTGCACCTCCCGTTAGCAGCATTAGTAGCTGGTCAAGCCCTCCTCTGTCCTCTAGTTCCCTTTTCAAGTCATTTCTCACGGCAAGATCTTCATCACTGAGACCCAGCGTGGCGCCCAGAATGCCCCCTAGTCTTGAGTTTGTGTCCCCTCCTTCATTTATCAACTGGATGAGAAATGTGCAAGAGATGATCTGGTAAGCAACATATTGTTTGTCATCAAGGTACCTGCCGCTCTCATTCCCTACTTGTTGCAATGTGGGGATAGAATTCGTTGTGTTCTTCTCTTTACTGCTGGCGGCATGCGCAGCAGCTTCATCCCAAAGCCTATCAAAGTTAGCTGCAATCTCATGGTCCGTCATGGTAAGAGTAGGATCATCCCCATCTCCATCTGTGTCCCACCATTGCTTGTTCTTGTTTGTGCTCTCTTGCCGATTTCTTCCACCAACTAATGTGCCCCGTATGAAAGTTAGCATTTGCCCATATTTTGTCGAAGGCGAGTTGGAAGCAGGCGGATTTCGTTGGGTTGAACATGTGGTGGTTGTTGTATTTTCTGTCGTGGAGGATGTGTCATCAGCGTTATCTGACGTATCAATCAGAGTTTCTCCCGGTGCAACAATGGGCTGCACAAGTTTTGTTGCATTCACATTGGCTCTGTCTATGAGTGTCATGTGCGATCGTTTTGCATTTTGAGCTAATGGTTCCAGTATACCATTGTGAGTGTCATCATTGTCATCATCGTCATCAATGCAATACTCGCTGAAGTCAGCATCAAATCTGACCTCGTCGTCAATATCAGCCCTCGTCCTTTCTCCTGTGCTTTGGGGTTTTTTGGTGCCTAGTGCGAGGGGATCTGGAGGGCGTTTCATTTTGGATTTGACTGTTTTGCGAGTCTGAATGTTTTCCAAGATTTTCTTTCCATATTCCCACATGCACTCGGCAGGTGTTTCATCCTGGCTGTCAAGCTTTGCATCGTAACATTTAGTTCCGCCTACGGCCATGAACTTTCCCAGTGACTACCATTGAATTTTAGATCATCCACAGCAGTGATGGGAAAGAACATCATGAGAGCCTGTTTTGCGTAGTTCTCGCGATACCTTGCTGTGTTAAAACTGGGACTATTGTTCCCTATCTCAAGCAGCTCCACATCGCAGAGCCTCCCATTTCGCATCATGATTGTTGGGATGACGGGAACTTGCGCTTTGTCAAAAAGGCATAGCGTTTGCCTGGATGGCCGTCCTGGAACTCGAATTGGATACTGGACTCTTCTTCATCATTTGCACTTGATGATTGCCTTGTTGAAGCTGCGAAGCCTGCCGTGCATATGGTTCAATATCAATAGGAAGTCTGCTCGCATGAACTGTTTCAACGATAGCCTGCTGTACAGCTTGAAGCATTCCAGATAGGATATGCGAGTCCTGCGAGATTGCTTTGGACCGCCCTGGCCGAACGGGAATTGAAGTGGCGTCACATTCTCTATTTCCAACTCCTTGAGGTTGGCATATTCTCCGCCACTGACTAAGAGTGTGGGCATGGTCCGATCTAACATGGAAGATACAAACTTTTGGTTCGTTTCGTAGACTCCAGTGTCTTTGTTTGGATCGTGATTGCTGGCAAAATGGTACGATGCAGCTGCGAATGTATGCTCAACTTCTGGATTCATCTCATTGTCGGTATTGTTTGCGTTTTCTTTGTCTTCCATAATGACTGGTTGTGGGCACTCTGATGGCCGTGTCACATTTGCGTATGCAGGATGTCCCGACTCTGTTACAAACCAATCCATCAATTGCATCATCTTTGAAATATCAAATTCCGCGCGTTTTCTCACCAGTTCCTTCTGTTTTGGGGTCATTCGGCCGTTCAATACAACGTATACCATTGGATTTGATCCTATCTTGAGAACGTGATTCATCACGGAACCTGTATGTCAAGTCCATCCCAAAGAAACTGTAATGCCCTTTGATGGATTTGTGAGCCCCGGCAGAGTATGCGAAGAGGTACGCATAAGGACGTATTGGCGCAAGCAAAGCACACATTTCTTCTGTGATGTCATCATTCTCTAGTATGCGTGTTGGCACCTGCCCGATGGCAAATCCATTGGCGATAGCATGTTTTGGGGGGTTGTCACTCTCCTTGACCTTCATCGAGTTGTAGCAGTTGCTGCATGTGCTGTAGTGTACATCACCTGTACTAGCATTGGTTGTCTTTGTCGCTCGCGGAGATAGTAACAACCCCTCTAATCCCTCGACTTCGTACTGCTTGATCAGCTCCGCATGTAGTTCCATGTCGTAAAAAGAGTTATATTCCTCAATGCTGAACTTTGATTTTGTGGCCAGCACAGCCTCCTTGTCAACTTTGTGCACTGTCTCACATCCAAATATGACTCTATCGCAACTGAGGCACACAGGAAGACAAAACGCATCCACTCTCCCTTCCACCTGCATCGATTTCTGATCGCATTTGATGGCATGTTTCAACGATTCTCTGATAGATGTAGATCTAGTACTACGATTACAAAACTGCTCATTGCGGACCTTTTGGGCACTTGCTGATTTCTGTTGGATGTACGCAAGTTTCCTCTGAGCTGGGTAATATGTTGCGTCGTGTTGGAGTTTCCTCTGAGCTGGGGAGTAATAGAGTTTCCTCTGAGCTTTGATATAATTTATATTATAATCCCTTTTTCGTTGGTAGTTTTGTTTGTTGATTTCTTTTCTTGACTTCGTCTCCGAGTTAAGTCCAAAGATTGCTCTCTGAAAAATTATGAGATGATCGATTGAGTAGAGCTTTGAGTTCTTCGAGAGATGTCGTGCGACCAGAGGAGCTTGCGCAAGCTATCCTTGCGCAAGCTATCCTTGCGCAAGCTTCCTACACACATTTTGGTTGAGTTTCACACGTAACATGTCACAACACCCTCTCTGCTCACTCCCCTCTTCTGCACGGTGTACAATACCTACGGTGTACCCTGACCCTACAGTAGTACCCTTACATGCTATGTACTAGTCTGAAAACAACAAGATGCAAAATTCCAGCGCGCGGGCCCAACTCTTCCCTTCAACTCAAAGAACACTGCAGCCCTCACTTCTCCGAAGCTTGGATTACTGCATGCCAATACAAAGAGCAGCATCTGCCACCATGGAGAGAGTACTATGCAATATATTCTTCTGTATACTCTACGTCGAGGCATTCACTGAATATTATAGCTTTCGTCGTCCAGCTACAAGGAGGCATTGGCCAACTCATGCACATCAAAATAATGCTTTGGAACCATCACCATTATCCGACACTCCTACTGCGCCAGCCATCACTGAAAGGATACTCGATCTAACACAAAAGGAGGACATTGTCTTTGTCATAGACGTGGAAAACGTGAGAGGGAAGACTTCGTTCGAGTTGGATCATTGTGATTTGTTAGATAGGTTGTCAATATGGGCATCACTACGACAGCATGCATTCGGACGAACTCTGGCTGTGGTAGACCATGGTAGTAAGAGCAGCGCACATTTGCTACATGATGGTTACAATACTACAAATACGGCACTGTGTGTTTCATTCGCTGGACCGATAGTAAAGGCAGATGATATCATAGCAAGAGATGTTCGATGGCTATTATCTTCAAATGCAACGCAACATGTCGTTGTCATTACAGCAGATCAAGAATTGAGTTGGAGGTGTAGAAGTGCTGCTCGTTCACCAGATTCCAAGAAATTCAATTCAGTTCTGCGTAAATTGGCCAGTAGTGGTGGTGATGGTTCTGCTCTTAGAGGAGGTGGAAGAGGAAAGCGAGGCAAAGGTGGCAGAAAGAAATCACGTTCTGTACGAAAGAAGCAATATTTGCAATTGCATCAAGAATCAGAGGAAGACGAAGAGGAAGAAGGAGAAAACGACGACGATAACGTTGATGTGCAGTCAAACCACACAAATGAGCTTGCTGACGACACAGCTGACCTTGAACCGACGCCGACTGTTGAAATCATTGCTCCGCAAAGATTCCTAGAGGATTTAGAACAGGCTTTACGAGAGTGGCTTTACAAGCAAGAGCATGCAACCGCAGCTGAAGAAATAGACATTGAAGATATCCCAATACCTACACCAATCACAACAATGCAAAGATTATTCCGCTTGTGCGGTGAGATTCTATCTATCGAATCATCACTGAGGAAAAAGTGTTCTCTGCGTAAAAGACATACACTAACCGAAGAGCTGAGAGAGAAAAAAGCAGGGTGGAAAGAATTGCTGCTCACTTTGCGCAATAGTGCAGAGCGACAACATGGCTCATTGTCATCTTCTTTGGCGTGGTCATTGTCCTCTTTTACTTCACAAGAAGATGAAGGAGATGGATCAGAGTCGTTATTGACATCACCATTACCTTCTACATCAATGCCTACAACACCGTGGGAGGACCTGACATCAGACGAGCAAGAGAAGCTCCTAAAGAGATGGGGCAAGCAGCGTGGAAGACATGGTACGAAGCGAGAGAAAACCGAAGATCGAATTGTGCTTGCTGAAAGATTGCGTCGCCAGCTTGAGCTGGTGGAAACACCAGCCTGCAAAGAAGAGGAGACAACTCTTGCTCAGACATACGGCGACTACATAAATTCTTTACAAGATTGATCAGTAAAAAAAACACATTATCTCTGACAATCTCATCAGGTTTGTGCTTGGGAGGCCCTCTCGAGACATCTATAATTTTACCCTTGCATAGTTAAAATTTCATGGGCTAAAAAGTCGTCTACCTGATAATCTAAGATATTTGGGTCCAATTAACAAGATAGAGTCGCGTATCTTTATCGGATACTCACCAAGCTAAGTAAGGTCAAAGCCCTATTGCTCCAGCGCAGCGTTCTTGGTAGAATGTACCGGATGTCGGAGGATGAGATGCGCCAGCGGACAGCAGTGTGCTCGGTGCCCGAAGCAAAATCCTGGGTAGAAGAGTGAGTGAGTGAGTGAGTGAGTTTTACTAGCATTACCACGCTTAGATCTATGACTATCCTGTAGTTATAAATTGGATTTATCGCTCGCCGCTCCACTATAAAGAGTGTTGTTTCACGAAAGGCTTTTTCCCGATATTCAAGTGTGATACAGATGCTCATGTTGCCATGCATCTGAGCCCTTCCAATCCTAATGCCATTACGCAGTAAAGGACCTCAAGTTATAGGAGCAGCCGACCTGACGACGGTCTTCAGTGGGTACTCTTACTCTTTTGCCATGTCTAAATCTATAGGGGATCCCCTCTGCACCTACATGGGATAGATTGTTAGAACAGAGTTTCAGCTTGTTGTTTTACGGCAGGCTAGACACAAGTCTTGCCTTTCAAGCTGTTCATAAAGCCTGACGCGTTACTTCGTCAACAACTTTACCCACGTTTTCCTCCATGCATCTGAGTTGCGCAATGCAGCTCAGGTCATTCATTTTTGATGTTTAGTGAGTTCTCACTCTTGATGTTACGACTCATTATAGCCGAACGTTATTTGTTGTTGTTGTTTTACATGTGTCCTGTTCGCCTGAAGTGATCTTCCAGGAAGTCTCTAGCATTGTTGAATAGCTGGAAGAAGGCTTTGGCTTCGTCATTTGACATCTTGGTTCTAGTAGAGTTGTGTTTGTCGGGATGATAGATGCGTGAGAATTGTCGGAATTCTGCTCTAACTTCCATCCATACAGCACTTGGTCCTAGACCGAAGATGCCTAATGAGTCTCGGAGGTTGTGACCGACTCCTTCTGGATCGTATCCTCTACTCCTGTCATCTCTTGTAGAATCATGCTTCGGATTTCTGGGCGGAGAAGGGGGTTGGTTCCTTGGGGGAGTTGGAGGAGGAGGTTGTGTTGAGCTTCGAGTGTTGTATCTATGATGTTCCTCTTCGTCTGGGCATTCAGGATGCGCAGGTCAGGTCGCTCAGGTGGTACTTTGTCATCTGGATCTTGTCGCTTGAACCTCTCGAGACAATTCCCCCAGAATGGGTCGTTGCAGGCCTCAACGTACCAAAGTTTGAGGGAGCCCTTGTCATCGATGTGAAGGCCATTGTATTTGCCGAAACGTTGAAGACTTTCAATCATGGAAGCTTTGCAGCTTATAATAGGACGTCCTTGTGGTCTCGGATTATCTACGTATGCAATCAGCATCTGACGTGCGGGAGCAAGGCGTTGACTGCGTACTACCTTTGCCAAGAATTTCATTCTACGAGAGTCGATCATGACTTGCACACTGGAGATGTTATGGAAGCGTTCCCATAGCTCCTCTTCAGTAATTCGCTCGTTTTTGACTTGGTGCATTGAGATTCTCAGTATTGATCTAATCTTCCTGTTTATCCATATTTGTAGCTTCTTGATATGTTTCGTATGAAGAGCCCAACTTTCTACACCCCATAGTAGGATGTTAATATGTATGGCAAGGAAGACGAGATATTTTGTGAATAGATCGATTTCTTCTCTTTCGAAGAGCTTTCTCATGGCTCCAAAGGCTTGATTTGCTTTATTCATCCTAATCTCAATGTCATAGTCATCAGTGAGAGTGAAGTGAAGGTGAGTTCCAAGATATTTGAATAGGTCAGTGAACGTGACAAAGGTTCCATTGTTCATGGCGACATCCTTCGTCTCCTCGCAGTTCAAATAGAATCTCTCTTCATCAGACTTATTCTCGTCTGTAGCTTGCGATTCAGGAGGTAGCAGTTGAGGGTCTGAGCTCGAAGTTGGTAATTGACGTGTTCCTTGTTCCAATCTCACTCGTTTGAAGTAGTCATGAGGTGGAAAGTATATACATTCAGTTTTTGACTTGAGTCGTTTTCCATCTACCACACTGCCTACATGCATTTCCATTCCCAGGTCCGACAAAATGCTTTGGATGATAGGTAATCCAATGTTAATATCTCTTCTCGTGCGAAAGAGTGCAGCAATGTCATCTACGTAGTAAGTTCCATTGATGCGAAAGCGAACGAGTCCTTTTGAAGCATTACACTTTTTGATATTGTGTCTGAATATTTGGCCATCTTTGTATGTACCGTCTGACTCTCTACAGAATTCAACACATTCTATTGATCAGTAAAAAAAACACATTATCTCTGACAATCTCATCAGGTTTGTGCTTGGGAGGCCCTCTCGAGACATCTATAATTTTACCCTTGCATAGTTAAAATAGACTGTGTTTCATGGGCTAAAAAGTCGTCTACCTGATAATCTAAGATATTTGGGTCCAATCAACAAGATAGAGTCGCGTATCTTTATCGGATACTCACCAAGCTAAGTAAGGTCAAAGCCCTATTGCTCCAGCGCAGCGTTCTTGGTAGAATGTACCGGATGTCGGAGGATGAGATGCGCCAGCGGACAGCAGTGTGCTCGGTGCCCGAAGCAAAATCCTGGGTAGAAGAGTGTCTGTCGTAAAAGGTTTTTGTATATTAATTAGTCAGCAATTAACAAGTACGGACAGACACAATGCTTCTTTTTCATCGTAGGAGAACCTGTTCTCATCTTCCGGCGACAAGCGACCTCCCTCCACCCTCCGCTCCCAAATTCAAGACCTCACCGACGAAACACACCATAAAATCGAACGATAAAAATCCAACAGTTGAAAATGACAGAAGTTGCAACTCCCTCACCTAATCAAGCCGAAGTCATCCTCGTTGGCTGTGGCTGCCCGCTGCGGTAAGTTCTTTCAACACACATGTGGTGATATTTGATATTACAATTATTCATCTTTGTCTTTGTCTCATATTCCATTCTATTGTTCTAAAACGTTAAACTAAACACTACAGAGGAATGGGATGGTACCACGCCGTTCAAATGCTAGGGAATGAGTGTCCTTCAGCCAAACTTTGCTATATCGTGGAACCGTGGTTCTTAGGCGCAGGTGCATCTGGTCCTGGTGGAGCTGAATTTGCGGAATTCAAATCCAAAGCAGAAGCTGATAATCAAGTTGGATTCTACACATCACTCGCCGATGTCCCTCCCGTCACAGATGGAGTGAAGCGCCTTGCACTTATTTCTGGTCGCACCATAGACAATCCTCGCCTCCTTGGAGAAGCCATTGCTGCTGGATGTTCTGTTATCTACTTGGAAAAACCAGGTGCAACTACCGTCGCTGAGTTGGAAACCATGAAGAAGCAAGCTGCTGATGCCAATGTTGAGATTTGCATGGGTTACAATAAGAATGTTTGTAAATATGTCAGAAACGCACGAGAGTTTGCTGCATCTACAGAAGGCTCTCACGTCACTTTCGTCTCCAACAACACATATGAGAACAATGCAAGCAGTCTTGGAGAATGCTTTGAAAGAAACGCAGAGGGCATGCTCAAGAACATGGCTATCCATGAGCTAGCCCTGCTTGCATCATTTTATGATGTGACAGTAGACAATATTGAATCTGTAGAAGTAGACAAGGCATTCTCATCGATGCAAACACTAGCTGGTCCATCAGGCAAGGAATTCACCGACTTTGACAAGGTTAAATTCACAATAAAGACGAAGACAGGCAAGCAAGTTTCTGTCCAGGCCGATCGTTGCGGAGGTGCCACTTCTTACGCGATGGTTTCTGATGCTGATGGCAACGAAGTTTTCAGACATTGCATGCCCGACGAAGAAGACGAAGCCAACGTATCCGTACTTGAGGCCAAATACCCTGGCGCTATGCCTTACTTCTTCAGTCAAGACCCTGACTACACTACTGTCAAAGAACGTGTGGCGAAATTATGCGCCACTGGTGAGGAAGCTAAGGATATTGCCACGATTGATATTGCCATCAGCGCACTTCAGATTGCAGAGTACCTTACTCCTATGATGCAAAAGGAGCTTAAGGCTTAGAGAGTACCCATTTCATTTTAGAAGATAGAGTTTAGATTCCCATTTCATTTTAGATGCTAAGTTACTTAGAGTTAAATTTGCAAATACCTACGTGGCAAAGTCTCTTCTTTTGTCATACTAAGCTTATTCAATTGTATTCGTTCAAGCAGTCGCTTCTTTGACAGCAAATCTATCCGAGAGGAACGGAATTTTGGACTTAGTCTTCTTCTTTTGACGTCTGGTCCTCTTTGCACCCATAAGTGCTGCCTGTTGCTCAATTGTCAACAAAGCACCATGAGAACAGTTCCAGAACAAATTCACAGAATGAGCTGAATCCTCCCGACGAATAGCTCCGGCTCGCAACAAGAGGGCAACGGAAGAGACATCATCGCCTAATGAAATGCTTGCGAGAGCCAAATTGTGAAGAATGGCAGCGCTCATGGCAGATGCATCACTCTGAAATATTGATTGCGGTTGAGCTTCTACTGCACCTTTCTGGCACAAAGATGATGCGGCCTTCAAATGAAACATGGCCAATTTCACCACCGATTCATCTTCCTTCATAACACCCAAGATTAAAAGAGACGTGCCAAGTCCAGCTCTCACACTAGCATTGTCCGGGTCTACGTCAGACAAGCTCTCAAAGATAACCCTCGACTTCCTTACGCTGTCAATATTAACATCTTTCGTAAGGAATGCCAACTCAGCTCCACCAAGACAGCGTTGTGCATCCACTGCCAACGCGTTCAAACTATCGTTGTCTTGGTCATCATTTTCATTTGGCAAGGAGAGAGCTTCCACCCCACGACTCCAAACCGTGAGGCAGAGCGTCTCCACTGCCTTTTTGCCATCCTTATTGGATCCATCATTCATTTTCTTCAAAGCATCCTTCAACATGGACTCCATTGCTACAATCTGTGACTTTGTCACGTCAATATCTTCAACTTCTCCTTCATTATTCTCAATCTCGGCTTGTTCATGATCAGCGACACCGTCACTCCCCTCCTCTACTACATCCTCAATCGTTGGTGGAGGAATAACCTCATTCTCTTCATCTGTCTCCTCACCCTCATTGTCAAAAATGGCAACTTCTTGTTCTTGTTCCTGATGAGCGACATCATCAACAATCAAGTTGACCATCTCAACAGCCGAATTATTATTGTCTCCAGTGGTGACCAATCCGTCACCAACAACACTCATACTAATCCCATTGTAGTTATAAGTAAACACAAGCACCGATAAGAACGCTTCCATAATAACAAATGGCACCAAAATGACAATGGCGACGAGATGACCAGCAGTCAATTTCGGAACCACCCTCTTCTTGATGTTATTGGTAGAAGAAAACAATTGTTTCCTTGTTCCCTGATACTGCATCTGTTCGTAGTGCGGATGGCTGCTGTTGTTACTACCACCCTTATTCTTTTTAGGAGTCTTCTTTGGACTCTTCCTAGGCCGCTGACGATTAATCGCCGCTGCTTCCACTGTTGCCGCCATGGCCTCAATCGAGTTTGCATACGAGGAGGCTAGGGAATGTTGTTCATTATTACTGTTGCTGCTGCCGCTCCTACTCTTGATTGACCCAGAGGGTGACATTGGCAAGGGTGAAAAACCCTCTTCGGAGAGTTCATCGATGGAATCACTGCTGTTATTACCGCTGCCGCTTCGTGCGGCTAATTTTAATGCGTTTAGTAACATTGGTGATTCTGGTGTGATGTTGGAATTGGTGGGTCGACTTGGTGTTATGGTGTTGTTGTCCACGCCGCCTCCGCCTCCGCCTCTGAGCAGATGGGACATTTTTGATCGGGACTTTGCCCTTGGGCTCGGCGTTTGGGGTGTGTAGGACGACGACATTCTTACTTCTTATTAGATGACGTGCATCAATTGTATTGGCAGTCGGATAACATCATTGCATTTGAATTTGCTGCGACCGTTTGCACAGTTGAGCCCAAAGATTTGAATTCAACAGCCAGCACACTTGTTAGTTGCTCATCTGCCAGTCTGCCAACGAACCTATTGTACAGAACGACATCAGAGCAGCGTCATTATGGAGGCATCAAAGAAACACCCGCTAGATACATTCACGCATTTAAGCATAACATATCATGAATCCTTACCACATGTCACCCACATAAAACTAAACAGACCTCGGAAACGAAACGCCATCAACGCACTAATGTGGCGTGAAATAGGAGAGGCATTCCGTCAAATTGGGACTATTGGTGATGGAACTCGATGTGTTTTGCTTTCGGGGAGTGGCAAAGGATTTTGTGGTGGTATAGACATTACTGATGAAAAATTCTTTAGCGGAATATCACCAGATAGTAGTGACGACGATGAATCATCAATAGATATGGCACGTAAAGCGTTGGCTTTCAAACCGCAGATAACAGAAATGCAAGCGGCGTTCACTGCATTGGAAGAATGTCCAGTGCCAGTTGTGGCAGCTATCCACGGTGCCTGCGTCGGTGCTGGTATAGATATGACTTGCTGTGCAGATGTACGCATCTGTAGTCCAAATACAGTATTTTCCATTAGAGAGGCAAGACTAGGACTAGCTGCAGATGTGGGCACTCTACAAAGATTTCCGAAATTGGTTGGATTTGGCTCTCGCGTTAGAGAACTTTGCTTTACTGGGGAAGATTTCAGCTCCGAAGATGCACTCAACATAGGATTTGTGAGTCGAATATCCAAGAGTGAAAGTCAACTTTTGGGTGAGGCGAACCAAATCATTTCCAAAATCATTGCAAATTCACCGGTTGCTGTGACAGTCACTAAGTCGTCCTTGAACTATTCTCGTGATCATACTGTCAGAGAGGGTTTAGATCATGTGGCGCTGACGAATTCCGCGGCGTTAATGTCAGAAGATTTGGTGAAATCTTTCATGATGACAAGCGGAGGTGGAGGAGCTGCTGAGTTTGCACCGCTGCAACCACATTCTCGTTTATGATACTCTATTTTCATAAATATTTACAGTTACGATTATAGTATTACATTGGCATCTTCGACACTCTCAGCATCGTTATTTACATGATCACCATCGTAATCTTCCTGCTCCTCACTCTTGCCAAAACCATCTATATTCACAAATACAAAGCCAATAAGTACAAGTATTGCACCCCAGACTTCACCGCTCTGAGTTCCATTGTAGTTTCCCATAAACCAATCAGCCACAAACGCCATGGGTATTGTCAATCCTACTCCAACAGATGCAACTGTTGCAGATGTCAAAATTACTGCGCGTGCCCAAAGATAGTCTGACAGTACGTTGTCAAGCAAGCCCTTCAATAGTAAGAATAAGAAAATGGGCATTGTCAAGATGTGCGATACGGTCTCTTGAGTATAATCTTGATCTGGATAGTCTGAAGGCTCTGCCGTCTCAATATTTTCCCTGCTGACATCATTATTTGATGATAGAAGCACCCATATCGTTACAGGCAGCAATGCCACCATGTTCAATAGACCAATATAACCAAACAACAACTGCATAGACATTCTATCTTCATCTTTGGGACACAAATGCCGAAGTAAAACTGTATAGGCGCCATAACCAACTGCAGAAACTAGACCGCAAAGATCTCCCAGCAAAGATCTGGTTGATGAATCTAAATCGGAAACATGAAATTGTCCAGTAAGATATCGCATACTGTTGTCGCCACCCGAATCTGTATAAGCTGTTGCTACTCCACCAGAAAAGCACAACAGTACTCCGATGATTTTGCCTCTTGTCACCTTTTCATCTCCAAATTTGGAACAAGTCGCAAAGCCAAATGCAAAGATTGACCCCATCGATGCTAAAACAGTACTACTTGCTATCGACGTCCATTCTAATGACATGGCATAAAAGTAATTCGATAGGAACCATATTGGTGCGACTTTGGATGCCATGGATATATGATCTCGATGGGAGAGCAGGTAAGTCGAATATTTCTTGCCTGTGTTTTGAGACGAGTCGCTATTACTACTCCTTCTAGACTCCATTGGCCGTGTTGGTTCATAGTGCTGAACACAGAATTCATTGTTGAATGAGTAGTCATCAAGTATACCCAGTGCCGATGCTTCGGCTGATGTAGATTCGTCAAGGTAGCTTGTTGTTAATTCTATCGACTCCCTACTATCACTGCGGTTTATTCCATTGTAATTGTCATTATCAGTAGGTGACTGCATTAATTCTTGTGCATCACTGGCAGAGGTATTTTCATTTTGATGATCCGAACTCTCGGATACAGGTGATGGGTAACTCCCCCAAGGTATGACTGCTATCTCTTTTCTATCATGGTGGTGGCTACTTTCATTCTTACAGCACCAACATTGCAACTTGTGCAGGAGATGTCCAAATCGTTCATATCCCAACCGTATCGGCAAGAATACCGAGAAGAGACTCGTGCCGATGTACACGATCAAAAATGGCGAATCAAATTCCATATCATGATATAAATGCTGCACTACCATGCTGCAGATCGTCCATAGGCAGGATACTATCACGAGGAAGAATATCCCGAGAGCGTAGGAGGATGACCACATTTTATTACAGTAACGAGATAGAGCTATCAGAAAACTCGGAACCAACGCCACACACTTTAAAATATCCTCAGCTAGCAGTAAATAAGTATCTCTCCACTCATATAAGATATGTATCGTAGGCGTCGATCAATCTAGATACTTGCACTGATCTATCAAAGCTGAGTAAGATTGAGTGAGCGAGAGTTTTCAAATGTATCTAGAAATATGTGAACTACAATAACTGTCAAGGTTGTTTGTGTTTGGTTTTTGGTTAGCGTCTTGTCTTTATGACAGCTCAGATAATGACCCAATGTTGGTCTCTTTATGTCATAAAAGCTGTGACAGTCATCATCCCCGTCATCGATTTACGAGAAAGCATTCCACCGCCGCACATTTTGACTCTTCATCACATCGCAAGAGCATCATCATGAGCTCTACATAATTGCTTCAATAATCCATCACCACGGCAACCTGCTGAGCGATATCACACAACAACCTGTAGCAATGAGAACAGTATTCAGACAATTGGCAATAGCCGCCGTCCTTTCGGCACCTTGCTTGTACACATCAGCTTTCACAATTCCTCAAAAGACACAACTAATGCAAAACGGACGTTCCTCCATCGTTTTGGAAGCAAGCAAAAACAAAGAAAAGATTGCATCAAGATCAAAGTGGGCTGAGGCACGTGGATATGGCGATGTTGCTGCCTCGGAAGATGGTGCTACCGGCATGTCGTTTGCAAAGGATGAGGAAAAGAATCAACTAACAGTTACACCCATCAAATCCCTCGATGGAACCGTTACTCTACCTGGATCCAAATCATTATCCAATCGTTGTCTCCTCCTCGCCGCTCTTTCGGACGGAAATACACGTGTAGAGAACTTATTGGAGAGTGACGATATCCGCTACATGCTTGAGGCACTTGATACGCTCAAGGTTCCAGTGGAACGAGATGCCGATGACAAAACCGCTGTTACTGTTACCGGTCAGGCTGGTCCAATCGACTCACCTACCCCCGAAGAAAGCTTGGAACTCTTCTTGGGTAATGCTGGTACCGCCATGAGACCTCTTGCTGCGGCATTATGTATGGGTAAGGGAAAATTCGTATTGGACGGCGTGCCTCGAATGAGAGAACGTCCTATTGCCGACTTGATTGATGGATTGAAACAACTTGGTGCCGATGTCAGTTGTGTCGAAGAAACTGGATGTCCTCCAGTCACAATCAATGCCAATGGTTTGAACGGAGGCACTGCATCCATTTCTGGAAAGATGTCATCTCAATTCCTCTCCTCTCTCCTTATGGCATCTCCCGTTGTGGATGGGGATGTTACCATTGCCATTAAGGATGAGTTGATTTCCGCTCCATATGTATCATTGACTATTGGTCTAATGAAGAAGTTTGGCGTCAATGTGAAAATTGAGGGTGATATGGATGGCACTCCCTCTTTCATCATTGGAAGTGACGAGAAGTACACATCTCCTGAATCAATATTGGTGGAGGGAGATGCCAGTAGTGCAAGTTACTTCCTTGCCGGTGCGGCTATTACCGGAGGTACTGTTACTGTTCGAGGATGTGGTTCCGAAAGTGTTCAGGGAGATGTGGCTTTTGCTGATGTTATGGAACAAATGGGTGCTACCGTTACTTGGGCTCCAGAGAGCATTACCGTCACTCGCGATCCTAATACCAGGTTGAAGGGAGTGGATGTTGACTGCGGGAAGATTCCTGATGCTGCCATGACTTTGGCAGTTGCTGCCCTATTCGCAGAGGGACCTACCACGATTAGGAATGTGTACTCTTGGAGGTTGAAGGAGACTGAGCGCATGAAGGCCATTGTTGCGGAATGTACCAAGCTTGGAGCCACTGTTGAGGAATTCGAAGATTACTGCATCATTCACCCACCTGCAGACAACAAGGTGAACGACAATGTTGTTATTGAAACTTATGATGATCACAGAATGGCAATGACCTTCTCTCTGGCTGCTTGTGGTGGCGTCAATGTGATCATTGATGATCCTGGATGTACGGCAAAGACTTTCCCTACATACTTTGAAATGCTTGGATCTATTGCAAGCGCTAACTAGGAAGAATTTTACATGTAAGAAGTTAACGTTGTAACCAACTGACTCAACTGAATGAGATCTTGCGTGAATTTTTTGGTGAGTGCTTTGTTTCATATTGAGAGCGTCTCCCCATCAGACTCATCACAGCTTCGTCAGGAGTAATCTTTTTGTGAATGAGTGCGTGAACACATCTAAAAATCGGTAACTCCAATCCGCACATGTCACCATAAATAATTGCAACATCAGCTGTTGGGATACCTTCAACTGTGTACTCCTTTTGGATATCCTCAACAGTCTCTCCTTTCATCAGACGTTGTCCACATCTCTGGTTACGACTCTGTGAGCTGAAACACGTCAACATTAGATCCCCAATTCCAGCCAAGCCATCTATGGTGCGAGGGTTTCCTCCCATCGCAGCTGCAAGCTGACGGAGCTCATGTGATGCCCTGACAACGACAGCAGAAAGTGTGTTTGTACCAAAGCCCATCCCAGCTACCATACCTGCCCCAACAGCCAAGGGGTTCTTGAGCGCTCCTCCCAACTGTACACCAACTGGATCATCTGAAGTGAACACTCGAATAGTTTTGAAGTTGCTCATCATTCTTTGAATTCGAACCGCTTGAAACAAATCATCCGATGCAACCACTAAAGTTGTAGGATTACCCTTCATAATCTCCTCTGCAAAACTGGGTCCTGATAAAAACGCTAATGGCTGTTCTGCCCTGTCAAGCGCATCCAATATTGCATGCCCCATTAACTGTTGTGTTGGTAAATAGAGACCCTTTGCCGTAACACAAATCAATGCATCATGAGGTATAAGGTCCTTGTGTTCACGAAACCAAGGAGGAGTAAGCTGACACGGCAAGGCATGGACGATAACAACTCCAGGCGTCGCTAATTCTACTTTCAAATCCTCCAATGCACAAATACCACGGATTTCAGATGATCCCCCCTCCATAAGCAATGAGAATTCGGATAAGTATCTCGGGTTGCGATGCTCCGTGTTGATTGTATGACACTGGTTTTTATCTCTCATATAAATTACTACATCGTTACCACCCTGCGCCGCAGCATATGCCATTGCAGTTCCAAACGCCCCGGCACCCAGTACAACAACTTTTTGCCTCGATGTACCTTTCCAAATTGGAATGTAACTTGTCAAGTCAACACCAAGAGCGGCACGTTGTCCCTTGCGTAGATGCTTTTGAGTTCTGCTGCATGCTTTGCGAAGCCTTTCTCTGTCACGAAGACGCAGGAGGTGTGTGGCTGCGAATATTCCAGCACCAAAGCTTAATGCGACGATTGTTGGGATATTTGCTGTGGGTGCTGTCATTGTTTTACCAAACATATTTTTTTGAACTTTGTGTATAGACCCGATGACTCTTTCAAAGATGGAGTCAGCACTTCTGAATTATTATTCGGTCAAGGAGGGCAAGTGATGTTGAGACTAGGCTTGTCCCAAGCGTAAACTTGCACAGTATTTCTTGATAGTAGAGAGAAATAGTGTTGGGAAGTTGTGAATAGTAAGAGCCTTTTGGAGAGGTAGGTTTGCCGGGAAGGGGCTTAATGCAAACGCCTGCAACGATTGAAGGGCATCGGGTATGCTCCCGTATGGTCACCCTATCCACTATACCCCCGAATGTGACTTCTAAGTGATCCACGGGTGTCACACTATGCTTTTATAGGCTTAAACTGCTGCTCTCGTTGAGCAAACTCCGAATCCGGGGAGCAACACTTTGTAACATTATTTTTTGAATTCACTAGTTGTACCCTAGCTGAAGCCCCTCTTTCCCCTTCTTTCCTCCCTTCTCCTTGGCGGCCATCAGGCATCAATCTCTCTCTCACACACAAAGATTCATGAACTAACTCGTGCCACTTCAATGCAATTCTTGTATTGCTTTGTTGCTCACTGGATTCGAACTCAGCTTGATCTCACGATTCCATACATATGCCCAGCATACACATAGCACGAATATTCGCTTAGAACTCACATTGCTGATAGGGTGACCATACGGGTCGCCGGGAAGACATCGTGATCAATACTAATCCATCCCCTCACCACCGTGAATGCGACGGCGTCCAATCTCAGAACACAATAAACTGAAGAGGAATTGTAAATTTGGTATTATAATTATGGTATTTGAGGCGGAAGCGTGATTATCCCAAGATCCTTGCAAGAAACTTTTCTTTCCATTCGTTTGAAAAGTAATTGCTCAAGCAATCCTCTTTGCAATGAAGGCCTCCTTTCGGTGGAAGACCAAGGCGTTCTCTCATCTTCTCGACATTTGTGTATTTGGAGAGTTTGTCATGTTCATCCACTGGGCAGAGTGGAACAATGTAGGCTAAAAGAGATTTCATATCAATTCTTGTAACATGCTCTAACGTTTCAGCCTCTTTGAGTTTCTTGTATTGCGTCAGGGCTACCTCAGCCTTCTTTAGGATGCGTTCCGCCTCAGCCCTAGCTTTCTTCTCTTTATTAGTCTCGCGACGTTGTTGCTGACGCTCATTTATACGATCACGGTTCACTGCACGATACTCTCGTTGCTGCTCAAGACGTTGTTGTTTACGCTCTGCATTCTTCTTTTCAACAGACTCACGACGTTGTTGTTCAATCTCAAGAGCAAGAATCTCTTGCGCAAGACGAGCTTCACGGACAGCTTGTCGGACAGCTTGTTGCCGCTCATTTATCCTTGCGCGGTTGCGTTGATAGTATTGACGACTATACGCAAGATGATCTTCACGGTTGTCTTGATAGTATTGAAGACGAGCTTCTCGGTTGCGTTGACGATATTGATGACCATACGCAAGAAGAGCTTCTCGGTTGCGTTGATAATACTTTCGTTGCCACTCTTGATCCCACTTTTCACGCTGTGACGGGTCGTCAAGAGGTGAAAGATTGTCTCGACTAGTTGGCTTGCCACAGCATGTCAGCAATGCATTGAATCTATCTTGTTTCAAGAAGGTGCGAAGGAAAATCACCGCTTGTTGTGTGATCCCATCGCCGATCCTGTTCGCTGTCATTTGCGTCCCAGCTCTGCCGAAATGAGGATTACACAGTCCAACACCAACTGCAGCATCTCTAGCACCATAGAATGTTCCACGCAAGTCATTTTCAGATCCATCTAATCCAAACCAGTTCATCAAGAAGGAGCGATAAATGTCCACTTCGTTTGTGAAATCCTTGTCACTAAGAATACCAGCATCATTATTCAATGCCATTGACGCAATTGTTCGTTTCACAGCCTTCACTCGCTGCTGTGTTGTGCTGTTATGACCCAGAGCAATGTGACTGGAGTGCATGATCTTGTAGTGTGGGCCAGTTGGAGTTTCAATAATAGTTTCGGCAACATCGCCGTCAATATCCAATTGCTCATGGATGACAGAGCCTTTGGGGAATATAGTGTTGAATGCTTCATCTTTCTGTAGTGATTTGTACGCACATTGCTCAAGCGTTATGATCACGTCATCTCTGCCTTGGTAGTCCTTGCTCAACTGCTGCAGTACTCTGATGTATGCCTCTTTCAGAACACTGTCTTCTGGACTGCGGTAATCTTCATCCGTGATTCCCTTCACAATCTTATTGACTGCATCAGCAGTATCCTGTGGAATGCATCCATCGTTGAGGAATCCAGCCATGACTTCTTCAGTAAACAAGGCTACCAATGCGTCCAATACTTCAAACATTTCAATCGTTCGAGGATTATCTATGCTCTCTACGGCATCGATGAAAGGCATTATTGTTACGCCGTCGCCGTCACCTCCAATCGTCCGACGGTACATATGATTTTGGAGGAAAATATCAGGGTTGGTTTCTCTTGTACTTTCACGTATAAATTCTTGTTGATCTGGCAATAGTGGTTCCCGACCTGGAGGTAAAGAAGGATTCATCATCATCTTACAATGATGTAGAAACGACTTGAAATGACCCCACGTGAAGAGAGGGATGAAGGTCTTCCCACGTTGTGTAACAGCCGAGCACCGTGGATCGACTCTAGGAACCATGACGATGTTCACTATTTCTTCCGATGGTTGCTCAGTCAAATCCTCTAATGCACGATGGGTGTATGCCGTGGAAGTAGCAGCAGCAAGACACTCAATGATTTGACGACTGATTCGTTCTTTTCGGTCCTGCTGCTTTTCAGCATAATATACAAGACGCGGAAATTCCATATCGACTATCTGTTGAAAGAGGTCACTGAAATCAGGACTCTCCATTATACCCATACATTGTTCCGTGGTGAAGAGGATGGACATGGCTTTTCGCACTTTACTCTTCCACCCTTTCACGCCTTCTGGCAAACACAAGCGCCATCCACCACGTCCCATAAACGACACACCTGTTTGCCCAACTGTATTTTGAGGACCCCAATAGTACACGCCAGTGGACTCTTCATTCTCTCCGACGAGTGAACTTTGTGGTATTCCATTCTTGGTGACAACGATGCGTTGGAATCGTACACCTCCTTCTAATACAAGTTCATAGAGCATGAGGTGTTCCTCCACTTCGTCGTTCAGTTGCATCATGTAGAATATTATGCGCTCTGTCTTGTCAGTGTCAAAATGAGCAGGTAGACAGCTGTTGGCATTGCTGGTGGTACTTCTAGTGATAGAATTAGACTCATTCCCGTTTGGTTGGGATTGGGCCGCGGAATGTGGTTGATAGTTTGATGATATCGTAGCGCCACTTTGGTTGCCTCTTCCACCGACCTCATTGCCGATTCCATCATGGGTGCAGAAGTTTCCTTGGTTGCCAATACCAGAGTTGTCGACGGTGGCATTTTGTCGTCTTCTTTTCTTTGGCCGCTGGTGTTGTTCTAATGCCGAAAACTCTGTCACCGGCAGGGGCACCGTCGCTGGCAGTGGCTCTACAGCACGGAGGGCATTTGCCGTGGAAGATATCGCTTGCTGCTGATGTGTATGCCTAGATAATGTGCTGTGATGATAACTGGAAGAGCGCCCCCCGTCCTCGATGGTCGATGCCAACGATAATGGAGCGAACGATGTCGGCAGAGGCAGGCGCAATTGACGTGACGTCGCTGGAGATTTCGACGGCGGCGGCAGCGGCGGCACAATGATGGTAGAACGGCCTCCGTCGCATCTACTTGACTGGTTACATTTCCTTTTTGTTGGCATGGTAGAGTTGGTTTCCAAGAATTGAATTCATCGATGGAAGCATGGTGATAAAGAGCATTGCTTAGAGCATGCGCTTCCAAAATAAATTGATGAGGGGGCAATCGGGATGCCCCCTTTCTCTAGAACTGCTGATTTTTGCCTTCCCTGCCCTCTTTAGGGGGCATTTACGCAAACTGCCCCCTGGATCAAAGCATCAAAGCAAGGTTTAGCGCGGATCATGCCGAGGTTGAGCAATCCTATCCGTAGCCACCGTACGAGCCACCAACGTAACTCCATAAAAGCCCATCATCATCAAAACAGAGACATAAAAATGTCACTGCCCAATATTCCCCTTACACAGTAGGTAGTTTGTCTACCACCTGCTTCCTCACACCACCGCTGCAGAGTTACATCTCTATCATCCAAACATGAACTGTGCAATTATTGTAGTGCTGTCATCGAAATTATTTGTTGCGTGTTTGTTATTGTCGTGTGTCTCATCATTTGTTGACTTGAATGATCGCTTGATCCCTCCCGTTCTACTATCATACTTACATAACATAATACCAATACCAGTGCACCGCCGATGAAACCTTGGCAATTGGACTTGCATGACGGTAGCCACGGTCCCTTCCCATCTGTTGTGTATTGCATTTGTTGCATGTCATCCTGTGGGGGAGCATTTCTTGTCTCGTACGAATGATATTACTACATACATCACGACAGATGATGGATGCATCAAGAGATGATATACATCTCTTCTTTAATTCAAGTGCTTTCATGTACTCATCACCAGCGGTAGTAAAAAATAAGTGGGCGCTGCCGTATGGCACGTTGTTGCATTCATCATGTTTTTGTTTTAAACGTGGGATCATATCTTGTGGACCGAGTGTACTCTCTGAATCATCACAATACGCTGCTGTTGAGAACACTTCCTTCAGATTTTATTACCAATTCCCACGTGAATCCCACGTAGCCTCCCCTTCGTCATAATCTCTGCTCGAAGATACAAACCACTTCACTATCAACCATTTCAGGAGGTGCTAGCTTCCCAACACTAGCCTCGTATTTAGCACCTGCAGCAAGCGGCATAGACAGATACATAGCGATACACCAAAAGAGAAAGAGAGCTTAGTTCGCCAGATCCAACAGGTTAGCTTTTATCTACTTCTTGAATTGAAAGTACGGTATAAACACACTCCAGAAGTTGTGCCTTTTGTTTTGACAAGCGTCGTAGTGATAGTTAGACACCTGCGCTCACATCAAAGAACAAGTCATGAGATCCGCCTACGCCAATCGAATCATCGCCATACTAATAGCTACAGTGGTATCACCGGCGCTGCTTGCTGCCGCTGCTTCCTCACCAGAAGGAGATGAAGAGTTTATGGAACCACGAGTGAGCAGATATGCAGGGGTTCTACCACCAGCAGTCTGTCAAGAACTGATCAGACTAGGAGAGCAAACTGGGTTCAACGTCATCGAAGAGAGCATTGATGACTTTCAAGAGAAGCCGATGCCATCGCAATCAATTGAGGTGTACAGCTACGAACAGGGCGGATACAATCGCATTATCGATGAGCCAATATGGGATGCTCTGCAGCCATATATGGAGGTATTCTCTGACCTAGTGATCAAGACTCGCAGGGAAGAAGAGCACCTTTCATTATATCCTGATGAACCCGATCGAGAGCCCGAACTTGATTGGATCTTTTTTCGCAAGTATAGTCCTACCAGTGAAAGGAATTCTTTGATCCCTCACGTAGACACAAATGTCTTTACTCTCAACATTGCCTTGAATGATGATTTCGAAGGTGGAGGACTCTTCTACGTCAAGCCGCCAATGCAAGACGTTGCATTATCTGAAGATGGCCGCCCAGAGTTGAAGCCCAAAATGACGACCTATGAGTGGGCTAACACAGTTAAACGAGAGAACACATCCGAGATAGTATTTCCAAATATGCAGGCAGGTGACGTCCTTATTCACAACTTTACGGTTTGGCATGGCGTTGCACCACTTGATAAGGGCGAACGTTATTCATTCGTTCTGTTTTATGATATGGACAACCCTACAATTGATGACTTCGAAGTCGATGATAATGAATTGAGAGTGCATTTTTATCACGAGATCGAGGACGCCAAAGTTGTTTTGTTTTATGTCGAAGAGCTGGCACATGGCAAAGAAATTTTAGATCCAATGATGGATTCCTTTCCTCCTTTCGTAGCACACTCGTTGGGCTCCTTCGAAGGTCATAAATTCCGGGCCATTGTAGAAGGTACTGATGAAGTGTTGGCTGACTTTGTTGTGAGCAGTGAACAGCACAGATATGTGATACCGACACCATCAACAGAATCACAAGATGAGTTATAAGTAATCAATAATACACATTGCTGTGGATCTATGTGTAAATCATCATCTATTATTGTACATGTTTTTAGATAGGGCAGGGAGAAGCTTATAAATCTTTTTCATCCAATAGTTCGCTTCCAAATCTTCTTTCGACGCTCATGACAGAGTTGACTTCTCTCAATTTGTCCATCAAGTTTTGAAGTTCATCCAAATCTTTCACTCTTACAAGGAACTCTAGGATACAGTGCTCGTTACTGGAACTACTACCCGTCTTCAAGATTTCCGAATTTTGTGATGCAATGACACTACAATCTGCTAGAAGAAGCTTTCGGTCTACCGACATGATAATTACCTCAGTTAAGAATGATTCTGAGGTATTATCTTCCCATTCGTCCTCTGGCCAGGAAAGCTCAACTGCCTCGCCTACGCTGTCATCATTGCTTGGAAAGCGTGCCTTATTCAATGCCTCTTGGGCCCATGAGCACTCTTTTCTATGAACAAGTGATGAACCATCACGGTGTCTTGTCCCAAGGATCGCATCACCACGAACTGGGAGGCAGTGATAACACACATTATCAGAATCTGCAAATTCTGCTTGACCTCCATTCAGCATATCTGCATATGACACAGGTTCACTACTTTCAGAATCAGAATCTTCTTCTTCATTAGCTCCATTAAAAGACATACTGTCAAGCTGTGAAGCATACACAGTCCGTGTGATGTTTGCAAATCGGCTCTCATCACATTCCTGGAGCGCTGAAGCTGGCACCAAGAAAATTTTGCTGACCTTCTGACGAAGAAAGTCGCCACTTTGACTATGTCCAATGTCATTGAGAAGCTCCGTCACGTCATCATAGCGAGAGCTACCAGGTAAGAAAGCTTGCAATTCATCAGCGTTTGTGGGTACCTCAAATGGGTGTTCAATAAAGGATGCCTCTAATATTTCGTTGCGATGGTTGCTCAGGTAGTCAAAAAATAACATTTCTCCTGATTTGAGAACGTTGTCATTTTGCTGCGAACGGAAATAAGCCCTAAGTTTGCTCCTCGTGGATCGACTCTTTGCGTATTGCATCCATTCCGTGGAAGGCTTACCCTCCCCTGTCAGTATAGATACAACATCGCCATTTTGCAGCTCATAGTTTAATGGTACCGGCTTGCCGTTAATTTCTACTCCATGCATCTACGAAGAAAAGATAATTGTTAGCCTCTGAGAAAATGCATGCAAGAACAAACAAAAAAAGGTGTACTTACATTGAGCCCAACTTCAGTGTGTATTTGGAACGCAGCATCCACCGCCGTAGTCCCCCTCGCCAAGTTCAAAATTTTGCCATTCCGCAGGAAAACAAAGACACGTTTCCCCAAAAGCTCTCGACGCACGCAGTCGACAAAGTCACGTGATCCCACCGCTTCCTGTTGCCATTCCTTGATACTACTCAGCCAGGGTGTGTTGTATAAATCCATTGAAGTGTTGCGCTTCTTTTCATCGTGGTAAGCCCAGTGGGAAGCCATACCGTATTCAGCAACTGTATGCATATGAGCCGTTCGAATTTGTACTTCAACAGACTGCCCTTTGTACATCAGAGCTGTGTGCAGAGATTGATACCCATTTGGCTTTGGAAACGAAATGTAATCTTTGACCTTTGTGGGCATTGGGGTAAAATTAGGCAAATGCTGGACCAGTCCCAACACATGATAGCACAGCCACACACCACTATCTGCAGACTGTGTTGCCTTCACAATACTATCCCCAGGAGTTAGAATAACTCTCAACGCGACCAAGTCAGCAATATGATCAAGATTACGATCATGTTTCATCTCCATTTTGTGCCACAGGGAATATATTTCTTTTGTCCTCCCCACTACCTCAATCTCTACATCCTGACTACAAAGAGTTGGATCATTTCGAAGTGTCTCCTTGAGAACCTTAACAGAATGATCCAAAGTGTCTACAATCTTGTTCCGACGTCTGTTCAGTATGCTATTCACCTTCTTGTACTCATCAGGATACAAATACATGAAAGAAATGTCCTCAAGCTCTGACTTGACTTGCCAAATCCCCATCCGATGAGCAAGAGGAGCAAAGATATCCAATGTCTCACGGCTAATCTTCTTTTGTTTCTCCGGCTTCATAAACCGCAACGTTCTCATATTATGCAAACGATCGGCCAATTTCACAATAATAATACGATAATCATCCGTCATGGCAATGAACATTTGTCGCAAATTCTCTGCTTGTTCATCCGCATAATCCGCAAATGCCAATTTGGGCAATTTCGAAACCTTGGTCTCCCCCTCGACAATATTCCGAACCTCCAAACCAAACATCCCCTCCACCTGTTCAAATGTCAAGTCAGTATCCTCGACAGTATCATGTAATAGCCCCGCCATGACAGTCTCGGCGTCCATTTGCATCCCCGATAATAACAATGCCACCTCTACAGGATGAATGATGAATGGTTCACCCGATTTTCGCATTTGACTCCGATGAGCGCGATATGCCACACGTAACGCCTGCTTTACCTTTGCAGCATTTGACGTGTTCAAATACGACACAGTTGGGAGCAACTGATCCCAATATCGCTCAATATTATCATAATCAAGGGATGACAAATCCTTTAAATCATTGTAGAGTATTTCAATCCCTTCTTCAAGTGTCATTTCTTTTCCAGGACGGTGTAATGCCGCGTTGGTACCATCCGTCATGAGAGTGGTCCATTTATTGACTTCGGGTGCAAAGCATCCTGATTCGACGACGGTGCCGAAATCGTAGGAATTGTTTGTATCGGCTATGAGTGTTCCGTCGATTTCTGCATCATCGTAGTCGTAGTCTTCGTCGAAGGTAAATCCTTTGGGGAGGGGGACTGATGAGGAGGATGATGCTTCACTACTGCCCCCGCCGCCGCTGTTGTTGGCAGAATAACTAATGTCAAATAATTTCGATGATGATGACGATATAGATGTTAGCCGACTGCGGATAACTTGTGATCCTGAAAAGGCTAGCGTAGGTGTTGAATTGAAAATAATTGCCGCGCATGATAGAAATAATAAAGCAAACGGCGATTTTGATGGCCGCTGATCCATCAGCTGATTCTTAGGCATCATCATATCTGTTGATTTAGCTGCACTCTGCCTTCGCCGCCGATGTCTAACAAAGCTGCCACTGTCGCCTTCACTGCACATTTAGACAAAGATTATGACCGTTTGTATGGTACCGAGCCCCAAGCCTCCAACGGCGATGTAAGATACTGTGGCATGCGAGGAACAATGCAATTAGATCAACCTCAATGAGAATTTTTTGCTTCTCTGTGAGAGGGACGTGTCCCATTTGGTGCGTCCAACTTCCCAATTGCTGCCGCGATCTTTGCTAATTTAGCTAGAAATTCCGCGGCTGTGCATTCTGTACCACACAGTGGCCTTGCTTTGGTCTTGTCTTTTGTCCATAAGATGATTATGTTGTGTTTGTGACTGGTGGGTTGGTGACCTGGTCATTTCTTTATCTCGTGGCTCTGTAAGCAATAAGTTGACAGAGATCAATAGAAGGGTTGGACCCGTGGAGAGCGCACAATGAATGAACAACGTCCTACTGGGCGAGCATCGCTCTCGGCAGAAAGTACCGCCCTACAATCACCTTCAGATCATGATCTCCGTGTGGCATGCTACTGCGAAGAAAATGCTTGGAGGGTGGCATATCGTCATCTCTATACTGATGCTAGCAATAGCTGCAGCGGCAACAACAAAGACTGGAAGTATTATATAGTCTTCATATCAAACAATCATAAAGCATGTCCAATGTTTATGCAGAGAGCTATACCGAAAGATGATCCGAGGGAATATGTTTGTTGGGATTATCATGTGATCGTCATGAGAAGCGCGGTGCAAAATAATATCGGGGGGACTATTGTATCAGAGATATTAGACGTTGATACCTGGGTCACGCCATATCCAACTCCACTCTCTAAATACCTTGATGAGTCATTTCCGCACGATACTGATCCAAATTTGAACAAACAGTATCTTCCTTTATTCAATGTTGTCAGGGCAGAGGATTTCATTAGAGATTTTTACAGTGATAGAATGCATATGTTTAAGAATGGTAAATGGAACTCACCCCCGCCTGAATACCCTACAATTATGAATGGTCTCAAGATGGATGGTAATGATAATCAAGAATTAAATGAATTGACGGGTAGCAATCTGGATTCTTACATTAGCATGTCGGGTGAGGGAAAGTGCGTGTTTACACTTGCTGAAATGTATGAGAGGTCTACAGATTCAAATAAAAAGGAGTGGACTGAATGTTCCTATAAAATGATCTGATCTAAAGGGGGTCTTGCTTCCTAACCAAACAAACTACGTGTCAATCCCAAAACTCTTGGCGACCTTTTCAATTTCCATACATACTCGATTCGGAAAATGATCAGTCCACAACGTTGGACTGATTTCAATTTCATTAAAGTCATCATTCTCTTTACGTATCGCTGTGTATTCAAAACCTGCATTTGACAATCCGCACGTGATGCATCCTGCCACGCCATGTAAACAATTTTTACTTTGACCAGTCTTCACCAAGTGCACAATTCTTCCTGGTGGGTATAGGTTGATTGATCTGGAAACGCCCCGGTTAGATCGTCGTTCTTGTTGTATACTCTCGAAGCGTTGCAGTTGACGTAAAAACTCAGAGTCGGGTATGTCATCTTGAGGATAGAGCATGTCTTCATTTTGAGTGAGTAAGAAGTCTAAATCACCCAGCTCAACTTCACCTCTCAAGCTATATATCCTCTTAGCAATATCATATTTTGATAGTTTCACGCGAGCAAGCAAATGCAGAACTTCGTCGCGTAGACGCTCCATGTTGTTGATCGAAAGTCGGGGCACTAAATCCGAGTCCAAGATAAAAGTGTTGACGAAATCAGAGCACTCTTTGGCAAGTCTCCAGGTAATGAAGCCACCGGGAGGACTGTAGCAGGTGCAGCGAAGATCAGGAAATGTATTCCTCAGCATCATGGAGAGTATTACGCCGATACCGGCACCAAGACTATGACCAACAATTCGCAAGGTATAATCCGAATACTCAGCATTTGGACCAAGAAGCAACTTTTCCAGTGTTTTGTGCTTCGTCAAATCAGCGTGTAACCAATTAGTACATTCTAACACGCCACCATGGCAGTATTGTCCAGTTCCATCAAAACCATACTTCTCCCCAAGCGCATCAAGAGGGCTAGGGTCAAGTAATACGTCCATTACACAGTCTTCCAGTGTCAAAGAACCTCTAATTGATACTACAATCGATTTCCACTCTCGGTCAATCACAATAAAATAAGGCGTTTCATAGAAGCCAGACTCAAATGATGCATACGCGATGTCACTTCTGTTCAACCCAGCATGTGCCAACATTGTTGCTTCGTGTATATGAAGGAAGAAGTTGTCACCCACTATGTGTTCTCTATTCATTTCATCCACATCATTAATCGCACTTCCGCCTTCTTCTACATCAGAGTTCATTGCACATCTTTCATAGCTATCTCTTCTTTCGATCATTCCTGAATTTTCAGTCTTACTGCAAGCTAACTTTGCCTTCAGACACCTACCAAGAAGCCGCATACCTCCTGTCAATGGGTACTCATAAAAGTACAGAATCCACGTATATGCTGCAAGTTGATGTCTCGCGAACCGAGCCCCTTCTTCTAAAGTAGCATAATCATCAGGATTCGATTGTGTCAATAAGGAACGAGAGAAGGTTTGATATGCTTCGTCAGAATCAGATAGTGTTCGTTCGCCCGATTCAAGATGACTGCCGACAGAATCATTATTTGTTTCCAATGCCCGTCGAAAGAGAAGCGACGTTCCAGGATTCGATCGTATTGAGGTGATATTTGGCTGCTGCAAAGCCTCTCTCCTTGCCAATAGTTTGCGCTGTGCTTGAATATGACGCAGCACAACAAATCCAAGAGCAACATCAGAGGGGACAACATCAAGACTTTCACTTCCGCTACCATGAAAGTAATCTGCAAGTGCTCTTGAGATATCTCCGTAAAAGTTCTCGACTCCACCATCTGCAGATTGAGACACAATATTCTTTCCACCAAACATAAAGCATGTTGATATAGCCATGATTTTACAACATCCATCGCATCTGTTTTGCCAAAGTTCTTCGGCCATCTCTATGTCATCGTGTTGATGTGTATGCTCTACATGACGCTGATAGAAGCTTGCTTCCGAATCAATTACGTTCGATGTAGACGGACTAGCTCTCCATAAAGAGAATAAGGTTGTAATGTTGAACAAGCATTGTAGCCCTTGAATCACAAACAAAATAAAAACTACGATCCAAAAGAATTTTGGAAAGCAGTACAAGTATGGACTTAAAAAGTGCAAGGTAGACGATAGCCCAAACACCAGTAAAATGAAGTTGAGCGCTGTCAAAAAAGTCATTTTTCTCTCAATCAATGTCCCCAAAGAAGCACGCAGTTCTAAGCCGCGCGTGGGTGTTCCCAAAGTTGATAATTTCAATATTCGTTGTTCATAAAACAATGAGACAACACAAAATATTGCCATGCCAGCCTGATAAGCTAGATTGAGGTAGCAAAATGTTTTGTCAGTATATCCCGATGTAGCATTATCACATTCCTGCGTTTGCATTCGTTGTATTTGTTGGTCAAACTCTGCGAAATAGTCATCGTTGGCATCGGGTGTAGCTGACGTCGTTAGAGTAAGTTCGATTGTGTAGAATAGAAGATATGGGAGGAAGATAAACAGCTCTGCAGCGAACCCAGCGCCCCATGCAATGGACGGTAATTGTAAGTCATCTCCTGCGAGCAGTGTACGCCTGTTGAATAGATAAAGCGCTGGCATGATAGTTCAACTCCACGGTGTAGGCACAAACACCATGGTAGTGGTATAGCATACGAGATGTTTTGATTTTTGTGTCCCCGCCTCGTCCTTTTTCTTTGGGACATCGTCCGGACAAAAAAGATACACTGCTGATCCGCTATCGCGGTGCCTGATTTCGATTACTATCTACTTTACTACTATTACTTCTAATTCTAATGATACAATCAGTCTAGCTTCGGACATTTTTCTTCTATTCATCCTCATCCTAAACAACATCATGCCCTAAATGATTGCCCCTCATTTTCAAGTGCAATGGTAATGGAGCTAAAGAGATACCGCCACATTCATTAGCAACATCATGAGAAATGTCATCACGTTCTACTGGAGCGTAGTGTTGTTTATGTTGATGGCGGCGACCTCGTTTACTTGCCCTCAAAGATTTGGTTACTAACGATGCGATGAACAAAATAATTCCAAATATGTGCTCAGATGTGCATTCATTTGGAAATAATGCAAATGAGAGAAAGATTGTAGTTGCTTTCCTGGCTGTAGACGTAATGGACATTGTCAAAGCGCCGAAAGACTTTGTAATGGCGGCAGAACAGCTCGACCCAAAGAAGCCAGTGGTTGAAAATATGACCATTGTCAGAATCTTGCCTTGAATTGACCACGTCGGTGCTAGGCCCTCATCCATCTCTTTCAAGGTGCCAGGTGTCGAAAGGTATGCCAAGCCATGTCGCAAATCGCCGTTGGCTGAGGCAGCAATGCAGACAAAAAACAAGGCGATGCTATAAAGTCGAAAAATGAACTCATCTTGCCCCACATTGTATTTGTTCATAATGGCTTCACTCATATTGCTAATTGCTCCATCACAAAGCAGAGAGATAGTCAACATAACGATGCCCACTGGCTGAAACACAGCTGAGCTTGTTGAATCTGCATGCATGAATAACGCCAGTCCTGCAACCATGAGGCAGACGATCCCATAGTCGGCTGCATTGTATCGTTTCTTTGTTATTATAACTCCAAAGAGCATTGTGAACACAAGGCGTGTGCTCTTCATGAGCGTCTTTGCAGGGTAATTCACATATTGCATTGCAAGGTTGGTCATGCCCAAATCTATCGCCCTCAACACGGAGAGCCCAACATATAATTCTATCGGCACAATTTTTGCACCATCAGCAGATGATTGCGCAGTTCTATCACGTAATCTCCCCCAATTCTTCAGTCGTCGCAACCTTCTTGAAAACGACATTCCACTTGCAGCAGCCGAATTCACACCAGCACCTCTGTTCACATTCACTCCCTTATCCAAGTTTCGAAAAAAGTAAGAGAGTATTGTGTAACCAGTGAATTGCGCTGCTGCCAAAAACAATCCAAGCTTTCGATTGCACAAATCCACACTAATCAATTCTTGAAGATATCCATACAACAGCGAAAAGCAAAATGTGCCCCCAGCTGAAATGAGAAACTGTGATTGTCGTGTATGTTGTGATAGATCCCAGCCCAATACGACGAATCTATTGATAAGAGGTGATGAGATGGTATCGTCAAGTGCAGGCGGAATTGTTATGTTTGCATTCAGAGGTTTGCCCTTGTACGAGTGATCGTCCGAGTAATCACCCAGAACTGAATGAGAAGATTCCAATAGCAAACCATCATGCTCCGATCCTCCATAACTCCCCCCATGCGTCAATGATGGAATATTGGGAACATTGGTCCTCCCAATAGTTCTATTCCGTAACGTGTCATGATATGTTGAAGGAGTAGATGATGGGCGTGGTTCACTTAAACACTTTGATATTACCAATCGATCTGTGCCAGCCGCGATATCTGCATCATCCAATGAAAATCTTGGGCGCCTCGTTGGTGTAGTAATTGTTGGTCGACGCCGCAATCTATCTTCTGTTTGATAAGAATGAATCCCTCCCGTAGGTGAAGGAATTTGTCCAGAGATTGGAGGTGTGATTGTATTTTCGTGTACTTGATTTTCGTCAGATAATCGATGGCTGCCTTCAGATGATAATCGATGACTACTAGCTCCTGCACCAGATACCCATATCGAGGGCTTTTGCTGCTGATAAGGAGCAGGCCTGTCGCCTCCTCCCCCGTCATCCGTTGACATGATTGTTTTCTTTTTGCGATAATAATGTCGGTGACTGTGATCTGTGATCTGTGATGTGTGATTTCTCTTTCGCGGACGGAAGAAGCATGAGCGAAACGGGGGGAGGGGGCGCCTACGTAAATAGTATGCGCCCAAAAAGAACCACGCGTGTCCGGAGGTCCCCGAACCGGAAAGCGCCGGAAATCGGAAATGGTAAACATAAGCAGTTATTATTGCTTACCTTGATGAAGTAATAAAGAGGGCAGTGCTGATTAGTAGACTGAAGAGCGTATACCGATTTGAACAGAGAGGTTGTTGACAGCAGCATAATTGAAATTACAACCAAACCAAGGTTGCTATTGATCACTTAACTTGCAGCCGCTAACAACAACATCATGCCAAAATTGCAAGCGACAGTTCCGAAAGGAGCGCCACCAAATGCTCTCCTACGAGTGCGACTGCCCGATGGTACTGAAGTCAATGTCAGAATACCCGAAGGCTTATCAGAAGGCCAAGAATTCATCTTCGAGATTGATTCCATGGGAGGAGTTACCACCAGTAGTAATGTACAAAATAACGTTAGCAACACTACTAAAGCAAAAAAGGACATCAACAAATCAAACAAGCATGCAAAGAAGAAGAACAAAAAATCAAACAATTCATCATCGTCACAAAACAGCAATAGGGTTGAAAAAGCTCCATCATTTGTTACCTTCTTCTTCAACTATTATAATCTAGTGTACGATATGGTGATGAATACTCTGGAAGGACCACCCACTTATAAAGTCCAGCAAACAAATGTGACAAAGAATGCATATGTGGGATTGTTAGATAGAGAAATTGTCACCGGGGTGGACTTTTGTGTTGCTCTTTGTGTAGGGATATTTATTGGTCTGTCAATTGTCCTGGGCTTTATTAGTGGAGTGCTCTGGGTGACGCCGATAGGCCTTGAGGCATAATCATTGGGACACAAATCCAACGACGATACCATTATGTACTTTATAGTTGCGCGGAGTGTAGCTATCTTAATTGTAATGTTATAGAGCTAATCTACGAAATGAGCATGTCGGACATAAGCTCTAACTATGGACAATCGTACACCTTCCCTCTTGAAATCCGATTGGAGAATCCTTGCCATCGGAACAAAGAGTCGCAGCCGCAGCTTTATATCTATCACCAGTACTGTGGACACCTACACACAAGCAATAATGTCTCATCAGTAAAACAAACTCCTCTAGTTCATCTAACATTTCACATCGTGCAGCTCGTCTTCGATCATCAATTGATACAATCCCATAATCGTATGCATCCATCATGTGACACCCTACTGCAACATCAAAGCCAGACTTGTTAAGCTTTGCAAGATGGTCGGAAAGAGTTGGTGTTCTTTCAAGGCTAAGTTGTTCATGTCGTTCTCCATCTTCGTGCGTTTGTCCTGTGATTCCTCTTTTCTGCAAATTGTTAAGCATTACTTGGCCGAACCGATCATTATTTGGAATCGGATCATACATTGCTATTGTGACAAATGAATCTACTTGGTTGCTCTGATCTGCTTCTGCACCATTGCCAGCAAGATAACGAAGCAAATTCCGAGAGGCTTCGTCTGGAAGATACATGATGACACATTCCATTACAAAGATTGTAGGTATTGATCTATCATAGCCGTGGAAAGGATCCGATAGTTTCTCAAATAGAGAGGAGGGTGGACTTCGGAGATCATGACCAATCAAATGATAGGTTGAATCATTAGCATCACTTGCACCTTGGCTTGAGAACGAAGCACGGTAAGAGACTCCAGTTGCAACATTCATTTCAGAGTTGTACTTATAACCTGCAGGAGCGCTATTGCAAAGCCATGTATGTGCCTTTTGCTCGATAACAAATGGATGATCCACTTCAAACCAATCCACTTGATTTTCTTCGAAACCTTTCTGATATCCAAAGCGATATCGCAAATATGTTGTGTCCCTTCCAGCTCCCAATATGACCACCTGCCGCCTCCCTTTGGCATTAGATGTATCCTCTTCCAATTGGAGCGACAAAAAGGCACTAATCGCTTTATCCACCGCACATACTCGAGCATGAGTGCCCTTTCTAATTATTGGTTCCATGGAGGAGGAACTATTTCTCCCACCAGCAGAACCGTAACTTTTGCTGTTGGCTCCCTTCGCGCCCTTTGCCATGGAATGAATAAATGCATCTTGATAATACCCTTTCTCTACACATGACAGTTTTGCAAGTACAGCGTCATCTGCTGTAGATATTACAGCTCGATCTGAGTGGGCCATCCTTTATAATAACATCGTCGGTCAATCAATCATAATATCAGAAGCATCAGCAACGGTTTGTGTGAATTTTTCTCAATCAAGCTGAAAAAGGGCGGAGGATTTAGGTAGGTTATGATGTAGGAGATGCAAAAGGGGAGTGGTTTGAGTCCCTGCCAGCAAACTGGCTGGGTAATCTAGCACTTAGCACGTGGTTTTGTTGCCCCTTCCAATAAATCTCATCGAAGGAAATGCAAGCGATGCCAAAGAATCTATTTCAAGTGGACGAAGATCTCCTTACTTTTTTACGCGCAACAGTTAGGCCAATCCCTCAGATTTGACTCGCCAGCGTAGCTTCTCGAGCTGGAAGCAATTGAGAATGTTATCGTTGATGCAAAAGAGGATGTGTTGGTTAAACTAGAAGTACGTGGGCTCTGTTGAGTGATACCTTGTGCCTGCTGTTGAGCTTCTTCGTAAAATTGGTTCAACATTTGTTGTTATTGTTACACACTGTATCACATCTACTCAATATGTGGCACCTGCCGTTGCGCAAACTGGGGATGCATCAAAGTGACAATTCGCCAAGCTCACAACCACGGCCAATACGACGCTCAAAATAACTGGAGAAACCAAGTACTGGTAGCCAATCACTCTTGCCATGCCTTCTTTCGAGCTGCTACCACTCAGCTCAACCATAACCATGACATTGTTGGCTGTAGGCGTAATGAATACAATCATCATGATAAGGTAGCAAGTTGCGTCTATTGTATCTGGAAAGTCTATGTAATATCTCTGCAAGAACCACGTCGAAACGATACCAAGCATTGGCATCACAAGCATTTTTCCTACCACGATGGCAAGCATTGTCCCGTTTGGAAGAAGCTTGGCTTTTCCTTCCTCTTCTTCTTCCTTCGACTTCTTCTTGAATGTAGATGATAAATTGATACCCAATATCGTCTTTGGGCGATCAGTAGAGTAGAGCAGAGTAAAAGAAAAAAGTTAGTCACACAATATTGAAACTTTTCCTCCACAAAACAAGGCAACTCACCATATTGATAGGCACGGCCGATTGTCCGACCGAATAGATACCATCAAACATCCATTGCAAAGGAGCTGACTTGCCATTGTTCCCCCAAACATTCACCAGCAATCCTCTAACTCTCGGAAAACTTGCAATGAAGAGACCTGCAATTGAGGCAATCACAGGGGGTTGAAAGACCTTGCGAAAGATACGTAGTAATGTAGTTGTGAGCGGCATTATGTCCGATTCTTGTATCTGCTCAATCTGCTCTTGGGTAACATTCAAAGGTGTATGCTCGTCGATTGTTGGGGGGATCTCATTTCGTAACGATGAGAGGGATGTGCAAGAAGGACCACTCTCCATCATTAGTGGAGCATCATCCGTACTTCCAATACGAGGCAGCATGTCTCGCTGTTGTAATGCAGATGTGGATTGCAACGGTCCATCCTCCATTGTAAAGCTACTACTTAGATCAAAATTGTCAAAGCTGGTGAAAGAAAGTTCTTTTACCATCATTTTCAAAGCCTCGCTGGATGATTTGTCTTTGGTTTTCGTTACAATCACTCTTTTCCTTTTTGGAGTCATTCCGCCGAACTCCTGCTCTACGGCAGATATTGCAGCAGAGGATCGATCAGGCGCACGATTGAGAATGTGTTGAAGAGTCAAAGTGTGTCGTCGAGTTGGTGCGGAATAACCATTTTGGGGACTCAGAATGTTTGTTTGAGATACTAGCTCGTTGAGCGCCATCCCACCCTCGCCCTCTCCATCGCCGCCACCATTCTCCAACAAGTCAACATTAGATTTTCTAATGATAGCATCAATGTCATGTTTTTCTTCTTTCTTTTCTTCTGGAGCCAACAGCCACCCTCCAACTCCCCATTGCAGGACTGGATATAACAACAGATACACTGATAAAAATGTTGTTGGATCAATTCTACCGAGCTCTGCCCCGCTGCCTTTAAATTGATGATGTACCACGGTCAGCAATGTAATCACTAAACCGGTAGAATTCCCAAATGCACAAGCCGCAAGGCATGATCTTGTTTGTGTCCGAGGCGTTTTGGATATCCGTGCAGCAAAGTATCCTGTAACAAGTCCACAAAAGACAACATAGGCTGGCCACACGAGTAGAAGCTTCAGATCTGATATTCTATCCGCCACGGAAGGACATACTGCCGTATCACCACTGCCATTGTCCTCGCCAGCATCTGGACAGTGTATAATTTTTGCAAATAAGAATGCTGGAATTGTTACTTGTTGCGATAACAAAGCCATCATCTTTTTACCCGACGGCGTCACGAAGCCTCTTCTGTGCATATAGAACCCGACAAATGCCATGGTGGATGCCGTGCCTACAGCGCGTAGGCTGGCTAGAAATGTTGGTGCCATGGACGCCATGATGGATTTATTGTTATGGCTGTGTTTTATCCTCTCATTACCGCCAACGACATGCGTGGTTGCGTCGCAAATTCAAAGATTTGCGAGGAAGTTCTCAAATCCAAAATCCTTCCTTACGTGAATAGAACGACACTGATCACGGTAAGTATGACGGCTGACAACCGGACACAGAGTGTTGATTGAAGGTAAAGAGTAAAGAGACTCACATGGGATTCGTTCGAAGGATGCTGTTGGGGACAAACAAAGTCAGGACTGAGCAATGAGCAACCTCTAGAGCAGCATTATGTGATACGAAATACCCAACGATTTGAATCACTTCTGTATTTACTTCTTCTTATTCAAATGTAAACAAGTATCCACTACAGGTTCATCAAATCCACACCAACTCAACAACTCGAACTGCACATCGGCATCATTCAACGCAGAATGCATATCATATACACGCACATTGTCCGGATAGTGTTGTTTCAATTGATTTGCCACCTCGTTGTATAGCTTGCAGTATGCTCGTATTGCCCATATCTTTTCTGGTCTATGATGTTGTTCGTTGGTACTTGTTGGGGTTGGAGTGCTGTTGTCTATTGCAGTGGTTGCTGACATGACCAAATGACATTCATCATTGGACATGTTTGGAAATGCATTATCCCAAGTCTTATCACGTTGCACCTTGACTGCTTCTTTATTGATACAATGGGTATGCTTTTGCCAATGATTTCTTCCTCGTGATTTCGTCATGAATGATGCCACAACTTCTTCACACGGTCGCAATAAAATGAGTATCTTGATTGAGGGGTTGAGTGCTATGTATTCGTGCGCGTAAGCAAGTCCAACAGAGCTTACGGTTGCTATGACTGGTGTCGATGCTTCTGATACGTGTGCTGGTGGTTTTGAGCTATTGCTGTTTGGCTCGTGTATTCTGCTATCATTACGTTGGTTGTTTGCTGGTGTTGGATGCACTTGTTCTTGTTGTTGAGTTGCTATTGATTCGTTGGCTGCATCACTTGAGCTCTGCGAGAAGCTATTCGCTGCATTATTATACTCTCTCCAACCTTTAGTCCCCAATTTCTTCGGCTTACCCTTATCTATATTGACATTATCATCATCATCAACGCACTTTGAACCATGATGATAATCATTCACCCAGCCATCAAAAGCATGTCGTTGTTCGAGTAAACGCAACACTCTCCACAATGCCTCATCCTCATCAGACCGTGATGGTTCTCCTCGTGCTAACTTGGGTACATCCCATTCCAATCGACGATCTGCCCCCCATGATCCTTTCACTTGCTTGTTTCTTGGCTGACACTGCTGCTGCTGTTTGTTCTGTTGATTCACGACTACTTCTGTCTCATGTAGCTCTTCTCCTCCCTCGGGAGTACTAGCAGATAAAACGATATGCCCTGATCTCGATCTGGGAAACAGGCGTGGAACAATCATCTCATGTTCGCAATATACAACGTTCGTCTGGAAGGACAATAGTTCACATAAACTTCTAGAACCGGATCGTCCTGGGCCGAGACCTATGATTGTGCGATATTTTAGATTTTGATGCAGTGATACTGATGGGTTATTGTAACAACTTTGAACGGCATCTTGGGCAAGTGATTGTGCATGTGATGGATTGCGGATGCGTTTGTTTGTCGATGAGTCGTAGCTGGTGGTATTGCTCATCATTACTGTTTTGTGGCGTGTATCTGCAATCTTCTAAGAATCTTCTACCAAGTATAGAGGCCCGCCGACAACACCAACATCGTCTTATCATCGTCATAATGCGTGCCATATGCCAAGTCGACGTTGCTTTTGGTTTTGAAGGCACAAGTGAATAAAAGTGTCCAAAACGTACCGCAATTTGTGATAACGGATACAATATTCGGCAGATTGGGTAGTTATCGATTCATTTATTGCTTGCCGCCTCTTGCCTCTAATTGCTACTATTAGTAGACAATGGACTCTGACGGCGGCGGTGACGACTACGGCTACGACCTCCCGGAAGGTGCAGGCCTCGGATTTACCCTCAGTGGAACATCTTCCCGACCCTCCCATATTTTAGGCCGCAACAATACCGACGCTGCTGAGGAAAATGATGATGATGGCCACTCGTCATCCTCCATTGAAAACGATAGCGATGATGACGATGATGATCCCAACTTTGCCTACGGTGCCTACGCCTCTCGAAAACGAAAGAAACGTGATCTCACCTCCAAATCAACCGATAAGGAACGTAATTTATACGGAGTATTCTATGAATCTTCCGAGGATGAGGGCAGGCACGGTAAAAAAATAAAATCAAGACGCAGCAAAACTTTTGATAAGCAATCGAATAGGAAGGCGGGGCTGGCGTTTGTAAAGGCATCGACTTCTACTGCAGGTGCTGATGTTTCTAATAATGAAAAGGATCAATCAGCGCTACCGGACAGATCAATGGATGATAGTAATGAGCCATCATGGTTGAAAGAGAAGCAACCGCACATCAATAATGCTACATCACAATCAAAGCAAGACAACGAGACTTCATCCAAAATGTCCATCGATAACAACGATCATGACGACGATCAACTTGAAATTGTAAATGAAGAGGATGCAAAGATAGCATTGGAAAATGAAAAAACGATTTAAAGAGCTGCTAACAATTGCGAATAAATGTACAAATCCATTGTCCATAAATAAAAAGACCACGGCTGAGAAAAGAATAACCAGTCATAGAGTGGAATCTACAAGGAAGAGTGTTGAAACAGGCAATGCACAGCAACTTAAGAGTGATGAAGGTGAAAGTATTGTTAACGGCTTGGGTATGCCGAAACCATCAGTTGGCCTTGGTTTCGCTAAAGCTACTCAACCCTCTGCCGAATTATACAACAATGGATCTCATTTTGAGGGAGAAAGAAGTACAGGCATCGGTCTCGGTCTTGGAATGGCGACAAAGCGAAACAGCGAAACGAACGTAGATCAAAGTCAAGGTCTCGGAATGGGATCAGGGCTGGGACTCGGCATGGGACTGGGAGCGACCGCTAACAACTTCCCCTCCCTATCACAAACAATGGGAATGGGGCTAGGGAGCAAAATGAATGACAAACCTGCCAAGAAACGAGATCCATCCTTAGGGAAATGGGAGAAGCACACCAAAGGAATTGGTATGAAATTACTGCAGAAAATGGGGTATGAAGGGTCAGGTGGTTTAGGTGCCAAGAGGAAACGCAAACTTGAGAGTGCTGTTACAGAGACTGATGATGCTAGCAAACCTGCCTCTCTGAACACCAACGGAGCTGAGAAGCCGAAAGAAGAAGTTGTGAAGAAAAGAGGAGGTATTTCGCGCCCAGTGGAAGTGGTCGTTCGACCGATGGGTCTTGGACTCGGCTATGGCTCATTCAAGGAACAATCACAGCTAAAAGTGAATCGACAAATTGAAGCCGAAGTCCGTGGTATAGAACCAGAGAAAGAAAAAGAGGAACCGAAGAAAGATAATTCACTCGAAGGAATCCCGAAGTCACTACTTCCTAGTACCCAAAGTCTATTGGATAAAGGATCAAATAGTTGGCGAATTGGCAACGGCAACAAAAAAGTGAAGCGAAAAATTGTCAATTATCAAGAAATCCTTGACAAATCTGCTGCGGCTAGTGCTGATGGGAAGATGAATATCATTGACATGCGAGGTCCATTATCAACGGTTGCAGAAGACAAGTCTCAATCTAACACTGTGGTGCCTCTAGGGGAGGAGCTGCTACACAACGTCACTTTACTACTCAACACACACGAAAGTCAATTACGAACATCTTCATACATGGTGAAGAGTACTGAACGAAAGATCGTCAGTCTCGAAGAAGAGTGCAATGAAATGATAAATCGAAAGGAGGTCATCGATAACCGCATAACAAAGATGAAGTTTGCGGTAGAGGTGTTGGGAGAAGCCGAGGAGTTGATAGATGCAATGTCTACAATGATGAAGGACAATGATTGTGAGAAGCTTGACTTTGCAATGGATGGTCTAAACAACATACTTGCAAAACTGTACGATAACTTTTCAAAGGAGGAAAGGAAGTCTCTCAATTTCGAATCGACGCTCGTCCCCTCGATTGTGCAACCTGTCATTGAAGCCGTCATATCCTCCTTGAATCCACTCGCAATTGAACTAACCTGGATGGACCATCTTGCTACTGGAATTGATAAGCTTTGCATTGCCGTTGGGTCTGATAGTGAAGCATACTCACTACGTGAAATGATCTTCACCGATATTATTGTTCCATGGATATCAACTGCAATGAATTCATCAAAATGGGATCCAGTTGTAAATGCAGAAGTTGGCCTCAAGACGCACGAGGCTCTGTTGACGTGTGTTGACAAGTCCTTTCTTAGGGCAGAAGTAGAAGAAAACAAACTATTGAAACATGTAATACATCGGGAGATCATACAGAACTGCGTGCAGCCAAAGCTACAGAGAGCAGTCAGCTATTGGAAACCAAAACTGGACGAGAACAATGTTGTATCAAATCCAATGCACCTTTGGATTCTTCCTTGGCTACATCACTTCAGAAACGAATCTGCCCTTGGAACGATGTTTGCAGACATTCGAAGGAGCTTGAAGAAGACATTGTCTTTTATCAGCAAACATGAACCAGACGACGTTGCCTTCTTTCGCTCTTGTAATGTGACTCTACGTGCTTGGCAAAAGCTCTTTGAAGAGTCTAACATATACAGTCTAACATCAGAATCAGTCACTCCAAGATTCGCCCGTTGCTTGGCTAGGGTGCCAGTTGAGTTTTCCCACGAGAAACAGTCATGGGTCCAAATAAATACCTTATTCGATTACTTCGATACAGGTTTAATGTCTGCGGATGACTTTTTATCACTATTTGAAGGTGAAATTTTGGCATCTTGGGCATACACTTTGCACTGCGCTACACTGGAAGAGAACAACAAACCCAACTTGACGGGCATTGCCAAGTTTTACTCTGTTTGGAAAGAAAGAGTATTTGGACAATTGTCGAAGTGCACAAAATCACACTTGGCTCTTCGAGGCGACCTAATGGTGTGCAGACACTTTTTTGGTGGATTGGAAATGATTCGAGCTTTAGTAGAATCCGACAAAGCAAGGCTTGACCGTTTAATGCCACCAAATCCAAACGATTGCAACTATAGAATCGCCTTGATGCATCGGTCAAAGGCTAAGAAGCCTGTAGAAGCTCAACCAAACGTTGTCAGTTCACACTCACAACGGAAAGCCCAAGGAAATGGCAACGTCGCATCCTTCGCAGAGGTTGTGGCCGATTTTGCAAGACACCATGACATCAGTTTCTACCCCAAAGTCGGTTCTAACGCAACAAAAGACGGAAAGAAAGTGTTCATGTTCGGCAACCACCCAGTGTACTTTGACAAAAATGTTCTCTTTACTCTGCGAGGAGAGGCATGGCAGCCAATTTCGTTAGAACATTTAGCTCAGGCTTGTTAGAGCAGTCGTGGCGAAGTCAAAGTCTTACATTCGCACAACGAAGATAAAGTAGATATGCGATGCATCTGCTGCGCTTATACATTTATCTACTACATCAATGCAACTAATCGTGGAAAGGAGCAAGCTACTCATTCTCAACGATAGTCCCAACAGGGTCATCGTGGGCTTCATCTTGTGATAATCTTGCCAGCACTCTTCCAGCATCGTCCCTTGCACGGCCCTGATAAATTCGTCTTGCTACCTTCAAGTCGCTCCAAAACACAGTCTTCTCCACTGGCAAGACCCGAGTCGGAACATTGCAATGGATCGGGGAAACAAACAGAACATTGAATACTGTTAACAGCAAGGACGTGAATGCCAGTGCGCTGACTTTTGGAACGAATTTTTGGAAGCTAAAGAAGTGGTCTGGAGTCCACTCAAAATCACCTTGAATCCAATCATCATCCCTAATAATCGCCATGGCTACCAGAATCCCAGAATTGACTACAAATCAAATGATGTTAGAGGGAAGTCCAAAGTGCAATAGTGTTTTCTGTCAAAGTTCCTTCTCGTAAACTATCCCTTACCTGCTGGTGGGAGCAGTGACGCGCTTATAGCTACACCAACCAAACTTGAAACGTGGTCGTCTAAAACACTTAGGGCAACACCCATCCCAGAAAAGAAGGCGATTGGTATTCCAGCTAAGAAGCCATGCCTTGAAGACCTGCTGTACATTTCTTCAGTTGGCCAAGCATAGGCCATATGCGTCCAATATGTGGAAAACCCAATTATCAAACCAAGGATTAGGCAGAGGATGATCGATATCAATTCAATCTTCACAGATCGCTTTATAAGCGGCCAATCACAGATAATCACACCGTAGGCCATACCGATTACGGGCCCCATAATAGGCGAGAGGAGCATAGAGCTGATAACAGTGGTGGATGAATCAGTTGCCAAGCCAAGTGCTGCAACTATGCTTGCGACATGGAGGAAGGTTACATAGTTAAAGTTGAATTTAACTCCGTCTGAAATCATATCATGCACCTTTCTGATACGCAGCACTTGCTCTCTAGATACTGATGATGTAGTGACTGAGCGAAGTCTGAATATTTGGACAATATCATCCTTCCTTATCTTCCTGCTTGGACTGCTGGAAAGCGTATCTTGAGAAGCAGACGAATCTACAGTTGGCTTTTGCTCTAGAGCAGATGATGCATCGACATCAAATGTAACTGCCGATATTTTGGCATCTCGAAGGAATTGAGATTTCTTGTTTCTCTCCACATTATCCAAGTTGTTGCCTGGATCTGACGATCCTTTTTCACTGTTCTTCATGGTTGTTTGTTTGATTAGCATAACAAATACACTGCATACGTATATATCGATCCATTGCTGCATGCAAAAGTTGAAGCGCCTAGCCTTCGAGTTCGCTTCGCCTAAAGCAAAGCTCATGTGTTTCCCTTCGTCATGTTACTTATGTGTGTGAGGAGGAGTAATGTCTGCAAAAATTGACGGACACGGAGTAGCTCTACGTTCGCCACCACTCCACTGCCGAATCCGTGCGTGACGCTGATGCTGTTGCTATTAGCACATAGATAACGCAATCGACGGGATCTTTGAGGCACTGCCATCGTGGCATTGCCTTGAACCCACCTTCGTAAGTGAGAGCTCAACCAAGCGAAACAAAGCTCGGAGGTTTCTCGCTCAGAGGATACGGTCGATTCCACCCGCGCTGAATCATTTCGCTTTTCACCCGCCCGCCTGTCTTTCGTTTCAGCATTGGTCAATCATGCATCTCGAATCTCGATCATCGTCATCGATGGGCACAATGACGGCAGTATTGTAGCAATAGAGTAGAGTCGTAAAGCACCGCCTAGCAAGCAAGAATCCGTCCAGTGTTTCAGTAGATGCAAGTTGTTGTCACCATAAAAGAGAGTGCTGTTTACCAAGACTTGTATATATATTATCAATCATCACACCAGCTAAGAGATAGAGTATAAAAATGGAGGTAAACAAAGAAGAAGCAGCCCGATGTCGTGATATCGGAGCCGCAGCACTACGCAGTGGTCAAACAGCCCGTGCTGTGAAAATGTTCAGTATATCATTAAAACTATATCCACTACCAGGTGTCAATGCACTGCTACAACAAGCAGAGAAGAAGTTGCAAAGTGACGGAGGCGGCTCAACAACAAATAATGGGTCATCCTCCAATGAAAACACTCGACCAAATTATTCTTCTACACCGAGCAGCAGCAGCAGCACTGCGAATGGATTTGCATCCTCACGATCCTCCTCCAGTGCATCCATGAATAACGCTACGTCCGCAACAGCCTCCACAACAAGCAGCAGTACTACGTCAGCAACCGGCGCCGACGGAAGAGCCTACACCCCCGCACAACAACAAATCGTATCACACGTCCTCAAGGCCAAAGAAGGTGGGCGGGGTGCACACTACCGCGTACTGGGAATAGAACGAACAGCCGATGAAGCAGGGATTAAAAAGGCATATCGGAAATTAGCGCTCAAGTTGCATCCAGATAAGAATAGTGCGCCGCATGCAGATGAGGCGTTTAAAGCTGTGGGGTTGGCATATGCGACATTGTCAGATACACAAAAGAGGACGATATATGATCGATATGGAGAGGAGGATCCGGACAATCGTGGTGGAGGGATGGGTGGTGGTATGAGGGGAAGAGGGGGCAATATGCATTTCAATGGTCAGGAAGTGAATCCGGAAGATATCTTCAATATGTTCTTTGGAGGAGGAATGGGTGGTGGTATGGGCGGACCTGGATTTCGTGTGTATACTAATGGTATGGGAGGGCCAGGATTTGCATTTGGGGGAATGCATCCAAATATGCAACGAAGGAGGCAGCAGCAGCAGCAACAACAACAGCAACAGCAGCAAGCGGGACCCGAGGGAATACTCAATCAACTCGTCTCATTTTTACCATTGTTGATGATATTATTCCTCTCCTTTTTTAACATGCCTGGACAAAGTTCAGGTGGTGCCACGGGTGGAAGCCGCTATTTCAGTCTCACACCAGTCAACCCATTTGTCAATCCATTGCACACCAAGTTGTCATCAGTAAAAGACATACCGTACTTTGTCACGGATCAATTCGTAAGAACGATTGGTCGTGACAGATATCAATTATCACAAGTGGAACGTATGGTAGAACAGAGTTACAAAAGTTACCTAGTGGACGAATGTAAAAACCAAAAGGATTACAAGAAGAAGCTTGAGGCATTGGCAATGAAACGCACAATATCCGAACAAGAGCGTAACAATCTCATGAGGAAGGCGAATAATTTTGAGTTGGTGCGGTGTGTTGAGTTGGAAGATCTCTTTCCTCATGCGGTTCCTGCACATAGTCGAGTTAAGAAACAGCACACTGAGTTTTAAAGAATTGGCATTTAGACTCTTACAGTTTAATTGTTGTCAAGACACGAATCAATTAATCATCTCCTTCCACCACCACCTCTATCGTCATCTCCATTGTAAAATGACTCAACCCACATTGTCCAAACATCCTTCATCAACTTTCCAGTCCTCTCGGCAGTAGGGCCCATATTTTCTAAGATCCTCTCACCAGAGTGGCGAACCTTTTGTGGAAAATCAGGTTTAAATATCTGCTTCACCATGATCTCCATCATTGCAGCATTCTTCTCCATCTGTGTATGCAGACGTTGGAGGTAGTACTCTACTCGTGATGTATCAATTGGGAAATCAGCTGGAATTGGAAAATTACTCGTGCCCTCCGATTCCGAAGTATTTCCATCCTCTTCGCTACCATCCTTGGCATCCTTCTCCTGTTGTTGCCTCTCGCTAAATTTCTTGCCCCACTTGTTCTCCTTTTGACGTTGCCTCCTTTCATTATATTCCTTCGTGAGTTCTTTCCTCCTCCTCTCGTCCTCCACTTTATCTTCATAATATTGACTTACAACCATGAATGGTGGGACAAATCTCCCCAATCGAAATAGATACTCAGTCTTGCGCCATCCACCACTTCCACTGCTCTTACGCACCACTTGGTTTGGATTATCTGGATCACTTGATGTGCCGTCAGTCACGGCTAGTCCTAGCCGTAAGTTGGTAGCTATCTCCGCAACTTCGGGAGGAGATGGAGGTGCTGATGGATCAATAACCTCATTCAGTTGTGATTGATTAAATGGTGATGGCATATTATCTTCATCTGCAAATCCTCGTGGTGATAACGATCTCGCAGTATGTCTCCTTTTCTCATTTGGTTTTGCACCCGCAGCATTAGTAGTAGGCGAGGAAGCTGATGATGATGCGTCTTCTCCACCATCAACTTGCACCACTTTATTCGTCTCAACTCGTCCCCCCTCATCCAAATGCCGTACAGTCGTTTCCGTCTCCACACGTTTCTTCCCCTCACCATCCACAGTTGTAGTCTTGGTAACAGTCGTAGCAACTCTCTTTCCATTATCATCTCTCGTCATTCGCGTAGAGGACGATACAGATCGTGATCCACTCATCATATTGGGCATGGATGACGACGGCCCACCTCCACCACCAGCTCCGAAGAAGCCACCGAATAGACTACCAAATGGATTCAACATACCAGCAGGAGCAATATTGCCAAATCCTCCAAATGGATCTGCCATTTGAGATCGTTGAGCTTCATCAGGTGACATTACTGGGACTTCACGTACTGTGAGGACGTTGACTTGAGTGGTACCATATGAAGAGTGTGTTTCTTCTGGTTCATCCGTTTGTTTCTCATTTTTGTTCTTGTTATTATTAGTTGTTGAATTCTCCTGTTCTTCAGCTTTCTTACTACTTCCTTTGAGTCCACCACCACTGATCGCTTTACTGCTACTATTCTTCTTAGTTGATCCATCTTTCTCATTGCTATTATTATTCAAATGGGCAGTACTATGCATATCACGAAACGCCGGAGATCCCTCAAACCACTGAATCGCCTCCTCTTTAGATCTCGACAATGGAAAATCCGCCACATGACGAAGCCTCGACTGAATCCCTCTACAACTATACGCATCTCTCAACGCTGCACCGACCCCATCGGCAGACTTGTCATTAAACTCTTGTTGCTTCTTCTGCGATGGTTTAGAATGAATTTTGTGTTTTTCATCATCGGTGTTGTGGAGGTGCAGGGCTCCGCGGCAGGTGAATTGGTAGACGGATGGTTGGTAGTAGGTTTGGCGGCGAGTGGTGCGGGTTTGGAAGGGTGGGGAATTATTGTCGTCCTCTTTTTTGGGTGCAGCTGGGCTGCTATTGGATGGTTTCGACATGGTTGTTTCAAAAAATGCGTCAAAATCGATCGCGAAAGAAGGCCGATGCTATGTAAAATGAAGCTAAGTACTGGTATGCGGCCTGGCCACGTTTGCTCAAAGAACATTGGCGGCGCATCCACTCATTCATTTTTCGTGTGTGGACTAACTGCTTGATGAACTGCTTACAATACAACTAAAGAACTTGGGCAAACAACGACCCAAAGAATCAACAGTACAATCATAATAATAACTAAGTTAATCTAAATCTACCTACTAAGGACCAGCTAGGTATGAACAATCAAGCAACAATGTCAGGACGCGCAGAAGGTAGAGGAGGAAGAGGCAGAGGAGGCGGAGGTCGTGGACGTGGTGGTGGATACAAAGGCAGAGGTAGAGGCGGGCGCGGCAGAGGTGGCCGTGGAGGGCGCGGTCGTGGTAGTAGCAATGATAACGACCAGCAACACAAGCATTCCATGTCAAATGGTTCATCTTCACCTCCCAAACGCTTCAGAAATGACAATGCCGCTGCAGATGAAAATATGGTTCCCAGCCACGGTTTTGAAGCCACCACTACAAAGAACAATGCGCCCATCCCAATGGACACCGATGAAGCTGCCACTACTGCTCCCACCACCGCACAACTTGCACACATGACACAACACAAATTCGCCAACCTTCAAATCTCTTCCGAAAGTCGCAAAGCCATGGCAGAAGTATTCAAATACGAATACATGACTGCCGTACAGGCAGAAACACTCCCATTGATATTGAAAGATGAAACCGATTGCCTTGCCAAGGCCAAGACGGGGACAGGAAAGACACTTGCGTTTATGATTCCTACGATTGAAAAGATTTTGACGAATACGAGGAAGAATTCAAATGATATTAATTGTTTGGTCATTTCACCTACACGTGAATTGGCCCAGCAGATTGGAGCAGAGACGAAAAAGTTATTGACGTTTCATCAAGCGCACCTTCGCAAGGTTGTCATTTGTGTTGGTGGGACGAACAAGAATAAGGATGTGCGTGCTTTGCAGGGCACTACACCTATCGTGGTTGCTACTCCTGGAAGGTTGTTGGATCACTTGAAGGATGGACTTGCGAACAGGATGACAAATCTGAGTTGTCTTGTGTTTGATGAGGCTGATCAATTGCTTGATATGGGATTTCGTCCCGACATTGAGAGGATTCTTGCTCTATTGAACCCCTCTGCTCAAACGAGGCAAACATTGTTGTTTTCTGCAACGATCCCCCCAACTGTTACCGAGATTGCCAAGATTGCCATGCATCCCAAGTATCACTTTGTCGATACCGTTGGAAAGGATAGTGAGCAGACACACGAACGTGTCCAGCAGCAAGTGATGATTTCCAATCAGGAAGATCAAGTCCGATCCATCATGGCCATTCTTGAGCGTGAGACTAACAACAAACCCTACAAGATCATTGTGTTCTTTACCACGGCGAGGTTGACAGGTTTCTTGGCGGAGTTGTTCAACTCGGTAAGTTCACAGACGGGCTACAAAGTTCTTGAGATTCACTCCAGGAAGGCTCAAAAAGCACGGGAGCGTGCATCCGAAGAGTTTCGTAAGAGCAAAAATGCTGTCATGTTCACTTCTGATGTCACGGCTCGTGGTATGGACTACCCCGATGTGACATTTGTCTTGCAGGTTGGCCTTACGGATAGGGCACAGTACATCCACAGGCTTGGTCGAACAGCAAGGGCTGGAAAGGAAGGAAAGGGTGGCTTGCTTCTCTCAAACTACGAAGAGGCGCACATGGTGAAGAAGGAACTGAAGGGAATGCCTCTTGAACCTACCCCCATCAACGTATCGGTAAAGACTTCGGCTGTTGTCGAACAAGCCAAACAAAATGTTGGAAAGGACAAAACATTGCGTGTATCTGCAGAACAAGCCTACAGGGCTTGGCTTGGATACTACAACGGTCACCTCAAGAAGGTACGTTGGGATAAGAAATTGTTAGTGCAGCAGGCGAATCTTTGGGCTCAGCAGAATGGCTTGTCAGATCAGCCTGCTTTACAGAAGAGAACCGTTGGCAAAATGGGATTAAAGGGAGTCCCTGGACTGAGGCTCGAATAAAAAGGATGAATTCACAACTTCATGAGACAGAATGTATGTGGGTGTGTAATTACTATTGATAATTCATATAGAATAATCACATATCAACCAGTTATTATGTTTGCATCAACTATTAGGTCATAATATGTACGCAAGACCTGGCAATTGAATGCCATCACGAAGCTGCATGAAAAGCTTTGTTTTCCTCCTCAAGAGCTTTGTTTTCATCAACGATACTGGCAAAACTTTCATTGGGCGCAAAGCTGCAGCCATGTAGACTGATCCCCACAGCGTTACTATTGCTGAAGTATCCGACGATGTATCAAGCTGGTATCAGGAATCAATCTCACTGTGCTTGTTGCATATTGTAATGCATGCAGTCCAACAATAGTAGGTACGGATCACTCACTTCTCCCACCAAAACGCCTTTTTCGTTTCCCATACCACATCAATGCCTCCTCCAAAGCCTCTTCATCAAAATCAGGCCATAACAAGTCGGTAAAGTACAACTCTGCATATGCCGCATCCCACAACAAGAAATTCGACAATCGAGTCTCTCCCGACGTTCGTATGATCAAATCAGGATCGGGGATGTGAGCGGTACACAATCGATTTGATATTTCCGACTCATCCATCGCTGCTAGATCATTTGGAGAGATTTCACCAGATGCAATAGCTTGAGCTAGTTTCTGTGCAGCCTGTAAGATATCAGCCCTAGCTCCATAATTAATAGCCAAGCATATTGTCAATATATTGGTAGAGTTTCCACACTTTTCTCTTCGCTTGTTGCACGCATCTCTACTTTCATTCTGCAACCGTTGCAACTCCCTCTTGGCACCAGGTGGAATTCTCTCATCTTCCAAATTCCCCAACAAATCAATCTGTATCTTGCCCGATTTGACACTCTGATGTGATCTATATTGAATTGCTATCCGTTCCATCAGTTTGAATATTGTATTGATTTCTTCTGGTGATCTTGACCAGTTCTCGGTGGAGAAGGCGTAGAGTGTGCAGTATTCTATTGTCCCGTGATGTGTCGTCGTTGTTGTTGTATGCTCTGTAGAAGTTGTTTGAGATGATGATGACTCATAATAAACAGAGACATCGTCAGAATAATCTGACGACGGTAGATATCGCTGCAGCGCCTTGATGACATTGATAACTTTATCTGCCCCAGCAGCATGTCCCATTGATTTTGGTAACGATTGTCGTTTTGACCATCTTGAATTTCCATCGCATATAAAAGCGATGTGTCGTGGAAGTTCGCCTGTAGGAGAACTAGTTTCTATTGTTGCTTCATTGGTCTTTGATATCGTTGTGAATCCATTAAGGAATTGCGATTCATCTTCTTCTATACATAACGTCTCATTAAATGTTTGCTTGCTGATACCGTTTGCATCTATCAAGTTAGTTCCATGAGACTGAAGGAGTGAATATCTTCGTATTCTTGGTGTTGATTTGGAAGTTTGGAGCGGTGCTGCTATCAGGCTAGATGGTGCAAATGATGTGATCAGTGGCATCAATAATGAAGCCACCTCTATGAGAAGGATGCATGAGTATATCCTATTCATTTCGAACCATTGAATTGTCCACGGGCTCAGAATGATATCATCAACGACTAAAAAAAGATTGACGAAGGAAGCGTTTTGGTTGATTTGAGTTGATTTGGTTGGTTGGTGGTCAGCGTTTAACCTTGCCATGTCAATTGCAGCGATTAAAATATAACGAGAAACTTCACATACAGAATAAAATGCATTTGACATACTCAAGGTAAGTGGACGTTCAAGGAAGCGAAGTGACAGCAATTTAATTTTGAACTAATCCAAGGCTCATTGTTGCAAGTTGCAATAATACTTGCAATCACACAGGCATAAATCATCATCATGGACGCTTCATCAGGAGCTGCTTGGCCAGTAGCGCTACGTCGCAAACTTGGCCTTCCTCCATCTGCAAATAACAATAGTATTACCAGCAACAAATCAAACAATGAAGAAGACAACCACTCCGTTTCATCAACATTTCTCCAAAACACCAACCAACCCAAAACCAAGCTATCCACCCACCAACTACGCAACTACATCCACTCCAGCTACGCAGCACTAACCTCCATCCAACGCCAACTCCATCGAGGAGAAGAATCCTACTTTGAAGAAACACATGCCCACGGAAATCTCTTTGGAGGATTTGATAATATTTGGATTGAAAATCCGAATTCGGGTAGTCATGGAATTAATTCTACATTATTGGATGGTGTTGGTGTTGGAAATGCCAATGCTTCATTGTCGTCATCGGGGGGTGGGAATAATAATGGTGGTAGTGCACCGGTGGTGAAGCACATTTCAACAAGGAAAATGCCACATGATTTTCGATGGTTTAGTTCGTCCAGTTGTAGTGTCCTTGCTACTGGTGATGGAAAAAATGTAGAGTTGGGTAGGCCGAGTTTGATGGATCGACCTCCTACACCAGAGGTGAAGGAAGAAGAGAAGAAGATGGATGTGATAGTGAGTAGGGACAAGCCTGCGATTGATACAGAAGCTACAAAAGATACTGCTGGGGAGCAGCCAACAGATAAAATGGACGTGGATGTTGTATCTACAGAAGTGAAAGAAGAACAGGAACAGAAAAGTGATGTTACATCATCTTCAACTAATGACCTCGATTCGACGAAGAAAGAGAAGCCAGCGCCACCACACGAAGAAAAGCAGATCAAAGTGGAAAAGGAGGTAGAGGATGAAAAGTCTAGTTCTGCTGACCCTGTTGCGCAAGCAAATAATTTAGAAGTGGCTGTGCCAGCTGCAACTCCTTCAGAACGAGCTGTCGAGCCTGTCAACACTGAAGACAAAAAAGATGCAATTATAAGTAATGGACAACAGAAGGATGAAACCATGAAAGATGCTAAGAAAGAGAGCGACAAAGAAATACCAGCAATTGAAAAAGTAGAACATCAGGACGTTGATATGACAACAGAAGATGAACCAAACCAAAGCCAACCCCCTCCGGACACTTCAAAATCATCTGAGCTGCCAGTAAAGCAGGCAACAGAAGACTCGACCGAGGAGGCTAAACCAGCCACCAAAGAGCAAACACTCACACAATCTACTGAAGATGAACCACAGCAACCAGCGAAGGTGCCAAAATTATCAGTTAATGATACTCCAAATAGCGCTGCGAAAACAGTCGCCGAGGCAAAACTAGACAACAAAGAACATCTACCGAAACGAACTACGGAAGATGAAACACTGCAACCAGCGAAAGTGCCAAAAATATTATCAGTTCAAGATACTCCAAGCAGCGCTGCTAAAATAGCAACCGAGGCGAAACAAGACAACGAAGAACATCTACCGAAACGAACTACTGAAGATAAATCACAGCAACCAGCGAAGGTGCCAAAATTATCAGTCAATGATACTCCAAATAGCGCTGCGAAAACATTCGCCGAGGCAAAAATAGACAACAAAGAACATCTACCGAAACGAACTACGGACGATGAACCACAGCAGCCAGCGAAAGTACCAAGCAGCGCTGCGAAAATAGCAACCGAGGCGAAACAAGACAGCACAGAAGAACCACTCACACAATCTATGTACGATGAACCACAGCAGCCAGCGAAAGTGCCAAAAATTTCAGTTCATGATACTCCAAACAGCGTTGCGAAAGCAGCCACTGCTGCAAAAGAGGACGACAAGCCTAAGAAAAAGCCTGCCAAAGCCAAGAAGAAGGTCACGCCCGTGGAAAAGCCTGCTGCTATCGTCGAGAAGGCAACAGATGGAAATAAAGAAGCTGCAGAGAAAGTTGACGGCAAAGATACCAAAGCCAAAATTGAAACAACAGCCAGCGCTGCAGAAGAGGATGACAAGCCCAAGAAAAAGCCTGCCAAAGCTAAGAAGAAGTACACGCCTGTGAAAAAGCCTGCTGCTAGCGTTGAGAAGGTAACAGATGGAAACAAAGAAGCTGCAGAAGAGGATGACAAGCCCAAGAAAAAGCCTGCCAAAGCTAAGAAGAAGGACACGCCTGTGAAAAAGGCTGCCAAAGCTAAGAAGAAGGACACGCCTGTGAAAAAGCCTGCCACCGCACAGAAGGCAACAGATGGAAACAAAGAAGCTGAAGAGAAAGAGGATACCAAAGCCAAAAATGAATCCAAAGCAGCACCAGCTAGGAGGACAACAAGACGAACCACAAGAAAACGGAAGGCCTCTTGAACAATGCAGTATCATTCATTACATAACCCAAAGTCATAATCCACCATAAGCTTCCCTATTCTGGCCCTATTCTTGCCTCCATTCCCCTCCTCGACGATTTTTGGAGGAAAGTTTGTGACATCTAATGTACCGTCCGCATGAATTGAGTCAATGTCCGACAAAAGAGAAAAATCAAAAACCTAACAGCTAAAAAAAACGGATAAACCATGGCGTCCGCAACAATAGCAGATCGACCTCGACTGTGGCGGTCTATGCTGCTATTCACGGCACTAGTCTGTTGCTCCATAGTATTATGCATGCACGAAAAGTTGATTGTCTTTTCACATGCAGAAGATCAAGAACAAGTTACCGCTGAAGGCACCGAGCCAATGATGAGAAGAAGACTATCCGATGATGTTAACCACGATATGGATCTAGAACACGTCCTCCATCTCGCTACTCGTACTGCCGAGGAAACCTTCACTGAAGACCCTTCTCCCTTTCGTGTTCTCTTTATTGTTACCACTCTTAGTGAATATGACAAGGGCACACGCGGCACTGTCAACGGTGCCGATCGGTTGAAAGATCTTGTGCTCCCTCTATTAGTGGATGGAGTTGAATCAATGGTCCATAGGGGATGGAGTGTGGACGTTTATTTAATATGTGGGTTTGAAGAACTAAAGGAATCTAGAAGGCAAATGATTCAAGATGCGCTGCCTACGGGGGTTGGGTTGGAAGTGTGGGATGATGCAATACCGTATTACTATGTAAAGAAGTTCAATCAACAATTGAAGAGACCCGATCAAACAATTGAATTTGCCCCTCATGGTTTAAGTCGTCAGCATCGCTTTGTGGTGAGAGATAAGTTGATGGAGTATGACTTCTTCGTTGCGTTTGAGGATGATATACGTGTCACAGCTGATCACGTTGTAAACTTTCTGCAGATGAGTACACAAATTGATCGAATGAGGAGGGCAGCGGAACATTCTCCTGATGGCAAAGCACGCGTAGAAGATGCCTTGGAAGATAGTAGAACAGTAAGGGGAAAGAGCATGGATAAAGCAAGAGTGGGGAATGATCTTGTACAAGATCCAATGACTGCGGATGAACTTAGACGACTCTGGCCTGGTTTTATCAGGGCCGAAGTTGTTGACAATCGCGGTGAGCAACCACATCCGCTTTTAGAGGGATCACCGCCTGCTTTGGACAACTTCAAATGGAAGCAATTTGTCCCAGCTTCAATGGATTATGAACAAAGTTTTGGGGCAGTTGATCCTAATGTCTGTTGCGACCTTGATTCTCCACGAACGCCACCCAACCCAACAAAGGATGATCTCGTTCTCTGGGAGACAGACATTAGTGCCACGGGAGTAAGACATTACCCAGGTGAAATTGGTTGGGCTGCTACAATGCCAGTAGAAGATAAAGCTGATGTTGGTTCATATTGGAGTGGTGAAGGGAATGCGTACAATGATCCTTCTTTCAAGCGACCGAGACGAGTAGATGCACTCCTTGGACAACAGGCTGGGTGGATGGCAACAAGGTCGCAAGTCCTGTATTTTCACGAGCACGCTTGTCCTGGCGGATTCCTCCCTCACTTTGACGGCAAGGATTGGTACAGTGATTCATTGCAAACCAGAAATGGTGCTGTTGAGTTCTGGTCTGGAGGGTTTCAATTATTCGGTCGGTGCAGGCTCAACCGGATATTAAGTCTGGATCCTAAACGCTTTTCAAGGCAGATACTGTACCACAGCTCAAACAACAAGCAGAAGACCAAAACAAGGGACAAGTTCATTCGGCTATCGCACTTTTTGGGGCAATTGTACACTGTGAAGGAGAGAGCCTTAAAGTCCTTGCAAGGTGAAACTACACAGTAGCCTCACAACAGAGGAGCAAGAGGAAGAACGATCCTGGTACATTCAATATAAGCCGTAATTAAACCAAAAAGAAGAATATGTATTTATTTAATCATTGTATCTAACACTAACACGTAAACGCAATCAACCTCTCGATCAAAATAATAGCACGCACTCCAAAACTCTGCCATATTGTCGAGAGAAATAGGTTGAAACCGGCACCACGAATAACCAGAACATGTCTGTTCTTCATCCTACTCTCCATCACTCTCACTATCCTCTTGCTCTGCTCGGCTAGTGCACTTTATAATCGTCCAAAACAACTTGGCATCCTCAGTCTTGGAATGGTTCTCAATTCTGTACACATTTCCCGGTGGGATTTGGAACATGTCACCCTTGGAAAGTAAATATCGCTGTGCACTCTTTTCGTCAAATTCTCCATCTTGTGATGAAGGGTCTGCAAGGGCAAATTCCAATGAGTTTGGTTGACAGTCACCAACGTTGAAGACTTGAGAACATAGACCGACACCTTCGGCATCCTTGATAGCCTTGGGAGGTAACACGACATTACCAGCAATGTATCCAGGGAACAAATCATCATCATCCGTCTGGACATGGAATGCCTGAGAGGCTTGACCAACCTTCTTGGATTCTCCCTTCTTTCGACTTTTTGATAGTGGCAACTGCGAGAAGTTTCGATTGGAAAGACGTGATACAATCTTGGTCTCAGTCGTCTCTTCAAATGTTTCACTCCAAACTGATCCAGATTCACCTTCACTGAATGTCTTCTTGTACTTCTTTCTCAATGCCTTGTCATCAAATTGAGGCATATCTTCCACCCTCATTATAGCCTCCTCGCCACTTCTCTTCTTTCCACCGCGTTTACCACCCGCAGCAGCCTCAGCGGGTGGCTTTCGTTCACGCTTTACCTCCTTGTACGGAGTAGGCAACGCCTTATTCACATGAGTTACTATTGGCATATCCCCCATTGCCTCGCCAAGGTAACCCTCCTCATTTTGAGGTCCATACACCAACCGCTCATTCTTCCACCATGAGATAGGTTCAAATCGCGCCCTACGTGATCGACGCAATGATGATCCACCAGGAGTACGCGATGTGGGATCTTCGGATGGTGAATTTTTGTAGTCTGACACTGGTACCGTGGCATACTCACGATTGGCTGCAGGAATACCTTCATGCCCATTCGGTGTGGACCACTTCACCACCTTACTCTTGACATTTTTACCCTTTTTTGATTTTTTAGTTCGCAACACAGATGTAGGTGTGACAGGTGGTGCCTCCTCCTTTTTTTTCTTGGGCTTTCCACGTTGTTTTTTGGGTGGAGGCACTTCCTCATCTTCTTCCTCTTCGGAATCGTTGTCTTGTGTACTCTGACTTTGACTGCATTTACTCCTTTGACTAGACTTGGCACTAATGCCCATGTCATCATCATCATCATCATCATTGTCATCATATCCATCGTCATTACCACCACCAAAGTCAACATCCTCTTGAGTAGCCAATTGCATTCCACCCCCTTCATTATCATCATCACCGTCAAAATTATCATATTCATTATTATACGAATCCACCACCTCCTCCAAACTTTTATCCAACTGACCAGCCGAAGATGGCTTTGAATCTTCCTCTTCCTCCTCATCTGGATCAATCCCTCTTGTACTTGCACTATTCTGGGTCGAATAATACTCCATCTCCTCTGGAGGATCCTGTGTCCCCCGTTCAATCGATGGTGAGTCCTCTTCATTCGTATTCCCAATAGTTTCTAACTGAGCATAACTTTGTTCCCCCCTCACACGTTGTCGCGACGCTGTATCAATAATGCTGCTAGTGTTGTCAATACTGTCATCATTGTCCATTCCGTAACTTCCTCTTGTGGAAGGTGCAGCGGTAGATACCTTAGATAATAGTGTATATTGTGAATTGGGGGTGTCTTGATGATCATCATCATCATCTAGGACACCCATGGCACGTTGTAATGCTCGTGAGGTGAAGGAGGTTGGTTGTTTGGGTGTCTGTTGAAAATTATTTTTGCCACCCAGCATAGCAGGACCTTTACTAACATTTCGTTCGCCCTCCTCTTCCAATTCTTCATATTCACGACGACGCTGTTGTTGTTTCTGTTGTTGACGTCTTGCCTTTTTTTCGGCTGTTGCTGTAGTAGCATTGGAATTTCGTTGTTGATTATTTTTCTTGGCAGCCGAAGAAATGGCAGAGCCTGGAGCAGGTGATTTCCCAGCAGCAAAAAAAGCATCTTCATCTTCCATTCCATATTCGTCAATTGGGATTTGTTCACCGCGTGGAGGGAGGTTGCGTGTTGCCGAGTTGGGTGGGGGTGGTTGTTTTAGTTTGGCTGGAGAAGACTCATCATCATCGTCGCTTTCGTGGATTTGACGTCGCTGCTTTTGATTTTGGCGACGTGGCGAGGATCGCCGTGATGGAAGGGAGGACATTGTTGTTAAGAGTGATACTGGGAAGGAGAGATGGAGACAATTAGGTTTATCTACTAAGAGAGGAGGTCAACCATGAGCATGGCAATGGTCGTTGTTGATGCAATCAATAGCGACGCCGCCGTTGCGATTTTTATGAAGTTCGTCGTTTGACTTCGAATATTTAAAATTTTGGCGCGCCACGACATCAAAAAAGACATGTCAGATGTCAGATGGCGCGCGTAAAAATGACACTAGCGACGGACACCACCTCAACCTATATACATCAATTACAGCCGATACACCATCCAAGCCGGTTACACCATCCAAACCCCAAGATGACCATGCGTTGCCTCCTCTTGATCCTAAGCTCTATCGTCACCTACACGAGCGTTGCGTCGGCGTTTAGTGGATCCCATCATAAACGAACGAGTATGAGCAGGCCCATCTCTGCCAATCCGGCGACATATCTCAAATCGGTATCTGTACCCGAAGCCATTGATGAATTCTACAAGACCATGCCACTTACCAGTGCATTTTTCACTTGTGGGATCAAAGCTTCGGCTGCTGATATTATTGCCCAGCAGAGGGGTGTTATTCAGCTAGATGAAGAAGCTTACAATAATGATGAAACTCAGTCTACATTTACATTGACTAATCCAATTGACGACATTGAAACAAAGAGAAACATCGCATTCTTGCTGTACGGAGGTTTATATCAAGGAATTTCACAGCAGATCATTTTCAATAACATATTTCCAAGAATGTTTGGGCAGGGTACTGATGTTCTTACTGTCATGAGCAAGGTATCATTTGACATGCTGGTTGTATCACCGCTGATTTGCTTACCAGTGGCGTATGTAGTGAAATCTTTCGTCTTTCAACATTCATTGAATGAAGCCATGTTGAATTACAAAGATGATGTCATGAACAATTCACTTTTATTTAGATACTGGTGTATATGGGGCCCTGTTCAGTGTATAACGTTTGGTGTGGTTCCACAACACTTACGGATTGTCTTCATTGCGGTTGTTAGTTTCTTTTGGTTGGTTATATTCTCGACAATATCGAATGATTCGTCAAAGTAATTATTGAAATTGAAAGTTGCATTGATAGTCTTCATGAAGGCAAACGGTGTATTGTATCCTCGTCCGTTTCTCTATTCTCTTTATCGCTCTTTCTTGCAGAACTCCTCACGCCAACATGGAAAAGTCCTCATAATCCAATGTAACAACTCTATCATCATCCGTCAATCGTAGCTCTGCTCGATAATCTTCTTTAGTCAATCGCAGCACTTTCGCCTTCTTCCCTCTATGCTTCCCAGCCAGTATTCGAACCTTTTCGCCCAGCTCCTTTGGAATTACCGTCTCCAAATCATCTTGATCTAATCTCAAAATATCTCCACCATCTTTGGCCTTGCGGCTGCTTTCTAATACTTCTACTCTGGCTTCGTATTTATCAATGACTTTATCTACAATAGCCTTGCGCTTGTAGTATTGACCATTTGAGAGCTTTTTGTTGATGATTCTGACTATTATGTCACGATAGAGCCAGTAGTCCTTCTTTTGATCTTTATCATCATCATTTTTGTATTTTTTGTCGGACTTGTGCTTTTTCTTTTCAGTGTTTTCTGCTCTGGCATTTGTCGGAGGTTCGTGTTGCCTTTTAGAATTGGAAGATGGTGTTGCTCTGGATGGATTGTTGGGTTCTGCTTTCATCTTTTGCTTGTTATATCTGTCGTTTATTTGCATAGCCAAACTCTCTTCCGGTGTCTTCTTCTTGGATTCTTCATGTTCCAACTCATCATCGTCATCTTCCTCTACTAATGATAGCTTTGCTCCAGTATTACCCTTTCGCTTCTTTTTTGGTTGTGAAGCAGTTGACATGGTCCCACCCAATTTCATCTCAATCATCTTTTGATCACCATCCTCCCTCGATCCAATCTCACTAGCAACTCTCTCCACCACGCCACCCGCCCTATCCAAAGCCTTGGCAGCTTCCATTCTCAACACCTCCCTCCGCTCTGCAGCCAACTGTTCCTCCCGTTGATCCGCTACTGCCTTCTTCTTTAATGCCTCTTGACGTGCCAATAATGCCGGATCTCGTTCAATATAAGTGACATACCACCCCCTCTCTGTTTCTTCCACGACACATTTCCCCTTCTTTCCTAAATACTGTACAAAATCCGATAGTGATGCCCATTTGGTAGAATTCATATGCACGTGATTTTTGTCCATGATAACCTCCTGATACACATTATTCGCATTCATCCTCTGCGTCCCATGCCTCCGCCGTAACGTCTCCACAAAGACATTTTCAAATTCGGAACTAAAGTCATCCATGATGCCGCTAGCATTATCGCGGAATAGTTTCATATTGCGTAGATGAGAATCTGAGGTTAGATGGCATTTGAATCCGTTTTCGTCGCGACATTGCTTGGAGCACATTTGACAATAGAACTTGAGTTTTTGAAGGCCTTTGGCCTTCATGCGGTTCGCTACGTCTTTGGCACTGCCCTTTTCGGCTTTCGGCATGGTTGCGGTGGTGATGAATATGCAGTTGAAGAGAGTTGATTGCAAAGAATCACTTTACATATGTGTTGGATGTTTGAGCAAAAAGCAAAAGGTGAAAGTAAAAGGAGAGAGAGCCTTCACCTGATTTATTTCACGTAGGAATAGTATTCATGCTCTAGATACGGAGAGTGATTTCTATCCCAACCAAATCTCTTCTTGATCTCACCACCCACCCAACAGTAGTAGTCAAAGTGATTTCGGTAGAACAACGCATCAGAATGCATCAGAAGCACATTTAGTACACATAGTTCTAACAAATAAGTATTTACGAAACACAATCTTCACGCAACAACACATATCTTCACGCAACTACCTAGCAGGCGGTCTCTGCCGCCTTCTCAGTTTCACTTGGCAAATTCTTGAACCTTGAAGCAGATGACCACTTTGTTCTGGCAATATCTCTTGATTTGCCCTGGGGTGTCAACAGAGGAATATTTAGAGCACCCACGCCTGCAGAGAAGGCATTGAGTGCCTCAGTAGTAGTCATGACTTCCTTTATTTCAAATCCTTTGCTCGCAGCTTCCTTGCTGATTACATTCATCATGCCTCTCACCTCGGCGAGGTTCTTGGAGCCTTTTTGGAGAAAGGATACATCTTTTGAAGTAAACGACTTCATTGGCACAATCTTTTGGTTCTCGTTCATGCAATTCCAGAGAACGTATATGTCTCGTAGGCTCACCATGGGGAATGTCCAGGTACTCGGCACTTTTCGTTTCTCGCCGTCTGCGTGCTCGTACAACCAATTACCTCCATCTTGTACGATCGGTACTTGGGCATAGGTGAGTTGTGTTGCTTCAAGCCCCTCTACTTCCTCGCTGTTTTCCTCTTCTTTAGAGTTTATCTTGTACTTGGTAAAAGTACTCCATTTCAAACGAAAGATGTCACGTTGGCGTCCAGTTGGAGTTTGCAACGGCATATCGATCCCGTTCACAGCGAAACGAAAGAGTTCAACAAGTTCAGCTTGACTCATGTTGGGGCTAATACTCCGGCCTGCCTTGATCACCTCTCTGTCTAATGCATTCGCCAATCCGCGAGCCTCCGAGAGGCTCATACGGCTACGCTTTCCACAAAAAGAGACATCACTTGTGCTGAAGTATTTCATTGGAGAGATCTGGTTTTGAGGATCTCCAAGATGCCAGAGAGTGTACAGCTCCAGCAAGGTTCCAGAAGGGAACTTCCAAGATGGTGGAACACGACGTTGGCTTCCATCAGGGTGATTGTAAAACCAGCGTTGCTCTTGGGCAGGTACAACAAGCGGTGCTGATTGGGGTAGACTTGCGACCCCTGGAACTGCTGCTGCTGCTGCTACTGGTGGCAGTGCTGGTACTGATGCTGCAGGCACATGCGCAGGAGGGACAGATATATTGTCAGTTTGCTGTAGACTATTGTTGAGCCTCTGAAGTTCAGCCGTGATCGACTGATTATTCTCCTGCAAGGTAGATCTGTAACCATTGAGAGAAGTACTGAGTGTTCCAATGAAATCAATGGTCAAAGAATTCTGAAGCTGCATTTTCTGCAGAATACTCGAAATGATCGCGTTTGAGTTGCCACCAACGTTAGACTGATCATCGACTCGAGCTTTCTTCGCTGTAGAAGAAGTCGGAAGCGAGCTTGGAGATGTCAGTGCTTGGATTGGAGTCTCGCCACTCTTTCGTTTCTTGCTACTACCTTCATCCCCTTCCAACTCACGGATACGATGGATGAATTTGTTGACAACCTTAGCCCTCGTTGGGTTGCCCTTCTTGATCGCGTTGTCCCAAGGCTGTTGTTTGTTTGGTATGAAGGAAGAAATTGCCTTTTTGTAGTAATCTATGATACATAAAAGCAGATGATGTAGAGAGAGGGTGTATGACATGTGAATGTCAGAGCCAATAGTCGAAAGAATGAAACAACTTTGTGATGCAATGCATAATAATACTGCAAAGATTACATGCGCTTACCGAGGGTGTGGTGACTACCTTTGAGTGGCTTTCCTTGAGGCACGACGTCACCATCACCATATAGCTTCATCGTGAAATATCGAATGATATGGTCGGGTGTGATCTCCAATAGTTCCGCATCCGCAAAAGTATGACCTTCTTGATACATCGTAGTTTGATGGTGATAAGCCATGAAGTCTCGTAATATTGTATTATATCGTTTGGGAACGGGGCTTGGTTTTGCGGCCGCAGCCGCAGCTATTGCTTTAGATTCATCGGTCGAAGCGGGAGAGGCGGCATCTCCTTCCTTCTGTTTGGGGATAATTATAGGCATCTTAACGGTAGTTGTAGATGGTAGATTGAATGCAAGATAGCACAGCGTGAAGTAGAAGCTCGGATGTCACCAAGGGAGAGTCTCGTGCAATCCCGAAGTGATGGAGGCGAATAGGCACGGGTAGAATCAGGTTAAACGCCGTAGATGATTAGACGTCTAACAATAGATAGGTCGGCGGCAAGTTGAGATAACGAAGCAGCTTGTCGTTGCAACAGGTTTGGAGTCTTTTTGATTTTTGTCAGGTGTTTGTGGTTGAAAGGTCGCTGAGAGCGTATTGCCGTTTTTTGTCAGGGTGTTTGTGGGAGGTTTGTGGGTGATGGTCGCTGCTGAGCGTTGGTGCTGTATTTTCGATTTTCAGCGCGGTGTTCGCTGTGAAATGTTATGTGACGTACACCATTATGTGTACTGAGAGCCATATGATAACTGGCACATTTTATCCCCATAAAAAACAACCATGAGCTCCCGAGCACTACGCCGCCTACGAGTAGAGCAAGAAGCCTCTCTCGCAGAGGAACACGATGATGACGAAAGCTCATCCGACGAGGAGCAAAATGATGGCGGTGGCGGCGGATTCATGGCCATGTTAGAAGAAGAGTCATCGTCAGAGGAAGAATCATCTGAAAGCGATGACGAAGAGGAGGATGAAGAGGACCAACCTGCTGTAACCGCTTCTTCAAATAAATCAAAGAAAGGGCAAGCGACAGCAAAAAAGGAGCAAGCCCCCGTAGAGGAAGAGGAAGACTTGGATGCCATTCTCTCTGATATGAAAATTCAAAATCAAATCACCGGTGATGAAGCTGAAAATAACGACCCATCAGCATCAACTAGCTCATCCACCGTTCGATCCATATTATTGTCAAAAACACACGGTTACGATATACAAGATTTAGACCTAGATTACGCACTGCGTGATCTCCTCGGTGGAGCAGCTGTAGCTGGTAATCCTCTCTTTATTGATGATGATGATATTCAACAACAGCAGCAACTGCAACAACAGCGTGGGAGGAATAATCGGAACCGTGGTGGACGAAATAATCGACGAACTGTGGCGAAAAAGTATTTGTTTGGAAAGGTAAAGCCAGAGTGGGGTAAACCTCCTTCATTTGTGGGTGGTGGCCTCGGAGTGAAGGAGTTGACACAAGATGTGTTGGAAGAAGAGGAAGGAAATAAGTGGTCGGTGCCTTGGCCTTACAATGAAAGTGGTGATGGCAGCGGAGAAGATGATGACGAGAACAAAGAGAAAGATGCGTTCCCAAATGCGAAGTGGTTCACTTTTGGCATGTCAGACACCTATTCTGAAATCAATCGCAAGTACGAGCAAATGCTCTCCAATCCACAAGCTGGGATGCAAGATCCCAACTTGTTGGCAATGTTTGTGGCAGATAATCCATTCTTTGCTGAAACCATATTGCAAATGGCAATGGTGTTGTATTACGTCAATGATCGTGGAAGAGGATCAGATTTGTTACGGAGGTGCATGTATTTGTATGAGACTGCCTTGCCTTCGAGTTTATTGCCCAGTAACAGTGCGAATAATGAAGCCAACAATGACATTTTCATGGATATAAATCGTCAACCAAATTCGGGATTCTTTGCCTGCCTCTTTCGCATCATGCAAACTTCCGGTATGAGTGGTTGTCACCCTAATGCGCTGGCTGTGGGGCGGTATCTGCTGTCGCTTGACCCATTGCGAGATCCAATGGGAGTGTTACTCATTCTCGATTATTATGCTTTGGCGAGTCGGCGGGCGTCTGTTGCCCTTTCCGAGGAAGATGAGGATGGACTTGAGCTTGGAGCATCATTCATTGTGGATTTGGTGGAATCTGAAAAGATTACCATTAACTGGGAGGACGACTTGACCTCGAGGCACCACAAGTGTCCTTTGCTTCAGTTGCCAAGTTGGGCTTTCTCGTATGCGATGGCACTTTATCGTTTATCGAGGAAGGAGGAAGCTGATGAGGCTTTGAAGACTGCGCTTGAAACATTTCCTATGGTGTTGCCGAAGCTTCTAGAAATGAACAAAGTGAATGTCCAAGCGAGGTCCTTCCAAATGGATTGGCCTACTGTGCTTCCTGCGTTCAATCATGACTTGAATGCTGCAAATATTGATGAAGTCAACACACAAATAGAAGCTCGAGTAGCACGAGCAGCTGGAGAGCATCTCGTCAGAATTTTCGTGGAAAGAAATCACAAATTGTGGAAAGAAAACGATGTTGTTCAGTGGATGTATAGCTGCAGCGAAAAGGTAGCGAAGGGAGACGAGCCTCAATTGGAGAAAGAAGCGGACTCGGGAGAGGGAGCGATGTATACTTCTACAGAGTTGCCTCCCAAGCAGTTAACGTCAACGTTTTCTCCAGCACTTGTCCGATATGCTCAGTGCGATCCATCCGACTACGAAGACCGATTCCGTACATTCCCGCCTGAAGCTATTGCGTTGGATCCTAACCTTGTAGGTCCAGCCCTTGTGCACGACCATCGCCGAGGTAGATTCCTAAGAGGAGGTCAAGCACGAGGTGGCGGTGGAATGATGGATCGAGAGATGATGGAAGATGTACCTGCTGATTTGATGGAGCAGCTGCGCGGCATGTTGGGAATGGCTGGAAATGAAGTTGACTTGCTAGATCCAGACTCACCAATATTGCAACTCTATTTGCAGTCGCTTTTGCCTTGGGCGCAGGTTGAAGGCGTGCGTCCTCCTCGTTAATGAGAATGGCTTTGTAAGCTACTTCATGGAAGTTGGATAAAAATAGAGATAATACTTTTCTTTTCTATTTGATATTATTGACACATAATGTATGCACCCTCAGTTTAATTACGCATATCCGTTCAAGACCCCGTTCGTGGTCTCTAATAGCCAATCAAGCTCATAAAAATTCGCAAGGTTTCGAAGAATTGTAAGTTGCCCAAAGAATTCATTTCGTGGAATGTCCAACTTGAGTGCAGCTGAACAATCCGATGTACGTGACAAAGCTCGAACAGCAACTTGCTGTGTCTTCGTACAGCGCAAGTCCTGCAATTGGTAACGGATGCACTTCTTTTGGACGATATCAACAAGCCTTCGTTCGATATTGTCGACATCATATGAGCTGCCGCAGCCTGCACAGAGCCATTGCTTCTGCGAAGACTCCTCATCTTCGGGCAGAGTAACACATAAATCCACATCACGACACTCGTGACACTCCATGCAATGCACGTCAGGCAATGTGAAGGCGGCAGCGGGGTTCTTCCAAGCCGTTGCAGCAGAGTATTCCTGAACTCCAATCTGAGCAAACAGACTCTTCTTCAAGTAGATCACCTCTTGCTTTACATCAGGATCAAGGTCTAGAATCACAAGCACATTTTTGACAAACTCCAGAGCAGGATTAGTAAGATGAAGATGAGATCCAGGCAACTGAGGGAAACTTTCTTCTCCGCCCCCATCCTCAATGAGCTCGCCAACCACCCTCGTCAGATAATTCGCAAAGTGCTTAGAAATCATCTTTTTCTTGTAATTCAAAAGCTGCTCCTGAGGGGAAAGCGTAGAATCTTCTTCGTCGCCATTTTTTGCCACAGATACTGGAGATATAGCAGTCATCCTGTTCTTCGCTTGTTGTTGAATCAGAAGCTGCTTACGGAACACATCCTTGGAAAACCTACCAATAATGGTTCGGAAGTAGTCCTGGGCAATATCATTTGCAAGGTATTGCATGATGTTCCAGCCACTTACAACTGTAGGCACAATCAAAGAGCTATCTTCTGCACCTCCCGAATTGAAGAGCTGTGTCATCTCATTTTCATCGTCATCTTCAATCTCACGTTGCTCGAAATGAATTCCTCCGAAATTATGTTCATTGAGGAAAAGGTAGTGAGTGTAAAAGTTGTTGGGGCGGATAGAAACGCGGCCCATCCCCTCTACCATTTGGTTGGAACCATTTGCTCCGGCTTTCTTGAGAATAGTTGAAATGACAAAATCGATGTACTCCTTAGCGTCGTAAATATCAGATTTGTTGGTAGCAACCACGACCTTGTGGAAGTTGGCAGATATAATTGTCGAGCCTAGGCGTTGAAGCTCGCCCAATAACCTTAAAAATATTGACTTCATCAAAGAATGGACCACACGATGAAGAGCAGGGTCGTTCATCAACGAGTCTGGGGTTGAGATAAGTCGATAGACGTCATGTAACAGGTCATCTGCAATGTGACTATTCGTTTGATAAGCGTCACGGAGCCATGCCTGGATAACAGAGCGCAAGACAGGGAGAGAAATGGCAGTTGACATCTCATCTCCAAGAGGGGCGTTCGTAGATATAAAGCCACCGGGGACATTCGTTTCCATATCAAATAGAGCACCACCTTTGTTGGCAGACGCAACAGATGCGCCTGGGAGGTTTGCAAGCGACGAGTCGGTAAGGGCAGCGATAGCCAAGTCGAAAATATCAAGTTCGACGCATACACAGCGGTAAGCTCCAGGTCGTTGAATAACAGGACTGACAAGTGCATCATCGTCACCCCAAATCTCGTTGTCGACAGCATCCGTGTCAACTGGTAGAAACCCTGCTCCAGTCTTTCCCACAAGGCTCAACGTGTTCAATCCAAGATCAGGTTGGCTTGGCATTCCACTAGCCCACAAAACAGATCTACTCTTACTCAAGTTCCTTGCATAAAACACATCGAAGATTGTAGAGTTTTCGTCCTGGGCCAAGTTGCCGATAGGAACTTGGGAGAAACGGGCAGAGGCAATGCGCTTAGGGTATGATACAACTCCCATGTGAAGATACGCTTCCAAACAAAGTTGCACGGCTGTTGGCTCCCAGTTCAAAGCAGGGAGTGATGACGATGAAGGATTGTGCGACGGGCCAGGTGGATAAGCTAGCAGGACAAACGGGAAGGAGTTGCAGCTTTGAACAAGCTTACGGAACTGAGGCTGTGGCTTCGTTGTGTTTGCTAGCAAGATTGTTGGTCCGTTGTTGGATTGAAGATAAGATTTTAGGACGTCATCTGCTCCAGTAAGAGCTCCTTTCTCGTCTTTCACGTAGGAGAGATTCGATACCATACAGCTTGAATCCGGAGAAAGGGACGAATACTCCGATGTCATGGCATCATCGCCGTCATCATCTGATCCCAAGCTCTGGAGATGAGCGAGGAGTTGCCCAAACATTCCCTCACACTGTTTCACAGTAATGTTCTTCTGAACCTTTTTACCACCAGGCTTGACAACCCAGAAGTGACAAGTGCAACTTAACGTAAAAGTCTGATTGGGCGAGTCTTGAGGACGAGATAAGTCGACAAGTGTGTCATCGTCATCACTTGTGCGCGATCTCTCGCCACTACCACCTTCCATAATAAATAGCCCAACCAATCCTGACTTCTTCTTTTGGTTGAGGTTTTCATAAAAGAAGATGCGTCTGTAGGTCAAGTCTCGGTGAAGATATTCTCCTTCGTTTGGGTGGGAAACGGAAGAAAGTTCTGAAAGATTGTATACCTTTCCAGTCTTTCCTTCTACATCAATGCTGGGGCGACAAACTGAACCCAGATGCATCATGGCTCGGAGCGATAGAGGAGTTCCCATTTCATACACTGACTTGAACATACGACTCACGTTCTCAGTCTTCACTTCAATTGACGAATCCTTGGGCTTTAGTTGCTCAATCCAGTTGCTAGATCGGTACATAAACTCGGGCATACTCACTTCATAGAGGAGGTCACTCGACTTATTGTGTGGCAAGTGCTTCTCAACGTGTTTCACTGAAAGACCGCCCACCAAACCTTGCTTCAATTCAATGCGACTATCAACAAATAGAGTTCGTGACATCTTAACACGGATTCGTTGCAATGATTTGTTCCCAACCATGACCCAGAGCAGGAATGTTCCATCAGACGAGGCGCCTTCTGATGATGCTAATTCGCGCATTTCAATAACGTGCCATTCATGCTGTGTCAATGCTTGTGCTGCACTGCGCATGTACCCTTCCATAGAGCCAAGTGCTGACTTTTGTCTCTTGGATACTGAATCAGTAGACGCCTCCGGTGTAGACGATGCACGTCTCTTGCGTTCTTTCCTCTGTTTACGCCAGAGCTCCTTCTTCTTTTTCAGCCATGCAGGAAGATTTTCTCCAGAAAGTTTGATCCTGGCCTCGGTTGATTCCTTCTCATTGATAGGTTTGGAAACTTCAGTCTCTGTGCCATTACTTTGATCAGGTTGCTGGGCTTCAATTGCTCTCGGCCTCCTCCGACTCTTCTTGCTGTGCACGATAGGACGCCCCGGCCCTGAGGAACTCCCCTGAAAGTCTTCAATGTCAAGCACAGCCGAGGGTTTCTTCTGCTGGGTTTGCATTGGTGCTTTTGGACCAAACATACTTTTGATACTCTTCTGCTTGTACTTATCATTCATCTTGCGCACAGTTGTCTGTAGCCAATCGGGGTGAGGTACTCTCGGCACAGGATTGGAAACCTTTTGCAGAGCTGCTGGGATAGTAATAATCTTACGAATCGTGTTGTTGAGACGTTCAAGATAGTAATCCCAATCAAGGACGTTTCGGATATCAAAATCATCCCCTTCCATTTCAGGAGCTTTCAGCCATTTGCGAAGGTAATGTTTCATTACAGCAGGCTCTGCCTTCCAAATGGCAGTCGGGACAGCACGCTCTGTTACTGGTGCACCGTGAGGGAGCTGGGAAATGATGAATTTACAGTTGAGCCCTTTGTCCTTGATGATCTCGGCACCAAGAAAATCACCTAATCGCCTTGCAGTTGTTTGCGAGGTTCCTTTCTGATCACCATAATCTTCTAGCTGCCTACTCATGTTGCGGTTTTCACTAATGAGGTCGACGAGCTCATCCGTATCAAGACTCTCTCCACGAGTGTCTAAAATATCAATCCAATGGTTCGCAATAGTTGCGACACTATCATAGCACTCAGACAACGAAGATCCATCGAGAAAATGCTCAAATACTTGAGATTGGAAGGTTTTGATCAACTCCAACTCTCCGCGTCTCTTCAATTCAAATCCCTTTAGTTCAGCAAGAGATCCATCGAAGTTGAACACCGCGTAACGCTTCTTTAGCAGTCTACCTTCGTCAGTACTCGCAGGAAGAATCATGGCACGATAGGGTCCATCCAATTCAAAAAAGATGGAACATTCTGACCTTGCTTCATAGGTTCCAGTCACAGGATCCTTGATTGTTTGATATTGGTGGTTCGTAAAGTTATCGTGGACATCTGCATTGAGCATGACACAGGGATATTCCAAATTAAACGACGAGCCATCATCCAACTTGAAAGTAAAGACGTTTGGGAAGCTTCCTGGCAAGATACACCAAATACCATCAGTATCAAGCTCTAAAGGCCGTCCAACCTGCTCAATCACCTTTCGGGCTTGGACAATCAAATCAGCTCCCGTCTTTGTAACGATTCCTGCCATTTCCATTGAACGCCACCTCGCCCCCTTTCGCATTACGTAACCGTAGAAACTGTTTAGAATACACTTGTGCGCCACTTGAAGCGAATCGTAAACAATAGCTGTATCTTCTGCTTCCTTTTTTTGCTGGGCTGTTTCAGCGGTCCCAATCTTCTTTCCCCACACTTTAGTCAGCTTCTTGTACTCGTATCGACGATCACGAAATTGACGAACTGTATCAACGTAAAAATCATTCTCCCTCATGCAGACAGTATCGGTACGAGTAATTTCTTCCGTCACCTTGGTCTTCTTGTAAGCGTTTTTACTGTACAGCTTCAGACGATCTGAAATTGCTGTTGCCTGCTCCATGTCATTAAGCTCATGAAAGGGTCTATCTGTACCGTCAACTCCACTCTCTCTCATCAATTGATCTTTTGTTCGGTCGTATTCTCCCTTCGTGGCAGGGTTGTAATCTCCTCTCCAGACCCACTGCATTTTCCTTTTGCACCCATTTCGTGCCTGGTTAAAGTCGCATGAAGCACAGGTAGCATCATCTACAATAGCAGATGGTTGAAGTCGATTCGTCAAGATAATATTGGGATACATTGCACCCACGTCAATGTGGTAAACAAAGGGAGTTTCTGTACGACTGGGTCTATCACGGAGTAGCTCTAGCTTTTCGACGATTTCAGCTTTGATCTGTGAATTGAAAGTGTCAAAAGAGTCAGTACATGCAGGATACAATAAGTATACATCAGTGAGAATCAGAGCATGGCACTCACCTCATCGTAATTGGTAATCTTTCTTCGGTCGATACCTCCTTCGACTTCAATGGCAAACGTCATCACCCTATCGACATTATCGATCAGACCCTGAAATCCTTCTGGCTTCAAGTCAAACTTATATTCAATGTCTGAGCGATAAACTCCTGTTTCCAAGCACTCCACCTTTCCTCCAATATAAGTCTCAGATTCCAGCAGATTTCCTTTCTCCGTAAACTTAGCCACAGGATCTTTTTGTTTGTTAGGGCAGATGATATCCTTGGTACAAGCTTCTACCATGAGAAGGGCTTCGCAGAGTGTCCCACTACCTTTCCTCAATACATCTTCAGGTCCCATCGGAATGATAGTACACAAAGAAAAGATAAACATATGAACATATTTGTCATACAAGTAGTACGTGGCGACGGCGTCGGAAACTGAGTAACTAGCCATATGCGCTGGACGATCTCGAGCATATCGAACCATATCTTCGGGATCTACTTCGACTGGATCGTAACCGAGTTTGTATTTGGTAACGGCTTTGAGACCTTGAGAGCCTTGCGGGAGGTAAGAGTCACGTTTGACCCAGCAAAAGGCATCCATATGAACAGCTGTGCGCCCTCTGTATTCAGAAGAGTTATCCATAACTCCGGCACCACCTCCACTATTATTAGCTGCAGCATTGTAAAAACCAATCTCTCGCCTCAAATCCAATCCATATTCTGCCGCTCTCCTCTCCAAAAAGGGCCAATCGAAAAAGTCTCCGTTATAAGTGACCACAATCTGAGGAGCGTGCTTTTGGAACTCAGTCAAGAAACGACGGATTAATGCCTCTTCTGTCAGTTCATTTAGAACAATGAAAGGACCAGGATATTTAGGTTTCGGCGTGTACTCAAAGTTAGCCACGTCCTTTCCAACGACATGCCTAGAGAGCAACAGATAGCCTTGCTCATTGACCATGTACGAAATCATGAATATTGAATCAACTTCAGCATCAGGAAATTTCAACGGAGCTTTGGTACACTCAATATCAAACGCCAGCACTGTAGGATTTGCCTTTTGAAGATTGTCTCGATCAGAGAGAGTCACTCCTCCAGTAGAGATAGGAGTAAGTGTATACCAACATCCAGCACGTAAACCCAAGTCAGTGCAAACCCGAACAATGTAGGGCACATCGTGCTCACGAATATCAATCAATGACGCAAGCGGATCTTCCTTCCGCGATGTAATGGCTTCATCATGATTGTAGTTGGCATCAAAAGTCGCAAACTGAAACTCATCACCTTGATCCTTTCTTTTTTGTTCATTCTTTCTAAGCACATCCATCACATCCTTCTTGATTCTCTGCAGTTGTTCGACATTGTCAAAAATCAGTTTAATCATTGGCCGACCTCCAAGGTTCTGTGATTGTAGACCCAAGTGATTTGGTGCATCTAAATCCATCTTGCGTAAGATTTCAACGCGGTTGAGACCACGGGGCTGATACATCCGAATAATTGTAGATGTGAGGTCTTGATAGTGTGTCTGTAACTCATGCACATCATTGGCCTTCATATCACCACTACTAACACCAAAGCCAGCGGCGGTTTTATCTTCTGGAATAAGAAAGAAATAGGGCTCATGTGCCACAGTTGCTTTGAATTTTCGGTTCTCTTCATCAATCAGAAACAATTCCACGCCTGCACGTTCCGCTCCTCCTTCGGCGCCTCCATCTTCTTCACCTGCACCGACAAAGCCACCAGAATCATCACCTCCCATAGCTGAAGGCTGGGTGTCATTGCCCGACGAAGCAGGCAATGTAGTCGGTATCATATTAAATACCCATCCACGCCTCTTCCCATTAATCCCAGACACCACCAACTCGGCCTCAGTCATAGTCTCACTCCCCTCCCCTACTCTATCCTGCTGCTGCGCCGTAGCCACAACCGCATCCGCCTTGTCATTTCCAACCAGCTGCCGCTTCAAAAGTTCCCGCCTCTCCTTCTTTTGCAACTGACTCTTCAATTCCTGTACATGTTTGAAATCAAATTCATCATAACCAAATTTTGAATCGAGCGCCTTGTCATCGCGGCGGAGGTTGGCAATGCGTTGTTCACGAAAGCGACGGGCACGTTCGGCTCGGGCGAGGGCATCGGAGGTGTCATCTGTTGTGCGGAGGCCGCTGCTGCTGCTGTTGTTGCCGCCTTTGCGGCCCATTTGACGTTGATATCGTGAACTCATTGTTTAGTGAGATTGGATTTAGAGTGTTTGCAGTCAGTAATGATGGTTGTTTCGGTTCAAATTGGTCTCAATGCTAGCGGTGTATCATGCTACCATCATGGTGCATGTGAAATGATCAAAAATGCCAAAGCCAAAATCAAAATGAAAAATGACACGAGGCGAAGCTTCAAGAGGGAGATGAGAGATGAGAGAAGAGGGGACAGAATGAAGCTGGCCCGGCCGGATTGACACCAACGAAGGAGAGCGAGGGTAGCTTCATCCTGCTTTTATCATGGAAACAATGCAGTATCTGGTTTGGGATGAAGCGAAGCAGCAGGACTGGTCATTACATCTTTGTTTTATCGCTTACATTATAACCTACAATACCACACCAAATACTTTCGTACGCAAAAGAATAGCCCCACTTTCTACAAACACAAACATACCCCTTCACTTTACTAATGATGACCAGGCTTCTTCCAACCAGGACAAGCACATAAATGAGTATCATCCAACGAAGGATCATTTGTATTGACTTCAATATCATCAAACTTTGCTTCAAAGGAATAATTGCCCAAGGCTGGAACTGATACATGAGCATGCCCACCCACAATGAATCGCAAAGTGCCCCTGTAATACTCCGAAGTTAAAGACAACGCTTGCCATTTGTCTGGGGTAAAGGTAACCTTGACAATAATGTCACTGATTGCCTCTTCGGCTATCTTCCCCTCGGGAATCTCAAACGATCCAATGTACTCTCCATCATAGTGAAATTGTCCTGCACCATTCTTTAGATCCACTTCGACTCGATTGGGATTGTAGACAGAAATTAGTAAATCGAAGGAGGCACTCACTTTCAGTGATGCCATTCCTTCAATGATTGATTTCCAGCCCAGTTGGTTCGTGCATACGTTGTATTGTGGTTGTCGGGGTGCATAGGACATGCCGACGATGAATAAGATCACCGTGAAGAAGATGGTGACAAGATAAACTACTTGACATACTCCATACATGCGTCTGATGCTCGACTTCTTCTTTGGTGGACGACGATTCGTGGTTACCGACATTGCTGATAGCTGCGTCACTGAGACTTGTTCAGATCTTGTCAGTGAATTACTTCTTCTGTTGGCATCTGCAATAGCTTCTCCATCTGTCTCTCCAGCTGATCCATTCTCCAAGAGCAGAGGTGCTTCCAGTTCCAATTGGTTGTCATCATCATAATATTGACCACTCATACCATCATCTTCATACACCATATCAACCGGTCTAACCAAATCATCCACTGCTCCCTTGACAAATGTCGCCCCCGCGAAGCAACAAGTAGCACAACAAAGAACCAACCCCATAATCACCGCCAACACCGTCGTAGCGACCGGTCCAACCCCTTCAAACGATGCTTTTGAAAATGTCCCACCATGATACACTCGTTCCGGTTCCAATCGTTGACACCGATCAATCGCAAAACAATCCGCACCTGACGCACATCCACTCCACGATCCCTTGGCATGACACGTCCCATCATTATCCTGAGGGCACCAGTGACACTCCCATGAACTGTTGGCACAGCTCTGACAGTCTTTGAAATCAATACACTTTTTTGCTGGTGGTGTCGGCGGTTTTGTTGGTTTCGGAGTGGGAGGAGGAGCGTCACAAGATGCACCGATGAGACACCCGAATGGATCTCCCTTGGCATGACACTTGTTGTTCTTTGCACACCAGTGGCAGAGTGCGGAGAGTGCTCCTCCGCACTCGGTGCAGTTCGTGTGGGCGGCGCAGTTGGGACCGATGAAGGATTCATTTGGAGTGTCAGTGTCAATTATTTCTTTGGGATTAAATAATAGTGGTAGTTCGAAATCTGCCGCAGATGCGGATATGAATGATGAGGAGAGCGTGGTTGTGACGACAGCAATGGCTGCAGCCAGCCGAAATATTGAGCGCCTTGTCATGATGATTGGTGTTGAATAGTAGAGGTCCACGTAGAGGTTTCTAGCACAAATGAAAGAACATTGATAGCGTTAGCACGACACGTAATCTCCGTTCATTGAGCAAAATTCTTTTTTGGTGAAGGTTGGATCGATTCAGATGGAGGGCTCATGTTAGCCAAAACAGACGGGTAGCTCTTTTTGACACCACACCTCAAGCCTCACAGCCTCACTTCTTGCTTTTGCATTTTTTGACGTTGAGATTGGCTGCACTCAACTCTAGACTTGATGCTCGTTTGCTTACTCAGTTGAAATGAACCCAACAACAGCGGAGGTTCGGAAGAAACAAAAGCAATCACATATAAATATAACACACGCTAGATATCATCATGAGCCACCACAAATCTATCCAAGAGGAAGTTGCGGAAGCGAAATCGATGTTTCCAGCTGTAAATGTTCCCACATCAACGCCATCTTTCTTAATTGCAACCTATCAACGGACTCCCTACACAAAAATCAAGATGACCCTCACCTTTCCGGATGGCTATCCAACACATCCACTAATTGTCAATATTGATCAAGATGCAGTTGTTCCTCCTGGGTTGAAGAAGAAGCTGGAAAAGGAATTGAATACTGTTGCAATGGAACAACCTACGCAACAAGTGAGAGCAGTGTGGGAACGTCTTATTTCGTTTGTGGATACCAATCTCTTTGCACCGTGCTGGAAGGAACTGAGGCAATGTGTTGAGATGGTTCAAAAGTCGGATGCAGCTGCAGCTAAGAGCAAGTCAAAGCAAAAACAGTCGACTATCACTTTGTATGATTCAAAAGGAAAAATCAAACTCTCACTGCACAACGAAGCGTACTACATCAATTGCAACATTACAATTGATCCTGCATATCCAGATTTCTCAGCTGCCACTGGTGGAAAGTCATGTCTACTTGAGCTCACATCCACAAACTTCCCACAGACAATCACTGACATGATGATGACACAAGCTCAAGATATTGTAAGGCGAATGCAGGAAGGTCTATCGCCCGAAAAGGCAATGAACTTGAGTAACCCAGTCAAAGTACCAAAGAATTTTCACTTGAATATTGACGAGATGAAGGAAAAATACAAGGCTCGCTTGACAAAAGATACCATCTCGAATATCAAACATGATACAGAAGCACTAAAGAAGGTTACCGATCTGCGCAACAAGGAGGCATCCTCTGTACGTGCTCCAGGTGACAATGGATATGTCGATCACAAAGCTCTAGCAAAAGAACGCAAGGATGCCCGGCGTGCCATTCAAAAGTTGACTGCGGAAGAAAAAGCTGCTGATGAACAACTGGAAGAGAAGGAACTTGCATGGAAGTTGGAGGAACAGAAACGAAATGCAGGTTATTATGATGTGTATATTCCAACTGGTGGGACAATTACTCCACAGCCAAGTTTGTATGTTTTGGTAACATTTCTAGTGCAAAAAGTGAAGGGCCTTGTGGTGGAAATGTGTCCTTGCTGCAACAAGAGGGTATTGCCGATATGTCCTGATGAATTGAAGTCCATCTATAACAGTAGCAAGAATGACAAAAAGGCAAAGGAAATGAGAAAGATGAAGCCGTACCGCACCTATTGCGGCTGTTGGTATCACAAATCATGTCTCAATACGTTGTTAACAGAGCCCCCCTTTGGTATAGAGTGTCCCAATGCAAAGTGTGGAAGGAGAGTGTTCCATCCAGAATGGCCAGGTGATGTGAAGCAGCTTGAGCGGGAGTGGGCTGCAAAGCAAGCTCGCTTGAGAGAGATTGAGGATGCAATGGGTTTCTTATGAGTTCAGTCTTATATCTACACTAAGTGTGGTACATTTCATTCTATTGCTTGCCAGCTCTTCTTCTCTTCAATTACCGTCTACCCTTTCGCTTCTTTCCACCTTTTCCACCATCACGCTCATCACCACCACCACGGCCCTTTTTACCATTCTTTGCATTAAACTTCTTCAGTGTCTTCTGCGCCATCTTTAAAGTAGCCGCACTCCCCATCCCACTCATTGTCGAAGCACCATGTTGTCCCTTCTTCCCACCACGCTTTCCACTATTCTTCTTTGGCATGTTACTCTTGACTTGTTCCATAAAGGTATTAACATCTGCAGCTCGTTTTTGTTCCGTGTCCACGTGATCCTTGCCGTGTTTGGTTCGTTTGAAAAAATCTATCGAGTCATCGTCGTCATCATCTGAGGGTATTCCAAACGTTGTAGTGACTGATACTAGACCACCAAATTGAGTTGTAGTGTGTTCATCTTGAAATGTAGATAATTCCTTTTCTTGCTGCTGTCCTTCTTCTGGATTGGTTACAGAGCCATCATCATTATCATCATCATCATCCGAACCATCATCATCATCATCATTACCCTCCAACCCCTTCCTCAAAGCCTTCTTATTCCGTTCAATATCCTCAATCTTCTCAATCTGTGCCTCCCTCCGTTCCTTCCGTTCCTCCACCTTGGCCTCTCGATCCTTGACCTTTTGCATGGCCAATCCAAAGGCACGTCGTTCCTTCTTTCGTTTGGAAAATCCGGTTAGGTAGTCGTGTCGATCGGTTGCGTTGAATGAGACTTCGACTTTTTTGTGTCTTTGGGGGGCGAAGGTTGGTTTGCCTTTGTGGTGTTGGCCTCCGCCTCCTCTGCCGCCGCCGCCGCCTCTGTGTTTCTTCATGTTCTTTCCCATCTTGCTCCTTATTGTTGCTTTTTAGCGCTTGTAGCTTGTGAAAATAATGAGGTGAGTGTGCTGAAGATTGATGTTTGATTGGTCGTGGTTCCCGGTCAGTAATTCTTAGATTGGGTTGGGCCCACACACACATTTATCCTTAGGTACTTAGCCATCAATAAATCTGTAAAGCGACAGATGTTTTTGTGTAGGTTGCCCCATATTATTGAAACAGTCCCATCTTCGAGTTGTGTCGTTTTTTTCGCTCATAAACTTCCACGGGCTTCGATTAGCAGCGCCTACTCACACAGATCAAACTCATACTCACCATCATCACCAACTAATTCATCATGTGGGGCTTCATGGGAGGAGGCCGAACAGGCCTACCCGATAAATTCGAAGAACAATACCACTGCTACAGCGCCGCCATGGCCGACAAAACACACCTCGAACAAGGAGATAAAATTCTCCTCCCACCATCGGCATTCGACGTCCTCGCCCGTCTTCAGGTGGATTATCCCATGTTATTCCAACTTCAGAATCCGAATAGGGGCACCTTGACTCATTGTGGTGTCTTGGAATTTACTGCCGAGGAGGGGAGTTGTGTCATTCCCTTTTGGATGATGCAGAATTTACTCATTGAGGAGGGGGGTGTATTGACCGTTACAAATGTTAGTCTACCAAAAGCCAACTTTGTCAAATTTCAAGCACAGCATGTCGACTTTTTGGAAATCTCCAATCCCCGTGCCGTATTGGAGCATGCATTACGTAACTTTTCGTGTATTACCAAGGGTGATGTCATTTGTGTCCCCTACAATAGCAAGAATTATCACTTTGAAATCAAAGAGGTCAAGCCGCAAGATGCCGCGTGTATTATTGAGACTGATTGTAACGTCGATTTTGATGCTCCTGTGGGGTATAAGGAACCTAGTAGTCATTCGGCACCATCGTCGGGGAATGCGTCATCATCGGCGGGGGCTTCGTCTAGTTTGGCGAATTTGCCGAAACAGAGTGCGTATGCTCCAGCGGAACATAGATCGAGTACTTGTCCGAGTCCAACTCCATCTAGTTTGTCAGCTGCTTCTGGGAGTAAGAAAGGAGATGCCGAAGATGGAGGCGCTGCTGCTGCAGGTGGTATCAAAATTGTCGATGGGAAAATTCTAAGGGCAGATGAAGAAAGTGGCGTCAGTTCATCTTCCGCACAACCCGCTCCTGAAATGCTTGCCGAAAAGACTGGTGCAACGGGTGTACAACGCAACGCTGCCATTGCAGTACAATCTCCAAAAATTGACTATTGGGCATTAAATGCTGGGGGTGGCTCAAGACTGGATGGCAAAGCGCCAACCCCATTGAAAGATAAGGCTGGTGAGGAAGTGGACGTACGAAAGATTCGGGCAGAAGCGGCAGCAAGAAGAGCTGCAGAATTGGCAAAGGCTACGGCAGCGTTACCAACTACCGGTATGACAATCAAGGGTGAGGAAGTGAAGGTTGATAGCAGTGATGCAGCCCCGGCGGCTGGACAGGCTCCTGTGAGAAAGAACAGAAGTCGTGTGGGTGGTAAATTCTCCAAGCTGAAAAATGCCACGGCCTTTCAGGGAAATTCGAATCAAATGTAAAATGAGGATCTGTTACATACATGCAAAACGTCTGGTGCTACAAAAGCTGATGATTGCCTCTTGGAAGTTTGTTTCCTTTGTCGCTAAGTATATACATAGTACATTCCAAGAGTAAACACATTCCATCTTTAGCCCTTCCAACATTTATTAGTTTCGGTTTATCTGGGAACTCTGAGGAACGATGTTCATCAGCGTAGGATTACCAGCAAATCATGACTCTTCCGTGGAAGCCAGAGACAGATAAGATGTCAAATGTATGCGATGGTGTAACTCCAATCTCGGATCTACAACAAACTCTCTAACCCAGCAAGCAGATACATTCACATACGATGGGTTTCAAAACATTAAGGCTTTCTGTCTAGTAGTTATTAATCATTTTCGTAGCTTGAAATGCCTCCTGTACACACACAAAAAAATATCCTAAATATAAACTGTGATGGAACCAAAATCCATCAAGATTTAACTAAGGGCACCGCCCTGGAACACAGGCTCCTCGAGGCTGGCGTTCTTTGTCTTCTGGGCGGTCATGCTCTTGCCTACCGCGTAACCGACAGCTGCAATGACAGCAACCACGGCGATCACAATACCAGCGATGGCACCACCAGAGAGTTCGTTCGCATTTCCGAACAAGTTTGACCAGGATTCTCCTGTGAAGGGGTTGCTGAATCCTGAGGCCATGTTGGCTTCAAGCTCAAGAATAGTCCCGCACACATCCGCAATATCTTCGCTGTAGACCATGTCATAACCTTCAGGGACGGCGGAATACGCTCCGTTGTATTCGTATTGATCCTGTCCGTTGTTCTGGTTCTGGTTCTGGTAGTTGTTGGCCTGGCACTCAGACTTGGAGACAGCGTCTCCGTAAAGGGTTTCACAAGCTGCACTGGGCTCCTGTATTGACGGAGGAAGAGATGGAATAATATCAAGAAGAAGTGAGTAAAAGACAAACTGGACTCAAATGAGGGCAGGAGGCACACATCAAAAAATCTTACCGAACCATCGTAACTCCTTACAGCACCCATTGAGCAAGAGAATTCGTCTTGGAACATCTCTGTCACCAGCTGCATGTACCCATATGCTAGGTCGTCAGCGCTCCAGTCGTAATCCTGCTGACCATCGCCGTCAGCATCACCATTACCATAGGACGATGCTACGGCCTGTTGGTACAAATTGTAGGCATTTTGTTCTCCGGCCAAGTACATGCAGTTCGCATCCGTGAACAAGGCAAGTTCGATGGTCCTTCCATTACTTCCACAAGTGTGACCGATGTAGTTGACGCCATCACCGGCCTCAGTACACATGGCTTCCTCGAAAAGTTTCTCCATCTCCTCGTAGTACTCTTGGGATTGCTGAATGTCGTCCTCGTCGACACACTTCTGCTCACAAGTGCCACAGAGAGTTTGAATAGACTCAAAGAGTTGACGACGGTTTCCAAAGAGGTGACGACGGTTTCCGTTTCCGTAAGAGTAGGCAGCGTAGGCGTTGTTATTTTCGTTCTCCATCTCCTCTTCCTGTTTCTCCTGCTGTTGCTGCTGTTTCTCCTGGTATCCTTGCTGAACTTGTGCCAAGTATTCAGTAAATTCGTCTTCGGTCATACTGGCGAAGTATGAAATTTCATCTTCGGACATGGAACTGTTGGGTTGGTAAAGAACAACACAGACAACATGTGTTAGGGAAAGAGTTGACATAGAAATAAGATGAGATCACACGTATCTATTATCCACTCACCAAAAGTTCTCCATTTGTTCACAGTCATCGCACAAGTTGGCCCTCTCTTCGGCCCAACTGCTACCAATTGCTGAAAGATAAGCAGGGAGAGTGGTCATATACTCATCGTTATCGCCGTAGAGGTATTCATATCCGTTGTTGTTGGCGTCGTTGGCACCAACGAACGAGAGGTAGGACAGAGTGGGGACTGATGATGATGAAGCATAGGCGTTGGCATTGTTGTTTTCGCCGTCACCGTTGTTGTTGCCGCCCATGTAAACCTTGGCGGTGACACACATGTAGGGTTGGATGACGGTCTCTGCGGTAACCTCTTCAGCGTCATTGTAATAATTCATGTTCTCCTCTTCATCCTGAAGACGACGGATGGCGCCGAAGGCCTTCTTGTTGGCGGAGTCGGTGATCTTTTGCATGAGAGCCATCTTCTTGAGAGTTTTAGTGGCATCTCCGCGGATGGCGGCGGCGTTGGCGGCGGCAAGAGCGCCAGCGATGGTGAGCATGGAGAACTTCATTGTAGATTAGAAGGGTTTTGGTAGATGTTGATGGTGCAACGTTGTTGTGTTGATGATTTGTCTTGGGAAATTATGAACGGTGGGTGGCTCATGGATATGGCAACAATGCAATAAAGACGCATTTCAGCCGCCAAACTTGGCGAATTGCGCCCGAAATCAAAGCCAATGAAGTTGTACAAGATCTTTTGATGTATTGATTCCTACGTTGAGACCCGGTTTGTCATAAGAATAAATCCAACAGAGGAATTAGTATAAAAAGAAATATCACAGCGGTTCACATTGGTAAATTGAAATGAATATTTTCTAGAGACAGTTCATATAAACGACGGAGGGACGTTAGATCAAAAAATACCAAGGCTGAACCACGTTTGACATTCGTTCAACAAAGTTGGATAAGTGTCGCTAATGAGTCGCAAAGATTGAAGATTCAAACTTCCGTTCTTTCCGAAGGCAGATTCAAACCTCCGCAAAATTTGTGAGAACTTTCAATTTTCGCTCATGGATCGCCAAGGACGACAAGTTTTTTCTGTCTGTTGAGACAAGAGTTGGTAAAGGTACTAACGTTGTACTGATTCCTTGGTTCGCATTTCTGTTGTATCTCGCTCATTGTTCGCTGAAAGACACGACTTTGTCGCTGAGACATTGATGGAGGTAGTTCGGTGTACAGTACTTTACATGTTATACTGATTCCTATGTAGCATTTATATTCTACTGAGGAATTCATTACAAAAAAAGATCCCTCATCCTCTAAGTACCGCCACAAGTGACATATGAAATGTCCAACTTCCGGCAGCAGCGAATCTGAGTGAAGAGCACACAAGATCCTGACAAAGATGATTCCACTTGTGATGCTCTACTGCGGAATTGTTACAAAAAAGATATCTCCGCCACCTTTTAAAAGACAGAATCATTTTTGGACACGCCATTCTTTCCTTACACGATATTCAAATTTCATATGTAAGATTCGAACGGATACCCAACCACCGCAGCTGCTCGAAGATGATGGAAGTGAACGTAAACGTGGTGATCTCCACACACGAGAAAATACTGAGGAACTGCACCAACCTCGCCGACACGATCGCCCTCAAAGTTGCGCAGATGCCACCGCTCTGGAACTCCCGCCACCTCATCGGACGGGGATTTCATGGACGTCACGTCGAAGTCTAAGTAGACAAAGTACAGGTATTGCGGACCTGCTAGGACATACATGTCATTAAGAGAATGCATACCAAGGCCAAGAGATTAATGCCAATTGACAAGATGCAGTTGATATGATAATGATGTTGAGGGATATCTGAACAGAAGCAACGCACATTACAAATTGTATTCAATGCTGCAACAATAACTTGATATTAATAAGGGAAATAACTTGATGTTAGTAAGTAATTATCAATGCTTAGAGTGACAACAATGCTTTGACTTGGTTTGGATCATGCTCCAAGAATGATAAATCCGAATACCCTCCTCTTTCACTTGATAATGCCCCATATACTTCTTGATACAAATCAATGACTATTTGTGCAGTTCGAGATCGCGCAATCTTTCTCAGCTGTGCATCTTTAATTACATCTTCAAATGTTGGAATCGGAGGTGAAAAGAGCGACGAGTAAAACTTTTTCATTGCCGCCTCTACCTCTTTTCTTGATAGGCCTGGATGTGATGACATTGTCATTCCTTCGATATACACTCTATCCATATCCTTGATTGCTGATCTGATTGCACCTAGCCCACATTCTTCCAATACGATATCTGCTTCAGTACCAACGAGTACCTCCACTAGATTCTGCTCTTTTTCATCAATGAGTGCCATCCATTTGGTTGTTTCTTTCGCATCCAATCCGCTTTTTGATGCAGCATTTACTGCCGATTTCAGTGCACTAGTACCATCAAGTGTTTTCAAATGTGTCATTGCAGCATCCACCATCGTACTTACAAGGAATGATAATGACAGCTGTTTGGAAACAAGATCGTCTCCCACAGTGTCCAATGCATCGTCAGCAAATCCAGGAGAAGCCACTCGTTCGTCAGCTATAAGCATTATTGCACGCTGGGCCAAATGCGCTTCTGTTTGTGACGAACTCAAAGAGTGACTTCCTAACATTGCACCATATGCTCGAAGTGATGCAACATAGCAGTCGGCAGCTTCCGCTAGGCATTCGTCACAAGTTGTAAGGAGTGGACTCTCGGTGATCACTTCATTTTCAGCTTGAGCCTTTTCTAATGCCTTCTCAATTGCAGAGCAGTAGAATCGTAAAAGTCCACTAACAGAGTAAATTGCAACGAGTCTATTAAGCGAAGAAGAAGTATCTTCATCGTCACCGGGCTGAATAGCTCCCCCGCTTCCATCACCTGTTACAGCCCCTCCTTGCGATGCCAAGGACATGATCACCTGCGAGAGGCGTGTTTTCAATGGTCTTGAAAGGCCTCCCATACTCTGAGCCAGCAATTCTGAAGCGCTCATTGGCCTACTATCTATAGTATCGTCATATTCCTCATCTTGCTCCTTCTCTTCCAGCCCGCCGTCTTCTTTCTCTGACAAAAACAGCGTCTTTACTAGCTCACCTTCCACCCTAAATGCACGAAAACAAAATGCCAGCATATCGCCAACATACCCAACCGGATCATGCGCCCTCATCTCCAACGGAGCCATACCTCCATATCCCGAGGTCAACGCCAACAAAAACCGTCTCGTCACCTCTGTTCTCCGACTTGACGCCATCAATTCCAAGGCATGCACATGATGTGCCGGAGAGTGCCGCAGAACCCGTAACGCTCTGCGAATGATTGGATGACCAAACGCCTCGTCCATATCATCCCCATCCAGAAATCGTCCCAATGCTCCGAATTGAGATGCATCCAATGATGCAGAATATGATCTACCCGCATCATTGGAGGATGTGGGTACGTTATGATGTGAATTTGGTGTTGCCGATCCAATTCCTAGGAAGTATTGGATGAATGTGTAGAGACGTTCGTAGGCACGTTCTTGTCGTGTGGCTAATTGTTCCATCATGCGTAATGCCGAATTGGTCCCCAGTTGACCAGATGATGATGACCGGTTGCCAATTGTATCATTATCTTGACCAATATTGTCATGGTCAAACATTGACTCATCCATTGTACCTTCCACGCCCCCACCACTAACAATCCCACCACTACTATTACCAAACGTCTTGCTCAACTCCATCCGAATCACCACCAACCGCTCCAAAGCATTCAAAAAACTAGTAGCATCCTCCATAGTCTCCCCCGACGGATTCGGATTGATATGCAATGCCGCACTCGGATGACACCATGGGTTACTACTATCCTCATACTCATATTCTCCTGGAAGGATGAACCCTTGAAAGTTGTAATGGTCTAATAATCGTGCCTCATTGTCACCCAAGTCGAATTTATCGAGGAAGGCATCTACAGCTATTTGACGGTGGGTGGCATCGACATATGATTTATGTGCCGCATGTAATTTCGATGCTAGTGTCCGTTCCAATTCCCATGACGAAGTAGTAGTATCCTCTACCACCACACCACCACTCCTACCATAAAGCTCACCACCATCACCACCACTTTCATCCCCATGCAATAAAACGTCCGCCTGCTCCTTACTAATAATCCTTCCATCCACAATCCTCCCAATATGACCCGCAACCCTCGCCACAGTATCCACCCTCTCCCTCAAAACTGTCGCATCACGTGCCAACTTTTGCAATTCGGTTTGAAATTGGAGTGCTCGTCGGAGTGCGTCTGTTTCGATTGCTGCACGGACTGATTTTGCGTCGATTACTCCACTACCAGTATTATCGGAAGTGGTGGAAGTGGAGGAGGGGAGAGTGGCCAAGGCAGAGAGGGCAGCTTTCATGGCGGGTGTGTCGGTGCGGACGTGGAGGGCGCGGTTCACTTTGTCGGAGAGGACGTTTGTGGATTTCATTATTATGGGTTGATGTTTGTTCGGTGCTCATCATGTTCTTGTTTGGTGGAGTGTGTTGTTAAGCTAATCAATGGTTAGAGTGAAGGTCATAGTAAGGTCATAGTACACATTTTTTGACATGGTCTTTTTCATTTTTGAAGATTTTGAAGATAAGGGGTAAAAGATCTTCTTAGGGCCCGCTGATGCCCTGTCAAGTGGACACGGAAAGGGTTCTCAATTCTCATTAAATCAAAGAATGATAATGACCATGATGACAGCGCCCCTGCAGTAGCTCTTTCCCGTGGAGAAAAGTGAGTATAGTTGAAATTGAGGATTACTTATCGTGGCTGTGGCCTGGTTGTCTTTTAGTGTTGAATATGAGTCGATTTTTGGCATGGTTCAGCGGTAGTGGCGTTACTGATGACGACGGGCACTCGGAACACTCGGACGATTACTCAATTGATAATGAAGATGATAATATTGATGACAACGGCGTTGTTGATAGCGACAAGAATGGTGATAAATCCGCTGCAAGCCAAATAGCTAATGGTGATGATGATGTGACAGATGGCGTCGATGATGCGGTAGCAACCACTCCTAATATTCAGGAGGATAATAGCCGCGATAATAATATCAACAAGAAGTCACCACCGCCATCACAGACAATTCCAATACATGATGAAGGAAAGCAAGAAGATGATGTTGTTGAAGAGGAGCGAAATATATCATCGCAAAGTGTGGATTATGCTCCCGTGGTGGAGGAAAACGAAAGTGATCATTTGGATATAACAACAGGAGATGATGACGTCGTCGGTGCTGAAGTAAATAATGATACTCGGGAGGAATGCAGTGATATCAACAATAACAACAAGAACTTGCCACCGCCACAAGCAGCACAAGTAACATTACAATGTGCAGAAATCAGCGCTGATGAGCAACATAATGATATTGCGGAGGAAGAAGGAGATAATATTATCTCAGCACAAAGTGTAGATGACCCCGTAGTGGCGGTGGAGGAGAAACCCCAACGAATAATCTGGATGAAACGCAACCTTCCACAGATGATGAGAACCAAAAGGATGATTCATCGTTGACAGGGGAGGTGGATAATGCTAACTTTGCAGAAACAAAGCAATCATTAGTATCATCATTGGACCCAACAATAGCAGATGAAGTACCAACAGAACAGGTAACAACAACAATAGCAACAAACGAAGTAACAACAACTGATAACGATGAAGAGGAAGAAATTATCGATGACTCCTTCCCCAAAGCACGAGAATTCCTATCTGAAACAATCAACGACGATGATGCTACTACATTCAATCATCGTGATGATGATATCACCGTCGACTCAATATCCAGAACGCGTAAAGCTGCCGAAATTGTCGAAGGATTCGATGAATACAACGATGACATAGCTGCGGACGATTCCAAAACAATTGCCACCAACCGCACCAGTATGTCGCGTGTACAACCAGTCTCGGCAGCATTCAAATCGGCATCTCAGGAGGTTGCCAAGAAGAAGAATGCACATCCGCATCAGTCTATATTTGATATTCTAGAAAAGAACTTTGAAGAATTGGGGGAAGGTGGTAGTGGTGGTGGTAGTAGGTTTGGAAAGAAAATTGCCTACCAAGATGTCAAGTTATGCTTTGTAGCATTTGTGGCTGTGTTTAGTTTACCGCAAGAACCTGTTTTTGCAAATCCTGTTTATTCAGAGGCAAATGGTGTAGCAGCATCGGATAAATCAAATGGTGACGATGTAGAGGAGTTGGACATTGAGAATCAGCAGTACAAGTCAACAACAAACGGCAAGAGTGTGAATGGTGAATCAGAACCTAGACAGAAATCAGCAACTCGGCCTAGCGTCCCTTTATCTGTGGCGTTTGCACTATGGAACAAAGTTCTGCAACAATCACATGGAACTGGAAATGAATTTACAAATGACAACCTATCGTATATCCGTAGCACTCTAGTCCTCCTAGGTTTGTTGGAGCTGAAATCTATTGAGCGTGATAGAGATGATGATGTTGCACAACCACCATCGTCCAATAATCGATTAATGGGCTACTCTTCAAATCGATCGATTGAATGTCTTTCGGTTCACGATGAGATACATCAACAATATGGTGAGTTTTTAGCGTGGGGAGACCAGGATGGCTCACTCAGATCCCATGTCGAAAAGTATGGGCAGCGATGGAATGAAGCTGCAATGAACGCATCAAATCAAATTGGTTACAATCAATATACTTTGCGAATGCTCCCGCTAAACACGATGCGTGCAAATCAAATGCAAGATGCGTTTGATCTGCTGAAGGATAAAACATTTGTTCGACGGAGGATGCGTGGTTTGGGAGCATCGGAAGCTGCCAAAGCTCAAGTTGGGGATGTGGATGAGATTCTTGTCTTGATTGAGAAACTCCTGTCAAAAGGAGGTGGTGTAAATGCTGAACCAATTGACGAGCAAGCGGCTCTATTGAGTGCCTATCTTCAGCTGAAGAAGCATTGCCTTCACGAAGCTGAAGAGCTTGCAAGGCATTATAAAGACGAAGATGGAAATATCAAATTGGGACAGGCAATGATGCCAAAAATGGCTGATCTAGGCGATGCCGTGCACCTGATGGGTGCATCTCTTGGTGGTTACGGGTTTTATGACGAGGAAATGGAGTATTACGAGGAGGCTTTGCGCTTAAAAAGGCTCGCAGTGAACGGCAATATAATGAAATCCGTGACCGCCGCAGAAACGTTGCACTGTATGGGTTTCTCATTGGATAATGTGGGAAAAGGTGACGATGCTTTGGAATGCTACGATCAAGCACTAGATATTCGGCTGGATTGCCTCGGTGATAATGATCTTCGCGTTGCGGACACATACCACAACAAGGGGGCATTGTTGTGCGAGGAAGATCGACCAGATGAAGCAATGGAGTGTTTAGAGGAGGCCCTTCGTATTCGGGAACTCCATTATGGAGAAGAACACGTTTCGTGTGCAGATACTATGGTGAGTTTCTATCTGCGGGCAGTAAGCATATAATTCTTGACAATGCACTAACACCTTCAATGTCATTTTCTTTTCGTGGTAGCAATGGATGGGTAATTTGCTGCGAAAACATGGAGATCCTTCCGATGCGTTGGATTACTTCAAGTTTGCTTTGCGCATTAAGCAGGCCACGCTTGGTAGTGATGACATCGATGTTGCAAACACACTGTTCAATACAGCAGTGCTGCTCGATGATCTCGAAAATTTTGAGCTGAGTTTGGTAGCGTATAAAGAAGCTTTGAGGATACGAAAGCTTGTGCTAGGAGATAAGAGTCCAGAAGTTGCTGATACTCTATTTTGTATGGGAAATGTTGCAACTGCAATGGAGAAGCATTCAGATGCTCTTGCATACTTCAAAGAATCGATTGAGCTAATGGAGATATTGATTAAGGAAGCTGATCCATCCATCAATGAAAAGGACGACAATTTGCTTTTCATTTTCAATCCACCATCAATTCCGCTAGATCAGAAATCGCAGTATGAAAAGCTAAATCAAGCTTATGAAGAAGCTCTGCCACTGACAAAGTTGATCATGGGGAGCGATCATGCTAATGTATGTGACATCTTAACACGAATGGGTGACTTATACAAGACGCTTGATGATTGGGATAATGCCGCGGGGAGTTTTCAAGGGTAAGACAGAGCAGTTTATCCGTGTTTTGCTGAAATATTATTTTGTTGTTGTCTAATCATTGCTTTTATTCTGAACTTAAAGGGCGGTGCGGGCAAGGAGGGCAGAATCACCTGATGATGATGGGTATGAAGTTGCAGAACTACTTCAGAAAAAAGGTGTAACTCACCTCTACAAGCGCGAGTTCATTAGAGCAAGGGCTACGTTTGAGGTTGCACTTCAAATATGGAAAAAAGTATCTGGTGCCGACTCTATACCGATAGCGTCGGCCACGTATTGCCTTGGTGTTGCATATTACTACTTGGGTGATTACTCACACTCGAAGTTATTGTTTGAAGAATGTCAGCGCATTCAGGCAAAATTGTTCGGAGAAGACAGTCAAAATGTTGCCACTTCATTTTGTTGGCTAGGTCGGCAACACGAGAAGCTGAATGATCCCAACACTGCGTTGGAGAGATACCTCTCGGCCCTGCAGATATTGAAGAAAGAGAAGGCATCAGCAGATTATCATGTTGTTATCTTATTACTTCATGCCATCGGAAAGATGTATCAGCATGAAGAAGTCAATCTCCTTGACATGTCTTTAAAGTGTTTTGTTCAAGAAATCGGCGTAATCCGCTCAAAGCTAGACGAAGAAGATTGCAGCACATGGAAATTACTTGCAGACGCTCATTTTAAGGCCGGGATGTTATACAAAATAATGAAAGATACCGAAGAAGCAATTGAACACCTCAGCAAAGCACTTGATTACACAAAACGATACAGCAACGAGGAGAGCCACAGATTGGCCACAATCACGGACGCTCTGGGTATGTTGTATGCATCAAAAGAAGAATTTGAGGAGGCGAAGAAGTACTATTCGTCAGCTTATAGTATATACGAAAAGGTCAGTCGCAATGACCAAATTACATCTGATTGTGTCTTTCGGTTGAGCAAAGTTCTAGAAGTTTTGAAGTCAGAATTGACCTTAGACTTTTACAAGGAATCGCTCCGAGTTCAAAGGGTCAACGTAGAAAAGGATGATGAGAGGGTTGCTGAGATACTATTTTGCTTAGGACGAGTGTGCTTGACTAGTGGGTTGCACAGAGATGCTGTAAAATACTTTGAAGAGGTAAGAAACACGATTGATTTGCGTCGTATTACTGTTTCTTTCTGGCTTACTGATTTGATTGTCTCTTTCAGGCGTTGACGTTAAGGAAGCAACTCCGTAAAGACAGCGTAGACGTTGCAGATACGTATCACCATCTTGGAATGGCGCACGATAAGTTGAAAGAACGTGAAAAGGCATTAATATTCTTCAAAGAATCTGTTCGCATCAACAAATCAAATAGTGACAAAAACGCTCTATATAGAGTATCGCTGGATATGGCCAATTGCGCGGCAGCGTGTTCTCAGTTCTCACTGGCGATAGATAGTTACAATGATTGTTTGATGGCAACTGACGGTTTGGAAAACAGAAGACATGATGCCGATGTGTTACAAAGGATGGGAGATATTCAATTGCATAAATTGAGAAATTTTGAAGATGCGACAAAGCATTTTCTCGATGCATTGGAGATGTGTAGAGCAAGCGAGCATCCGGACAGCAATTGCGATATTGATGAGCAGACTACAGGTAGCAATGAGGAAGAAAAGTCGTCTACTGTTCTTACATTGTTGTATAAGACGGCACAATCGTATTCACTGTCAGGGGACTACGAAAATGCACTCGACTACTTTGAAGAACACATCAAAATGGTTGAGTCGGCTTCCTCACTCAATGAGGAGCTATTAGCCGATTCGCTACTCCAAATGGGAAACATTTTTGCCAATGGCGATGATCCAGACTTCAACATGGCTGTTGAAAAACTCCAAGAGTGCTTAGATATCAAGAAAAACGTGTTCGGTCCAGAAAATGAGCATGTCGCTGATGTGAACTATGCACTGGGCCTTGTCTACGAGAAGGCTAACGACACTGACAAAGCTACCGCTCATCTTGCGGAGGCACTTCGGTTCTTCAAAATGAAACGAAACAAAGCTGGCGCTGCAAACGTTTACCATACTTTGGCCAGAATGAAAGCGTCGGAAAGTGCCAAAACAGGATCTCCTGATGATCGCGCAGCCGCGATGGAATGTTACGAAGAAGCGCTAAAGGTACGTCGCCAAGTCATGTCATTGGATGACACTGACCTGGCCTCGATATTGTATGAGTATGCGACTTTGTTATGCGATGATGGAGAGCTCCAAGGCGCTTTGCCTTTGCTTGAAGAGGCATTGCGAATCCAGAAATCAAACAAAGGCTTGAAAGATGCTCGCGTCGCAAATATTTTGCTAAAGATTGCCGAGGTGCACGTGGAGGGTGGAAGATTCGACTCGTCCCTTGTTTCTCTTGAGCAGGTTATACTGATCGAAGGCTCTGTCGATAGCAGCGACGACATTGATTTGGGTGCATGTCAGTATTTGCTAGGAGTTACTTATATAGCAAGAGAAGACTTCGTAAAGGCAATCGATGCGCTCGTTGAAGCACAAAGGCTAAAAGAATCTATGTATGGAAGGAAAAGCCTTGAGTGTGCATCTGTCTATAACATGCTAGGAAAAGCATACGGGAAGCGTGAAATATTCGACAAAGCGATTGAATCGCTTGTCAAAGCACTGCGTATTCGGAAAGTGGAATTGGGCAATGACTCGCTCGAATATGGAGACTCTGTATTCAACCTTGCTGAAATCCACCTTGCAATGAACAAGCACGATCAAGCATTGAACTGCCTTGATGAGGCATTAAGAGTTTATGAGGCTCAAGAAGCTGACCCTGATCAAATTATTCAAGCTATGGAAATGAAAGGAGACTGCCTAAACGAGATTGATGATTATGAAGCCTCAGCGACAACTTTCCAGGAATGCATCGACGTTTGCCACGATGCATCCAGTGATCACGAGGAAGTGATTGCATCGTTGAGTTTGAAGTTGGGGAAGTCATACGCAAAGTTGAATGATTATGATAATGCGTTCGGCGCCTATCGTGAATCTATCAGGATTCTGAGTGAGACTTGTGGCGCAGCAGATCTTCGCGTTGGTGATGTCATGTTCGAAGTCGGTGTCTTAATGTGTGACCAAGGCAGCAGTGATGTCTCCGATAAGTCGATTGAGTGCTTCACCGAGATGATTCGCGTCTATACTGAAAATGGTGAAGCAACTCACACAAACGTTGCCAACGCTTTGATCCATAAAGCGACAGCGCTGATTGATCGTTCTGAATATGATGAGGCAGGGGCTGCTATTGATGAAGCCTTAAAGATTTACAAAAGTAGTCTCGGGAATGAAGCCGTTGAGATTGGGAAAGCAATGTTATTGTATGGTACTCTTCATGACGCGCAAAACAAAAATGATGATGCCATGGCTGCCTTTAATGAGGCATTGGATATATTCAGGGACACTTCAACTGGTGAGGAATTAAATGTATCTCTTGCGCTGTCAAACATTGGAATAATTCATGCGCGAAAAGCAGAATTCGGGGAAGCTGTTGACAAGTGCAAACAAGCTCTGGAAATTAGGAAAATGCACGAGGGCAGTGACCACGATGTAGCAGAATCTTTGTTCAACATTGGCAATATTCTAGATCAATGGAGCAAAGAAGAAGCACTACAGTATTTTGAGGATTCGTTGAAACTTTATCAGAGTCTTCCAGATGAAGAAGACCTTGCTATTGCAAACTGTCTTTTCAAAATTGGAAGCGTGTATTGGCGTAGAAAGAATGTGAATAAATCTCTACGATCATACCAGGAATCTCTTCGTCATTGCTCAAATGTGGAAGAAGAAGACGTTGATAGCTTGCTAATGTCGGTGTACAAAGGCCTTGCAGATTGTTACTTTGAAAAAGATCGCTATGGCAAGGCGCTCGATAATTATGTGGAATGCCTGAAAATCCAGAAGGTCGAGCTTGAGGATGGTTCTACTGAGATCGCGTATACTTGCCATCGCATTGGTCTAATTTATCAGAAGGAGGAAGAGTATGAAAATGCCATGGATTTCCATTCTAAGGCATTGGAAATACTCGAAGCTAGTTGCGATGAAGGAACAAAAGATTGTTCTGCCTCGGATTTAGAAGTGGCGAGAATTCTTATACTCACAGAAGAGTATGAAGAGGCGTTGCGCCGACTGGAAAATCATCTTGACAAGTATTGTAATGATGAAGACATGAGTGAAAATGTCGCTTCTGTGTATGAGTTACTTGGTGCAGCTCAACGCAATCTCGATCAGTGCAATGAATCTATTGCTTCTCTTAACAAGGCATTAGACATTAGGACTAAATTGTTTGGGGAAACTAGTGCACAGGTAGCCAATACTTTGGTAGATTTGGGCCGCGTTATGGAGGATGTGAGTGATGGTTCAGATGATGCGATATCGTTGTATGAACAAGCAATCACTATATATCAACAGATTCCTGACATCGACTCTACAAAGGTTGTTGGTGCATACACCAGACTTGCACACCTACTAGATGAAAAGGGTAATCACGAAGCTTCGCTGCAATCTCTGAAGAGAGCACTCAAACTTTGTAGCGACTGCAATGGGACAGATTCTGTCGAAGTTGCGGAAATCCTGCACCGCCTAGGCAAGACCTACGATCACCTTGGTAATTACGAGAAGTCGTCTGCTTGTTTCACTAGATCTGTCAAAATCTTTCGGTCCATCGACGATGACTATGGCGTATATATTAGCCAGGCGTTGAGTTTCGTGGGAAGAAACTACGCACGCAGGAAACAATTTGGAAAGGCTGTTGAACTCTGCACCGAATCACTCAAAATGCAAAAGGAACTTATCGGTGAAGTGGAGCTGGTCGATATTGCTCATTCTCTTCTCAACATTGGCGATATTATGAATCAATGGGACAAGCCAGAGCAAGCTCTTCAGTTCTACGAAGAAGCACTAAACTCGTATGAGGAGGTCGTTGGTTTTGATTCATTAGATGTCGCCATGTGCAAATACAATATTGGCGTTGTTAAAAAGAGTGCAGGTGAGTCCGAGAAAGCACTAAAATGTTTTGGTGAAGCGCTCAAAATACACCGGACGAAAGAAGGAGATAAGAGCTTAAATGTGGCAACCGATCTGTTTCAGATTGCTCAGATCTACGATTCATACGGCAACCTAAAAAAGGCTTTGGCATGTTTCGAAGAGTGTGTTCGAATTAGAAACGATGTGCTCGATGAAGACCACTTAGATGTGTTGGCAGCACGCCGATACGTCTCCACTCTTCGAAAGAAGATGATGCAATAATTATAGCATTCATAATATCTTTCATAGTATTAAGAGAGTCAGAATCTAACGGTGTTCTCTTGTGTTGCGGGGCTACTACAGCCCAGTTTGCATCCAGATAAAGTCCTATTTGGACTATCCCCACCAGCTACACATAAAGCGACAATGTGATAGCTGCGATGAGAATATGAACATCGAAATCGAAAGGAAACGATGGCCAATTATGCGTGGCGATGAGAAGAAGTCCTCAAATGCTCATGCTTTGTCATGTAGTTTTGCTAATACGTATAGTATAAACCACTCAACCAAGTACACTCGATTGGACCTCATCAGGCCACCTACGACCCATTCACGACGACAATACACATATAAAGAGCTTGTGTAGTGGAATGTATCCTTATATACTATCACAACTAACAATAATGGGCCACTAGAAGCTTGTGTAGTGGAATGTATCCTTATATACTATCGTAACCAACTATAATGGGCCACTAGAAGCTGTGCATTGCTCCATTCGCAGCGTTAGATTCGATATGGTGCTAGAGTGTTGCCTGCGGCCATCCCAAATTGGACCTCATCAGGCCACCTACGACCCATTCACGACGACAATACACATATAAAGAGCATGTGTAGTGGAATGTATCCTTCTATACTATCGCAACTAACAATAATGGGCCACTAGAAGCTTGTGTAGTGGAATGTATCCTTATATACTATCGTAACCAACTATAATGGGCCACTAGAAGCTGTGCATTGATCCATTCGCAGCGTTAGATTCGATATGGTGCTAGAGTGTTGCCTGCGGCCATCCCAAATTGGACCTCATCAGGCCACCTACGACCCATTCACGACGATGATACACATATAAAGAGCTTGTGTAGTGGAATGTATCCTTCTATACTATCGCAACTAACAATAATGGGCCACTAGAAGCTTGTGTAGTGGAATGTATCCTTATATACTATCGTAACCAACTATAATGGGACACTAGAAGCTGTGCATTGCTCCATTCGCAGCGTTAGATTCGATATGGTGCTAGAGTGTTGCCTGTGGCCATCCCAAATTGGACCTCATCAGGCCACCTACGACCCATTCACGACAATGATACACATAAAAAGAGCTTGTTGAGTGGAATGTATCCTTCTATACTATTGCAACCAACCATAATGGGCCACTAGAAGCTGTGCATTGCTCCATTCGCAGCGTTAGATTCGATATGGTGCTAGAGTGTTGCCTGCGGCCATCCCAAATTGGACCTCATCAGGCCACCTACGACCCATTCACGACGATGATACACATATAAAGAGCTTGTGTAGTGGAATGTATCCTTATATACTATTGTAACCAACTATAATGGGCCACTAGAATCTGTGCATTGCTCCATTCGCAGCGTTAGATACGATATGGTGCTAGAGTGTTGCCTGCGGCCATCCCAAATTGGACCTCATCAGGCCACCTACGACCCATTCACGACGACAATACACATATAAAGAGCTTGTGTAGTGGAATGTATCCTTATATACTATCGTAACCAACTATAATGGGCCACTAGAAGCTTGTTTAGTGGAATGTATCCTAATATACTATTGTAACCAACTATAATGGGCCACTAGAAGCTGTGCATTGCTCCATTCGCAGCGTTAGATTCGATATGGTGCTAGAGTGTTGCATGCGGCCATCCCAAATTGGACCTCATCAGGCCACCTACGACCCATTCACGATGATGATACACCTATAAAGAGCTTGTGTAGTGGAATGTATCCTACTATACTATCGTAACCAACTATAATGGGCCACTAGAAGCTGTGCATTGCTCCATTCGCAGCGTTAGATTCGATATGGTGCTAGAGTGTTGCCTGTGGCCATCCCAAATTGGACCTCATCAGGCCACCTACGACCCATTCACGACGATGATACACATATAAAGAGCTTGTGTAGTGGAATGTATCCTTATATACTATCGCAACTAACAATAATGGGCCACTAGAAGCTGTGCATTGCTCCATTCGCAGCGTTAGATACGATATGGTGCTAGAGTGTTGGCGCAGCCATCTCAAATTGGACCTCATCAGGCCACCTACGACCCATTCACGACGACAATACACATATAAAGAGCTTGAGTAGTGGAATGTATCCTTCTATACTATCGCAACTAACAATAATGGGCCACTAGAAGCTTGTGTAGTGGAATGTATCCTTATATACTATTGTAACCAACTATAATGGGCCACTAGAAGCTGTGCATTGCTCCATTCGCAGCGTTAGATTCGATATGGTGCTAGAGTGTTGCCTGCGGCCATCCCAAATTGGACCTCATCAGGCCACCTACGACCCATTCACGACGACAATACACATATAAAGAGCTTGTGTAGTGGAATGTATCCTTATATACTATCGTAACCAACTATAATGGGCCACTAGAAGCTGTGCATTGCTCCATTCGCAGCGTTAGATTCAATATGGTGCTAGAGTGTTGCCTGCGGCCATCCCAAATTGGACCTCATCAGGCCACCTACGACCCATTCACGACGACAATACACATATAAAGAGCTTGTGTAGTGGAATGTATCCTTCTATACTATCGCAACTAACAATAATGGGCCACTAGAAGCTTGTGTAGTGGAATGTATCCTTATATACTATTGTAACCAACTATAATGGGCCACTAGAAGCTGTGCATTGCTCCATTCGCGGCGTTAGATTCGATATGGTGCTAGAGTGTTGCCTGCGGCCATCCCAAATTGGACCTCATCAGGACACCTACGACCCATTCACGACGACAATACACATATAAAGAGCTCAACACGACGACAATACACATATACAGAGCTTGAGTAGTGGAATGTATCCTTATATACTATCGTAACCAACTATAATCGGCCACTAGAAGCTATGCATCGCTCCATTAGCAGCGCTAGATTCGATATGGTGCTAGAGTGTTGCCTGCGGCCATCCCAAATTGGACCTCATCAGGTCACCTACGACCCATTCACGACGACAATACACATATAAAGAGCTTGTGTAGTGGAATGTATCCTTATATACTATCGTAACCAACTATAATGGGCCACTAGAAGCTGTGCATTGCTCCATTCGCAGCGTTAGATTCGATATGGTGCTAGAGTGTTGCCTGCGGCCATCCCAAATTGGACCTCATCAGGTCACCTACGACCCATTCACGACGACGATACACATAATATAAAGAGCTTGAGTAGTGGAATGTATCCTTCTATACTATCGCAACTAACTATAATGGGCCACTAGAAGCTGTGCATTGCTCCATTCGCGGCGTTAGATACGATTTGGTGCTAGAGTTTTTCCTGCGGCCATCCCAAATTGGACCTCATCAGGCCACCTACGACCCATTCACGACGACAATACACATATAAAGAGCTTGAGTAGTGGAGTGTATCCTTATATACTATCGTAACCAACTATAATTGGCCACTAGAAGCTGTGCATTGCTCCATTCGCAGCGTTAGTTTTGTACGGTTGTTGGAATTGGCGCAAGTTGAATCTAAAATTGGCCTCATCAGGTCGCCTACTATGATGGATCATGGCCGATTCAACTACAATGATCATGTGCAGTGGAATATAAATTTCTTCTTTCCGTTATCTTTGGTAATTTTGCTAAAGTGTCGCTGTTATTTTTACCTTCTCATAGGTATATCACTTACTTGTTTTGTCGATCTGAAATTGTTCTCATGGGCTATGGGCCAGCGCTGCATCGTTCCCTCCTCACCCCCAGACTTTAATGTTAATAATTTTAATGACTTGAACTTAGAAAATTACTCAATTCTTGAGTAGACTCGTTGTCTGTTTGATTGCCGTTATTTACACACACAGCAACAGCAGGCCGCATCGGGACGACTGAGGCTATTCCTCACTTCGACTTCCAGCCCGAATCCGATTAAGAGTACAACCACCGACACTAATAAGGCTATCAAACGTAGCTGATTTCTCATCTGCTGTAAAGTCAGTAATCGTAGTCGTCGTCGTAGTAGTCTTCGTCGTCGTAGCCATCATCGTCATCATCGTCATCATCGTCATCATCGTCATAGTCATAGTAGTCATGTTTACGAGACTTCATTTCTTTAGCCTTCATTCGAAGTACATCTTTCGCGACAGAGGTAACGGACCCGAGTTCGCTGAATGCATGTTTTATCTTTCCTCCTATGACATCAAAATCGTCTTCCTCCTCCTCATCAAAATCTTCAAGAATATTTTGCATATTTACCGCAGCAGCTGCAGCCCTAATCTTCCTCCTAGTCTCCATCACGTCTGCTTCATCCTTATCCATCTTCTTTTCTACCTTGGCAAGTTTCTTGAGCAGCTTGTTCAAGTTAACTTTTCGTTCTTTCTCTCTCATTCTCCTTTGTCTGCGCTGTGCAACAAGTTTCGCATTCGATGGCATGTCAAGCTTGGCCTTCATTGAGCCGTCCAAAGAACGGCTTCTACTCCTACGACTTCTACTCCTACGACTTCTACTCCTCCTTGCCGATGAACCTCTTTTACTCCTTGTTGTTGATGTTGAACGGCTTCTACCCCTTGCCGGTGATTTGCTTGTACTCCTACTTCTTACTCTTACTGCTGAAGCACTTGTTAGTTGAAGCCCTCTTGATGAACGGTTTGAACTCCCCGAACTCCTTACTGATGAAGTGCTTGTACTCTTTGAACTCCTTACTGACGAAGTGCTCGGACTCTTTGGACGTGCATATGGAGCTCTTGTACTATTCGAACTCCTTACTGACGAAGTGCTTGGACTCTTCGAACGTGAACGTGCATATGGAGCACTTGTACTCTTTGCATACGAAGGGCTTGCACTCTTTGACGACGAAACGCTCAAGCTCATTCCTGATGAAGCACCTTTACTCTTCGATTTACTTTTTTTTGATGAGCTCTTCTTCTTCTTCTTCTTTTTCACCTTCTTCGGGGGGCTTTCAAAGACTTTAGTGACATCTCCAGCAATAGCTTCAAAAGCATCAACTACCTCATCAAAAATTTCTTCAATAAGTGATAGTTCCTCCCCGGAGTACTCACTAGCACTATCGTCGTCAGAGCCTCGGCTGCTCCACCCACAATTGGATCTATCATCTCGTTCATCCCTTCCTCCACGGCCACGGACAGGTATTCCATTCTGCCGACCAGCTTCAATCAACTTTCTCTGCATCTCTTCTCTACGCTTTTCTCTAGCCCATAATTCTCTCAACTTCTGTTGCTTAGCATCGTTTGCCGCCCGAGCTGCTATAAGAGCATCATTGAACTGTTTTCGATCAACAGTAGTTACAGTTCTACCTCCAGTTGGTCTTGATGATCTTGCCGGGCAGGCAGTTGACATAGCCAATCTGCCCATTGTATTGTATATTGGACGACGTTACTCAGTTCAGATAGGTTTGAGATTGTGACTCTTCTTACTATTTGTAGGGGGTGTTCGCTGTCAATTGACGAGGTGTAGGCAGTAGTGCGAGACGACTTCTCAGAATTTTGACCACCAAAATTGTGTTGAACGGTTTCTCGAGCAATTTTTGTCTCAGAAAGCGTCTTCAATCTGATACAGAGGAATTAATATGTAAGTATCGTACCTAGTCAGAAAGACAATTTTTGGTAGTGTGTGCTAAACACCACTAGCGAAGATAGGTGTCTTCAAAAATCAAAAGTCAAAAGTCAAAAGTCAAAACCCCCCGCAATAGCCCGCAATAATGACATCCGCCGCAAGCCAGCAAGAGCACAACACAACACGACCATAACATAAACAAATTATAACATACAATCATGCTTTGGGTCGACAAACACAGGCCATCTAGGCTGAGCCAGCTCACCTACCACACAACGCTAACCCAGCGTCTCGAGTCCCTCGCCGCTGACCCCGGCGGCCTCCCACATCTACTCTTTTACGGTCCACCTGGTGCAGGAAAAAAGACTCGCATCATGTCCCTCCTCCGACAAGTCTTTGGACCCGGCGCAGAACGATTGAGGTTGGACAAACGAACATTTACAACACCGACGAAACGTACCGTGGATATCAATATGATCACTAGTAATTATCACATTGAAATGGCGCCGGGGGACGCTGGTCTGAATGATCGATTTGTCATTCAAGATGTCATTAAGGAAATGGCGAGTAGTAAAAATATTGCCACTGTTGGCATGTACAAAGAAAAATCTGGAACTAATGACGATGATACTGCAAAAAATACAAAGAAGAAAGCCGTCTACAAAGTTGTTGTGCTTGTGGAGGTGGATAAGCTCACAAGACAGGCACAGGCGGCATTGCGTAGGACAATGGAGAAGTATTCGGCGTCATGTCGGTTGATTCTATGCTGTAATAATCCCAGTAAAGTGATTGATCCTGTGAGATCTAGGTGCTTGGGTATTCGTGTGGCTGCTCCTAATGTTGACGAGGTGAGTTGAACTGTTTAACGTGAAAGATATGCTGATATTTTTCTTATTGCATGTACCGTCCCCATCTAATATGGACACATTTCGACCACAGATCGCTGCAGTTCTCAAAGTTGTCGCACGCAAAGAGAGCATATCCCTCCCAGACGAACTAGCAATCAACATCTCACGTGAGTCCAACCGCAACCTTCGCCGTGCACTCCTAATGCTGGAATCATGTCATGTCACTGCACGGGATGAATCTCCAAACGCATTAAAAGCAACCCAACCTGTCCCGCATACCGATTGGGAGCGATACATTTCTCAACTCGCCAAAGAAATTGTCAAAGAGCAAAGTCCACAACGACTAATGGCCACACGTGAAAAGCTCTATGAGCTACTAATCAACTGTATCCCCGCGCAGGTAATTCTCAAAACTCTCGTTATGGAATTGTTGAATTCACTGGATGATTCGATCAAGGGAGAGGTGATTACGTGGGCGGCGTTTTATGAGCATCGTATTTCATTGGGATCGAAGGAGATTTTTCATTTGGAGGCGTTTATTGCCAAGTTTATGGCTATTTACAAGAAGTATCTTGCTGATTTGTTTGCGTAGTTGAGATAGATTGAGAAAGAGAGACATGAAAGTTGACAATATGGTTTGTTTGGAGGTGTCTACGTACTTGCAATCAAAATGATATTATGGAGACGAGTGGAACATGAATATGCGCTCAGCCTGAGTATATGTATCTTTGCTGCTGTTTGCTAGAACAGATTGAAAATCGGCAATGCATTTCATCTAAAATTAGTTCATACATGAAAAAGTAGTCATCTCTCTCTACACATCAATCAGCATCAAACTATACAGTACACAGTATACAATAAAAGACTCATCAAAAATCAGTACACCGTCCCTTCCTCTCCCAATCACCAAACCGTGTAGGTTCCGCCAATGATCCACCACGACGTGGTCCACCCCATTCTTTGATTGTTCCATGTCCCAATACTGGATCGGCTGTGACAAACATTTCTTCTTGTTCTTCCTCTTCTTCCTCATCATCGAGTGGTATCCCTTGAGAACAGCTGCTGCCGCTGGAGGTTGTTGCACTCTCATCGGTGCTATTTGTTGGTGTAGAATTGGTATTGTTGGAAGAAGCAGTTTCCAATGTAACTTTAACATCATTGACTGCCATTCGTCTGATTGTAGAATTGTGAAGCTGTCGTCGAATTGTCAAATTCTTAGCTTGATAATCATTCACCATTGATGATGAATGACCACTCTTCGAAAGATTCTGACAGGATGGTAATGATGGATTTGAAACAGTACTCATCGCTGCAATTCTGTTCTGCTGCTGAGTTGATAAAAATATCTTCTTGCTCATGTGGATGCAGCAGCTAGAGCGATGCCGGAGGCATTGTAGCATTGCCATAATACTGGTTCACAGCAGATGATTGATGAATAATTGAGTGGAGTAGTACCTAGTATCAACTTGCCGCTGGGAATAACAGTCAATTTAGGATGATCAGCTGCATCTGTTGCTGCCAGTCTGTTATTGTTTCACTCTGTAGATTTTTATCGCGATCGAGTGTGAGTCACAGTTCTGGTATTTATTCACACTCCAGATATTGAATCCATAATCCTCAAATCAATATCCTTAATGTCACAGATGTCGGAAATAATTGACGTGAACAATGTCAAAAGAAGATGAGGAATTTCTACAATAGTTTCCAACGCCCAACGCAGTCAACAGGAATCCAGATTCCACGACCATTACCCAGCGTAGAAACGGCGGCTACACTACCTACAGTAAAAGACCCAAGACCAACGTACGCAGTGCGAGGAATAATATCAGAGCGTGCAGTGTTGGCTCAAGCATTATATATAGCTCAATTGGAGCAATAATAAACATCGAGTCTTGGTTCAAAATTATCAAAATCTTAAACTGTAACGATGGGAGGCTGCAAATCCAAACCGATGCCCTCAACCTCAAAGGGTCCCTTTCAACCTCAACAACATGAGCAGCAGCAGCAACGAAATCAGTCTACTAGTACTTCATCTCAGCACTTAATGGATCAATTGGGCACTGATACCGACATGCTGCCATCTGCCGCAACTTCAACTGTCAAAACAAATAAATCGTCTTCCGCCTCCTCCTCTGCGGCCGTATCTTCATCATCAACATCAACTTATCAACAGCCACCGAAGCAGATGCGAAGAACCAATAACAATTGGCAAGATGCTACATCGACGACAGCAAAGCCTGCACCCATTTCCAACCGTGCCGTTTTCGCCCCTACTACATCCTCAAGGCCTCCCCCAACAACAACATTAAAGGTACAAAAGCTCCAACAATCTTCCTCCTCATCCTCGTTGCCCTCTTCCAACAACAACGATAACACCACCACCAACACCATCACTAAAACCATTATTGATCCACAATGGTCCGAACTATTCACCCTCCTGCACCCCCACCTCCTAGATCCAGAAGACATCACATCCACCCTAGACGCCACAATCTCCAAAATGATCAATCACCTCTCACCTGTCGAAGTGTCCTTTATCCGACGTCGTGTCAAACAGTCCATTCGTGTAATTGTGTACAATGCCGAGGGGAATGATGGTAGTGGTAGTAGTGGTGGTATCTCTGGACATGGTGGAAGTAGTAGTCATGGTGGGAGTGCAGGAGGGACAAGATCATCACTTACCAAAAAGATGGGTCGATTGTTAGGAAAAGAGGGTAGTAGTGGGGACAAGTACTCTTCTTCGTCGTCATTGTACAATAATAATGGGGATTCTTCGGATGCTTCTCATCATGTTCATCCGGCACTACTAGAAGATTCCAACGCTACAGTATCTACAGAAGGTCGAATCAAAGTATCCAAATTGATTTATCAAAAAGAACGATTGATTGATATTACGATTATGAGAAAGATATTTGAGGGTGGTGACAAGTGTTTGAGGGATATGCAATTGTTGATCAAGAATGGGAGAAGGAGTAATAATAATAATGGTGTTTCCAGTAAATCATCCGCATCGCCATTGCGACAGCAACATCAATATGGTGGAGATGAAGATGGGAGTTCTACTTTGGAAGATTCGGGAAGGCAACAATATGAGTCATTGGACAAAATTGACATTTACGGTTCTGCATACTTATTACTAATCTACATGTCGGAGACACGATGGGATTATGTTACGGATATTGCACGACATAGTGCCAAACGGGCTGGGTTGACGTTAGATGTGAATCAGTTGGCGTTGCAAGAGGCAGAACGTGAGAAGAAGGCGGATGGCAAGAGGAAGAAGGAGAATGGGAGAAGGTCTAATAATAATCAGCAGCAGCAGCGACAATCACCGCTTTTGAATGGGAGTGGTGTGTCCATACCTCCATTGGCACCATCACCATTGACAAAATCTCCATCGGAAGTATATAACAATCCAGACCTTACCACCAATGAACCTGGAGGGGTACAATTCACATCACTCTGCTACCTAGTCGCATTAGCCCTACGTGGAACACGACGACAAAAACTGAACCTCCTATTCCATCTACTACTACCACCCAAAGAATTAGATGCATTATTATCCTCTCATCCTGCGGGGGGATTACCAACGTGGTTACTAGAAGTGGATGAAGATGTCATCTTTTCGTATGATTCCTTGGCGTATTATTATACGTATGAGGGTGTTATGCTCCCTGCGGAAGGGCATGGGTTGATTAGCAGGAATTCGAAGAAGAGCAGTGGTGGTAGTAGTAGTGGTGGCGGAAAGAAGAAGTTATGTGTTGATGCGACTAGTGTTGTGGAGATTTTAGCAACAATACTTTCTGGTTCTGCTGGATCAACTACTACTGTTGGAGAGAAGGAAACGTATGGAATACGGCGATTGAGTGATACCATTGATTCAGCAGGTGGGCGTGTCGGAGGTGATGTAAGTTCGCCCAAGCAATGTCAAAATAATGTGAGTGACTTGCTTTCTCAAGAGATTGGAGGTGGAAATGAATCAAATCTACTTTCTTCCAAGAATGAAAAGAAGTCATTGAAGGGTTTTATAGATAAATGCAATCGAGTCACAAACAGCAGCAGCACATCTGGTCACACTTTTTGGTCAATGAGAGATTTTGTCACTTGGGCAGATGCTGCGATCGATGAAACGGTATTAGATAAGGTTATGCGGAATCTGTTTGGCACTGGCATTGTCCCAAGTGCAAAATTAGAGCACACCCTTGTCACTCAACGATGGATCAATTGGAATATGCAAGATGAATTTGAAAATGTTGATACAACGAGGAATAGGGACGATGCTGTATCTCCGAAAACGAGGTTTCACAAGAGAATTGCCAATGATGAATCTCATCATAGTCAAGAATCAACCAATACAAACAACTGGGACAGTGTTTGGGGAGGCATTGGAGGAACAGATGGCAAAGGAGGGTTGGGCCATGGAGTACTCTACTGTATAGAAAAATCGTGGTGGGATGACTGGGTGGCGTACACTGGATGGAAAGCGGCCGAAGGTAATGTGTTCAATCCAACTTCTTTGAAACGACCCCGGGAACTGTCAACCGAACGCTTGATTGACCGCTCTGTCGAAGCCATTTCAATGTCAGGAACTCGAGGTTCGTATGAACTGATGAAGCGAAAGTTATCGCTGGGAAAGCATTACGTTCTGGTACCTCCCGGAGTTTGGAATGTGCTTTACGAAATGTACGGTGGTGGACCGCCGTTACCACGAATGGTCCTTCCATCAGAAAGTAAAGAGGAAATTGTTAGAAATGGTACGCAAAAGGGCATCATATCAGCTGATGATGAGTCGGTAGAAGTGTCGTCAGTGATGCATGATGATTCTGAAGTTCGGTATCCAGAAGCAATAGCCAAATCTGTTCGTGTTGCAACTCATCCGTGGATAATACACTGTCAAATTTGTGATCCACAACAACCCTATCGTCGGGGCGATCTTGGACCAATGTCAATTAGAGTGATGGTAATGCCGGATCAACCGCTGTGGCGACTCTTTGCTGAGATCGTTGCACGTCTGCCCATTATTCTCTCCAAATCTTCAGACAGTAATTGTGAAGGACGAGCGAGACTGTGGAGAATTGCGTCTGTCAATGGGAAAGTTCCGAACGCCGGAAGTCGTTTTGGACCGTGGACCCTACTGTGTAACGGTCCCAACTATGGCAAATACAAAGAACAGTGGCAGTCATACTGTGACCAGCACTCCATCCAGAGCATTGGGCTTTTAGATGGGACGCGCGTCATGTTCGAGTATGTTGTTCCGAGTAAAGATGGGAGCTTTTCGTGGCCTCGCGAGGCAGCGGCGAAGGCAACTCAACTCCGCCGCATTGCAGATGAAGATGCCAAGTTTAGGATGCTACTCCGTGGTTATAACTCTGAAGGGAAACCATCTCGTGAACCAATTATGAGAAAGATTGTTGATGCGATGGATTTAACAGGCCGTTGGTACCGGGGATTAATTGTGAATGTCGAAAGCGACGCCAAGTCATCAGGTCATAATGGCTCAAATGGTCGCGAGGATGCTGATGCACCCAAAGATGCTTCTTTCCGTGAAAATACTCATGTTCGTATTCATTTTAATGACCACCACGAGAATCATGAAGAGTGGATCGAGGTTAAATCCGACCGTCTTGCTGTTGCAGGTAGATTTACATCAAACGCATATCTCGCGAGTGATACCGATGGCGATGCAGCCACGGAAACTAAATCAATTCTCCCAGGATCAAAGAAAAAAGATTCAAATGATTCAATGTCAAATGACCTCAGCAGCCATAATGCTGTGTGCTTATTTCCTTCGTATGGCGCATGCGGGCTGATTAATTTGGGAAACACATGTTATGCAAACTCTGGCTGGCAGTGTTTATCTTACATGCCCCTCTTGCGGTTTTATTTACTTAGCGGTCAATACAAAATTTCGGGGGACATCAACAGAGACAATCCTTTAGGGACAGGAGGCAAAATTCTTGAGGAGTTTGCTGATCTAATGCGAGTCATGTGGAGTGGCAAATTTGGAGCACGCGCTCCGCAACGATTTAGGAGTGTCCTCACAAAATGTCGACCACGCTATTCGGGGGCAAACCAACAAGATGTGCCAGAGCTGCTCACTGACATTCTGGATATGTTGCACGAAGATGCAAATAGAGTGAAAAAGAAACCATATGTTGAGGCGCTTGAAGATAAATTCATCGAAAAGACTGATCTCCAACGTATTGGACAAGAGGCTTGGCGCCGCTATCTACGACGAAATAGATCAGTGATCACCGATCTTTGCATGGGTCAGTTGTTCAATCTCGTGACATGCCCTGAATGCAACCACTCCAGCAAGAATTTTGACCCTTTCAATGTACTGTCTTTACCACTCCCAACCGTGGACGAAGTAATTTTCCGGTGCCTTGTTGTAAGGCGGGCAACGACGCTTAATTGCCCCAACACTTTGCTTCAGGTTGGCGGGTCATCGAAGAGGAGACCAAAATCGCTTAATCAATTGTCTCCTCCTTCGAAAGAGCTTATTTTTGAGGAGTATGCTATACCCACGTCTAGGCTTGCGGATCTTGGCGACTTGAAAATGAAGTTACAGCAACTGAGCGGAATACCAGCAAAACGTCTCCGATTATGCAAGAAAGAAGAAATCGAAACAGGTATCGGTGACAAGCACTCCATGACGTGTCTTTACACCAAGGTTGCATGTCTCCCTGATAAAGAGGGCCCACTTCTCAGACTTGTAAGCCACACATCGTCAGATGACGCTTCGTCGCCCACAATTGCGACGGTAGTTGCTTTTGAAGCGACGCTACAACCTAGACCCGAAACTGAAAATTCACTACATTCCAACGACAAACATGCGGCAGAGACAGATAATGCATCAACAGATGATGACACAAGTAGTGATACAAGCTCCACTCAAACTACCGCAGGCGATGATACAGACGCTGACTGGAAGTTCATTGAAAAAATGGGTGAAGAGTGCCTCAATGTTTTTGGCGACGAAAATGAATGTGTCACGTTTGATACGAATCCAGTTCCCCTCGCAAAGTATGTCTCTCACTGTCTATGGCCAAAGGAAGCCAAAGATTTTGTTGTCGGCTTGCGTGTTGATGCAATTGATCGCCGCAACAATTGGTACCCCGGAAGCGTTGTCGAACTTGTCGAGGAAGAAACCGAGGAAGGAGATGAGACTATCACGAAGGTCAAAGTTCATTTTGATAACTTTTCCGCTAAATGGGATGAAGTGTATGCTATCGGGAATAGCCGTATTCGACCGTTGTACAGCCATGCAACTCCAAGAGCAAAGCCGACTGAATTTGTTGTTCACCATCGAAGCATGGAACACAAGACTAAGAAGTTCTTCCTTTTTGGCCAGTCATTCTATTTACAATGTCATAATGAATGGAGTACGGCTAGGGCAGGCGCGCACATATTAGCACAAGCGTCAAGGTTCTTAGAACTCTCGCATTTCAAAAAGTCTGAGAATGGCAAGAAACTTACTTCAGTTGAGCGCAAAATTGCAGAGAAGGAGAGAGACGAATCACGTAAAACGATTGCCATCATCATCGAGGCTTTGATCCAAAGTGACAAGAGATATATTGTTGCTGCAGTTGAGAGTGGGAAACAAGCACGGCAAAGTGGGAGACAGCCACATTTTGATGCAACAACAATGTCAGATGATTTGACAGCAAAGTTGAGTGAGGTTCTTCTCTTTCTTCCATTTGACGTGCGTGTGACCACAGCAGATTCTCCTCTTGGATCAAATGGTGAAGAGGTGGCGTTCCCCTTTTCGCTGGTTCGCACCATTGGGAATTATATGAATGCCAGACACTCTATAGTGATACATTGGCGTGAGAAAACTTCTGCCGCAGATTCCAATTCCGCGAGTAAAAAACACACCGGTTCTAGGCAGCTGCTGTACATCCCGCCTTTCATTTCTCCCAGCAAACAGAATCAGAAGTTACTCGGTGCTCCAGGTAACGACGACTTAAAGCGCCACCCAAGTTCGTCACACGGTGGGTTTCACATAGGTTCATGCTTGGCAGAATTCTTCAAAGAACAACATTTAGAAGCTACGGGCTGCTGGCGCTGCCCGGTATGCAAAGAAGATAGAGAAGGAAAACAAAGTATGGCACTATGGAACTTGCCGGACTTTTTAGTCTTTAATTTCAAGCGGTTCAATGCATCTTCACGTTGGAGCGAAAAGATTACTACCAGAGTCGACTTTCCCATCACAGGGCTTAACATGAGGGAATGGTGCGACAAAAATTCACCGCAAAGCCTACAATCAAGTGATGAACCATTCATTTATGATTTGGTAGGTGTTGTTAATCACATGGGTGATATTGATACAGGACATTACATTGCCGCGTGCAAAGCCACTGCATGCAGTCCCGACGGAAACGAAGAGGTTGCCTACAATTTTAATGGCTCGACCACAACAACACTGGAATCGTCGGAAGAAGAATCGACTTCAAGCGGGTGGAGAATTGGAAGAAGCAAAGAGAAAGATTCATCGACCAAAGCCGCATCGAAAGCCGTCTCCGAATCAGCTGAGCCGCTATGGCTGAAGTTTGATGATGAGTTAGTGGAGCCTGTCCCCCCACGAAATTTGGTAACTGAAGCAGCTTATGTTCTGTTTTACAAGAGGAGGCAAATGCGTCCCTCAAACGTTGCCAAGTACAGCTCGCTGGATTAAGGTAGCACACTTTGTTTTACATCTCTCGGATCACGTGGTAACATATAATAAGACTCATAAATGTTTGGCTCATGTCAAATGCTGTGTCCTACAACATATTACTTGTCTGTTGTCTGCTTGGATCAAACGTGCTAATTAATGCAATGATGAGACTTCCTTCTTCGAACGAGCGAGAGATTGATCACCTCATCATCTTATTATCATCTTATTGGTATTATCGGCCTGCTACCTAAGTGCGGAGGGGGCAAACAAAAATCGACCGCACAAAAAGCACACACACAGCCAGCAGCCACAAGATAATAATCATGGGGGCCAAATCAGCGCTAGAGCAACTAGAGGACTTGATCGCCGATCTCGAGGCAAAGCTGAACCTTGCACCAGGCGCAGATCCAGTAGTAGCGGCCGACAACAAGAAGCCACAACAACAACAACAAAAACAACAAAAGAAGAAGGAGAAGAAGCAAGCTGCGAAACAAAATGCAAGAAAAGCCAAGGGTGGTGCCGCTGCCCCAGTAGATCCTAACCTACCAGATATCTGTAAACTCGAATTTAAGGTCGGCGTTATTACCAAGGCGTGGGTTCACCCAGATGCTGACAAACTTTACTGCGAGGAGATTGATTGTGGAGAAGAGGCCCCAAGACAGATTGCCTCGGGTCTGCGTGCTCATTACAGTTTAGAAGAGATGCAAGGACAACGACTATTGGTGGTGTCAAATCTCAAAGCCAAGAATTTAGTAGGATTTAAGAGTTTTGGTATGGTCCTTTGTGCGGCCGAAACTAATGAAGATGGAACGGAAAAGGTTGAATTCGTGGAGCCTCCGGAGGGGGCCCCACTTGGAGAGGTTGTTACTTTTGAGGGACTTCCACCTCCAGCTCCATTCTCCGCATCGCAGGTAGAGAAGAAGAAATTGTTTGCTGCTTGTATGGGAGGTATGAAGACGAATGATAAGTGTGAAGGTACATTTAATGGAGCCACTTTTCTGACGAGTGCTGGTCCATGCAAGGCAAAATCCATCAAGGGGGGTGCTATGCGATAATTGGCCAACCAACTTGATAGTATTATCGTGAGCACTATAACATAATTCTATCTGTTTGCAGTTGTTATCTATACTTTCAAGTTAAAGGCGCGACCATACCCAAGATCTCTAAAAACAGAACACTCTATCACTTTTCCTGTCTGTTCACTAACAGATGCCTTTACCTGTCCAACCATGGTACCTCTACCTTCTGATTTGTTGGATTGTCCAAGCCCAAAGGGCAGTGGAATAGATGAAAGCCCCTTGCCACCCTTTTGAAACGAAGCATTGAATCGGACAGCAATCTTTCCCTTCTGTGGAGATCCAAATCCCAAGATATTATTCACCTGCTTCAGCTGCCCCAGCTCTTCATTAGCGGTTTTGTCTTTACGGAGTGCAGCCACCACCTTGTCTATTGCAGATTGTGCTTCTTTTTCACTGATTTTTGCCATTTGAAGTGATGATGCACTTCTAGTTTGTACAGATGATGATATCACTACCCGCCGCCCTTCATGACTTATCGGCGTTGTAAAGCCGCATGCCAAATAGATATTGAGCAGGGCGATCACTGCAAACTGCAAACAGGCTTTCATTATTGATAAGAATACTATCAGTGAGGCGATGCGTAATAGGCAAGGGCAAAACAACAAGAAGTGTCATACATAAAGATGCGGCTTCAATCCTTCCCTCCATAATTGAGCCCCTCGCGCAAAAAAGTCGGAGTAGCGAAAAGGACAGGTATCGCGGATGGCACGCTCTGGATTGGCCCTGTTGTTCTATCTTCTTTGTTGTTGCATGAGATATGTCGTGACAATATGGCCTCTGGAAATAGAAGCTATTGACTGCGCCTTGAGTTGTAATTCGCTCTAATATTGAAGGCAGCTGCCAATTATATTGCCGTGTATAGGTGGAAGCTACAGTTATCTATAATTTGGAGAAATAATGCTGTCTTCGTTTGCAGCTGATGCAGATGATCGATTCGTCTTCAGAAGACGTTTGCTCATTCTTGTTGTCTTTTGCGTAGCCATTATGAACACTGCACTGTTGGTACCATCGGAAAAGATCAGCGACTCGTTCCTGAATACGGCAATAAAGGTATTCGCAGTTATTGTTGGGCTATCGTTCTGCGTGGTGTCTTTACTGTGGATGTGCGGTAGAATTTTTGGCGGCGCTGAAGACGACGACAGCATAGTAGACGTAGAAACATCGAGAGTTGAATCTACTTACGATAGTCTTTCGAAGCGACAAAAGAAACATCTCGATAGAATTCGTTCCGATGCAATTCAGCGTATCTTGCGCAACTTTTCAATGGTAAGTTTATCTCAAGATTCGCCCCTATTTTGTTTTATGAAGATAGAAAGAATTAATGACGCTTGAAACTTTCTTCTTCCAGAAATTGAGGCCAGAGAATATGATAACGAGTAAATACGAAGAAACTGCAGAAAGCGAGGAGCTTTTAGAACACCAAATCATTCCAATATCTGACGAAGAGGAGGGCGGCTATGTTGCAAGAGGAGACAACAACTGTACACATGTGATGATACACCTACAACACCAGAATTCGGAGGATGACAAGAATAGTTTGACAAGAGAAGTCCCAACCTCTTGCGCTATATGTCTAGCAGAATATGAAGTATCCAATGTTGTTAGCTGGTCAGCGAATCCACGATGTCCTCACGTCTTTCATGAGAAATGCATCACAAAGTGGTTTGTCTCATTGGGCATAAGAAGTGATGTATCTGATGATGTGTTTCCAAAGAACATGCTCAATTATCGGCTGGAATGCCCATGTTGTAGACAAGAGTTCGTAACCACACAAGAGTGAATTTATGTGCTGTATTTTTTGAATAATAGGGCTGTGCTCTATAGTAATAAATAGTAATAATATTATTTTGTTTTGTTGTTTCTCATTCCCTACATCCTATTACCCCAAATGAAGTATCGAATCAACAATCTATGCCATAGCAGCCTGTTTTGATTGTTGTGCCTTTGCCTTCATTTCCTCCTCTCCTGTCCATCCCTCGAACCAAGCAACACCGTGCTTTCTTGTTCCATCGAACACATTACGGCCGTGCATGCATTTGTAGTTATCAAGCAAAACAACATCACCCTCTGTCATTTTAACAAATTGAACATTCTTCATCGTGACTTCATCCATGTGCTCAAGATCTTCGTCGCTAATGGCACCGTCGTCACCGTAGTACATGTCTGATTTGTTGATTTGAGATGCTCCATCTTCGAAACGTTCGGCTCCATAGCTAACAAGTCGGACAAATTAAATATAGAATGAGATGATGTTCAAATAATGCGACAAAAACACTATTATCATTTTGACCAAACATGCCCACAACCACAACACATGTACTTACATTGATTCCCTATCCTTACGAAGCTTCGATGAATGTGAATGAACATTACAAAACCAGTGTGGCTCTCCAGTCACAGGATGGACCAAAATCGGTGGCTGACTAGGCGCTCTTGCCTGAAGCATCTTGGTATTATCATATCCAGCCTCACCCCATTGCATATCCACACTGAAATCAACCTTGGCATTAATTGCCGCACTGACCAATCCCTTAAGTGCACCCATGGCGGTAGGTCGGACGAACTCAGGGAAATTATCCACCCATCCAAAGAATGGAAGTTCCATTACCGAATAACGAATGTTACGATTGTACAACCTCTCCACAAGGTCGGTTTTCAAGTCACGGAAGATTTGACGTCCATCGGCAATTAGGAATTCACCTCCCTCCTCAGCAGCCTTGAAGCAAACAAAAGCGGCAGCACGGGGGGCACGTGTCCCAACGAATTCATTGTGCATACCAATAAAGAAGTTCTTACGACTTTCTTTGTTGACTGCCTCGTATACAGGGCTGTTTTTGTCACCATCGACAGTGGGTCGGGCCGACACGGAGTGGAGTGGATCCAAGCATGTTTTCATTCCGATGGCCTCGTAGAATTTGACAAATCCCTCTTGCTCCTTCATCAAGTCGAATTCACGAAAGATAACGGCACCGTTGTCGACCATTTGTTGTTTGATTTCCATGGCATGCTCTCTTACGTAAGCGAGTTGTCCTTCTTTATCGTCAGAAGCGAGTCCGAGGTCAGATGATTTGATGGTTGGTGCAAAATCCATTTTGCGAGATTTGAGCTCATTTTGACTCTCGATAATATCGGGGATGCGATCACCCCAGACTGTGAGTGGGGCAAGTGGTGACTGCTCTGGTGCGGCAACACTTGACATGAATAGAGGAGCAGAAGAAGCTACCGAGCGGGCACCGGTGTTGGCGACGGGTGCAAAGGCGTAGGTGGATGATACACCGGCGCCAATGGCAACAGCTACTGCGGGGATGCTAAACTTGACCATTTTGTTGTTTATTGTAATTAATGGGTTGTTGTGTCAGAGAGAAGCTCCAAGAAGCATGCACGTATCGTTGAGTTGAAGAGATGAATGAAAGTGGCAGATGCAAGATTTGGATGGTTGAATTTGAGATCCTTTTGCCCGCTGAGGTGGCGGATGAATAGAGGGTATCAATAATGTATATTTACAGGTTAGAACCACTTTAATGAACTAACCACAGAAGATAAACCACGTCTAATCTTCCCTATTCAGGGTCCATCTAAACTAATCAGTATTGTAGACCCTTCCACGCGTTAATGAAAAAGGCGGGATCGGGCGGTAGCTTTCAGTCGCTTGGTTGCTTGTTGCATTGCTCTCATTGCATGTTCCGAAGCTTGGTTGCATGGTACGATAGACAGTAGACATTGCAACATCATGAGATCCCTACTACTACTGCTGCTAGCATCGCTCACAGCACTCGCTGCAGCATTTGCACCGACGTCGGTGCACCTGTCGGCTAGAACATCGACAAGCAGCAGCTCCAAACTATTCTTCTTTGGCAGCTCAAAAAACATGCCTGCAGCCGAAGACAGGACGTACCCTGAGGCCAAACAGGCGACATATGAACTAATGAAAGGAGAACTCGGATTTGGACCAGAGATCATCGTCCGACCATTATTGAAGCAGACACAACTTGAGAAACGAAAGCTCAAGGTAGTTTACAATGCTAAGCGTGACGGTTTTAATGCACAAGCATTTCATTCAAAAGTGGATGGGAAAGGAGCATCAGTAGTATTGGCGAAAGTGAGAGGGCAGTGGATTGGTGGATATAATCCACGTGGTTGGGCATCTCTTGGTGGTGGTAGAAGTAGCGTAGCTGCATTCTTGTTTTATGGAAAATTGTTTGGTGGATGGCAAAAATTACGAGTCAGTCGAACTGGTAGTATGGCATGTGGTAATGACGAATACAATAAAGGAATCTATTTCGGAGCAGATGGCTTGGTGATACCATTGGACTCAAGGAGGCCCAAGGTGGTAACGTCAAGGTTAGGTTACTTCTTCGAATGCGGGCCAGAGAACAGGTCAACTTTGTTACCCGTTAAAGGTGCTGATGCGAATGTGGATGAGTTATATGTTGTTGCGGGAGTTTATGCCGATGGAGAAGATATTCCAAATAGTGGTGGTGTTGCCGAGCTCGGTTTTTACTAAAAGTAGCATGTAAGATTAGAGAAGTAGATCATGTACATAATTACAATTTCTTACTCATGACTACTATGTCAGAGTCTACCTCGACAAAGCCGCCACGTTCAGCATCCACACGAAGTGCTGTTGCACTTGCCTCAAATTTGCATTGATAACCAAGCTTGTCCTCATAAAGCTTCTTTGCAGCTTCATTCTCCGATTCTACACGTAGATATATCTCATCAAAGCTTAATTCTTCCTTTGTCAAACGTTCTGCCTCACTGCACAACTTGGCTGCAATGCCCATTCGACGTGCTTTGGGCGATGTGCACAGATTCGACAGACTACAAACTGCAGTAACTTCTGGTGGGAGTAACTCTCGTGCAATATCCAATATAGATGCATCTTTGTATTCTCTGCGTTGCTTCGGGCCAAGTGATGCCACAGCTTGTGTCAATCGAAACTCTGATTCGTCTGCGCTGAGTAGATCATTTGAGTTGAGCAAACGAACTTCAATGGTGACCAAGCCAAGAATATCATCTGCAGATAATGACTTGGTGTCACTACTTCCATCACTTGCGACTACGATTAGAGCATCCAACTTGCGCTTCCCCATCCTCTCTCCGTATTTACTCAGAAGATCATCTGCTTGTATGTTTGTCAGTGACGATTTGGATGCATCCGATATGGATGAGAGATCGCCACCGCCATCTATCAAATTTTGTGGTGATTGGAGCCAAAATGAATCCACCATGAACTTTGCAGCGCTGATTACGGAGCTTTCAGAGCCATCGAGAGGTGTTAATTTGACATCCATTGACTCTTTGGTGGTGCTTGCGGCAGCCGTGTCATCATCGGCTGCCTGCTCAGTGGCGAAGAACATGTCGAGCTTCATAGGCGCTCTGTTTTGGAGAGAGGCTCCATTTGTCGAAAACGATGAGACGAAAGCAGTTTGGGAGCCGCAGAGAGCGGATGCTGCAAGTAGGAGGGAGGACTTCATGGTCAAGAGCTAGTGTACTGCAGGATTATGGTAGAAAAATTATGGAAGCTGCTGACAGTGTCATCTGTATTGACCTTTCCACAGCAGCCCACTTTCGGGCATTTTCTCCTTTTCCCCTATTCTCCGACTGCAAGTGAATTTTTTCACAAATTAGTTAGTGAATTTAACTAGAGAGCAGCCCAAATGGCCAAAATTAAATCTTTGGGAGTTGAATCATATGCTTTTCCAGTGGTACTATCTTTTCGGCGACCTTCATGGGAGTTCTATAAGGTTTTACTATGGCCGAAATTCCATTTCCTTCTTGAGTTATGTATGTGTGACTGAGCACTAAGTTTTGCTAGCCAAAATTGTCTAACAAAAATCCTTACAGTATTGGTGAACGGTTAGAGGCATATCTCGGCAAGAAAATACACTCTCACCTCGTGAAACTCCCAGAACACACTCTCATAATAGTCACCAAAAGAGTTGTACCTCGGTTCAAGCCTATAAAGCACTTCCCCAAAACTTAATTTTGGCCATTTGGAGCCATCACTAGTTAATTTCACTAACAAAATTGTGATAAAATTCACTTGCAGTCCGAAAAACTGAAAAAGGGGGCAAAGGGGGCAAAACCAACTGGGCGTGAACGCTGTGGAAAGGTCAATTATTGTGGCGGGTTATGTACCATAGTAACTGGGAGTCCACATCTTTGGGCCTAACTGCCAAAGTGAGAGCTGAGAGCAAAAATTCAAAATTTGGAGCTTGGAGCTAAAAACCATGACATGATGACGGCGGTCCAAGGCAACCACCAACGCGGCCGAAGAGCATCACTATCAACCCTACGACTGGGAATATTACTAGTCACGTCCTTCCTGTTCGGTTTGGCTGTATGTTCCGCCTTCTTTCTCTGGAGATTATACAATCATGATCCGCTTTTGTCAGATTCGCATTTGCCCCATTATCACAATGTTGCTACAGCAAAAGCAGGATTTACAAAGAGTCAAACTGCATTACAACCACCATCATCAACATCGTCATCATCTCCAACATCAATTCTAGAAGATCTACGAATATTAGTCACAATCGCCTCATTCGATTTCATGCAACTCCCCCACCTAGAAGAAGTACTCGACGGAATCCGCGATTTATGCTACGCCGGATCCAAAGTAGACATTGTCATCTACACCACAGTCGTCTATCCAGTTGCCTTTATCGACATGTTCAATGATCGCATGAGGTGCAATAATCCCTCATCTAATGCAGGTCTTACCACGACCATGATGCTCAAACCAAATCATGTGAGGTTGCATCTTGTAGATTATCATCGACAATTGTTCTATGATCGGATTGATCAATATGATGTCTTTATTTATACAGAGGATGATATACGTATTTCGCCTACGACTGTGGCAGCATACCTGCATGAAACGAACCGTGTCGAGAGTATTGTGGGATCACAGCACGCGACTGATTTTAATGTGGGTATTGTTAGATATGAATATGATTTTCCTGAGAATGTGGTGATTACGGATAAAACTCGCCATGCTACTGAAAATGTAACAAGAGTGTATTGGGAGCATCTTGGTAAGCCGATATTTGAAAAAGCAGTCGATAAGGTGGAAGACGAAGCATTATCTCCATATTACATGTCGATGCATTTACATCATCAGGGGATGTATCTTGCCACCGCCTCCCTATTAAAGGCATGGAAGGATCGCAAGAATTGTAAATTCGATGAGATTCGTGACCGACCTTCGAATCCGAAGAAACCTAGCCAACCTACCGAGGGGACACAGCGAGTATGGATGAGTTCACAAATGTTGTATGGTGGTAGGCACTGTGGTGTGAAACAATTATTACCGGTGGAAAATTTTGGACAGCTTACTGTGTTGCATTTACCAAATAAGAATTATCGACGTGTGGGCAAACAAGGTAGAATCGGAGGGAGTGACAATGCCCCAAAGAATGAATTTAGTGATGGAACGGAGGTTTTCCAACGATCTCATCCGTTGTTACTCAAGGCTTTGGAACTTCACGTTGAGATGAAGAAGGAGTTTCCAAACTTGCAAAAGTCAAATATCGGTGAAGGTGGACAATACACTGGAGTACGAGTGGTTGATACCGATGTGAAAAAGCATCATTTTACCAAAGATCACAAGGCGGCATTTGAGAAACGACTGAACGCCTACAAAGATTATGTCTCTCGGGGAGGTTACTTGATCGAATCTGATATGGACCTTGATGTCGAAGGTTGGACTATGGAAGCATAATATCTTTAGCAGCTTATAGTTTCCTACTACGTGAAATGCCTGACTTGATACCAGTGGTTTCTCCACCGTACACATGTCCTTCCTCTGTACGAATCTCTCGCACAGCACCCTTCCGACGGATGAGTGCCTTACGATATTGTTCTCTCTTCTTGACACGCGGGTTACGATTGATCTTGGGCTTGTGTGCAACAAGACCACGATTCTTCATAATAAATCTACCAATAGTACGTTCTCCTTCCACTTCATTGTCGAGGCGAGGATATTTCGGAGCCACAGCGTACATTTGTTTCTTTGTCTTCTTCTTGGCCATGCTTTTAGATTTGATCTTTTGATAAAAGTCATCATCGTCGTCATCACCAAAGCCTTCTTCTTCGCCCTCACTGGCACCGTCGTCGTTAACATCATCGTCACCCGAACCTCCACCAAACTCAGCTTCCATCATGGACAAGCCTCGTTGCAGTTGCTCGTATTCATCCTCATCTCTCTCCACTTCGTCACCTATCAAAGTCGTCTTCTTTTGATTAGACGTAGCCGACTTTTGAGATAATGAATTCATAGTCGATGCCAATTTACGGCCTGCATCCACTGCCTTTTCAGTCAGCTCTTCTGTCTCGTCGCCATAGTCATAGGACGAGGGAGCAAGTCGGCGCTTCCGTGTACTTGACTTGGCAGTGTCTTGATCAATATCTTGATTGCGCAATGCAAACCTAGCCTCAGTCATGACTCTTCGCTGTATCGCTTCTTCGGATTCTACTTCACTATCTGATGATGAAGATTCTGTAGCTTCATCAAGAGATTGCTGTTGCTGCTCTATAGCGTCGCCAACGTCTGATCCTTCCTCGCCATCACTTCCCCCAACATTATCCTCTTCATCAACTTCACTATCATCATCGTCACTAGAAGACACATCTCCACCATCCACCAAGGTCGCAGCTTTCACCAAATTGCTAAACTGCTCCTTCAGTCCGGAAGTATTCTCTTCCAGGCTATCAAGTTTATCTGTCAACTGACTCAGTTGATTCAGTCGATCAATCACTGGATGATTGCGAACGTCATCGGCGACATCGTCATCATCCATAAACATGGCGCCACCATCGGCACTTGTGGATGCTGCGGTAGAGGCTTGGTCAGCTTTTAACAGCAGATAGAGTGATAGGTTTAGTGCCTTGGATGCTTGAAGCATGGACTTGGTAATGAGATATTGCAATCCAGCTGAGGTTGCACCAATCGCCTATTGCAAAGATACACGTTGCAACAAAGAACAATCACAGATGTTAGTAACAATGTGAACGCAAGATGAGTGCAAAAGCACACAAGAGTAAAGGATGTGGAACCTATACAAGCGAATGGTGCTTATAGAAAACAAAGCCCATTCGTAGGATAAAAATAGTTTCCGACTTTGATGTAGCACCGCATTTCTACTGGAAAACATCAACCATACATTTTTTGCATGTCTGTTTCAGTCTATCATATTGGGTGCGTCTCCGACACAAAGAACAACACATAGTACACATATACAATGATGAACAGGTAGTGAACGTACCTGAGCTTCCTTCTTACCAGCTTTAGCACCATTCTTCAACAAAGCACCGCCCGCCACCATCGTTGAGTCGACGAGGTCTTGGACAGATCCAGAGAAGTGCTGCACCAATGGTAATAACTCCGGATGATTGGCCTTGAGTAGCTTCATCTTGTCCTTTTTAGACAGCTTGGATATTTGCTTGGTATTCTTGCTTGGTTGTAGGATAGTTTCTACTTCTTCACCCTTCTTGGAGGATGACTTTTTTTGTTTCTTCTTTGGTTTCACCACCACCTCCTCAACCTCCTCATCGCCATCAAGCATAAAGTCTCCCTCTTCCATATCCTCCAATCGAGCCTTCTCAACTTCACGGCCTGCCTCTTCTTCAAGATAGGCATCATCGACATCTTGTCCAATTTCCAAATCAGCCGTATCTCCATGGTAGTAGGAATGCTTCTTGGCTCCCCAGTTGAGGAGGTTGGACTTCTTCTCTTCATCTTCCTCGTCGTCATCATCACTATCATCATCATCAGAAGAGGAGGCAAGCATAGCAGCTGACCTTTTAGAACGAGATGCTTCCATCACCTCTTCCTCCTCCTCGTCATCACTTTCATCTTCATCACTACTCCCTCCAACACCCAAGTCAAACACCCCCTCTCTCCCCTTGGTAACCCCATCATCTTCACTACTACTACTACTGCTATCATCGTCACCCTGTCCATCCAACTGTAAGAATTCCTCCTCTTTACGATTGTGAAAACGATCTACCTCATTGTACATTCCATCGTCATCACTGCCATCACCGCGTTGGTTGTCGTCGTCTTCTTGTGATGTGCGAGATTTGTACATGGCTTGATCGCCTGATTTGGCGGAGTGGCGTGATCGGCGGCCCATGTTTGCGGCTGTGAGTTGTTGAGTAATGTGCTGTTGTTATGAAGGTGCATGCAAGGCTATGCGAGTATGAATTGTGGCATGGTCATGATGTGCTTGTGTTTTTTTTTGTTCTTCAAAATCAAGGGCGGGCGATTATGGCGGGAGACGCGGCGGAAGGACCAAAAGATTTTGCGGGAAGCAAACGGCAAAAATAATGATGCACACTTTTTGATAGGGCCATGATAGTATTGTATCAAGGGCAAAGCATTAGCGTAGCAGCAGCACAAAACAACCATGGCGTCTTCAAACCAACAGTGGTCCATCGAGGTCCCCTCAACATCACGTTCACCCGATCACCCATCCGGAGGGCGCGGCAACATCCGTCGGTCCTGTGATCCACTCGCCTCTCCTGTACTTGGGGCATTTGGAGTTCGTACATTGTATGAAGCGCTGAGGAGAGGGAGGGATATTAATCCGCTTGGACCTTGTCTTGGATTTCGTGCGACTAGGTAGGTTCATATGTTATTGTTGATGGGATGCATATGTTACAAGTTGCTGTGATATTAAATTGCAAATCCTAACTTTTAACTTTCTTCGCATACATCAATATCATTTGATAACATCATGTGATGTTTCCTACAGCAGCAACACTGGATTCGCAACACCATTTGTCTACGCAAGCTACGGTGAATGCGTCTCACGCGTAGATGCACTAGCAGCCGGCCTAGAAAAGGGAGGAGAACATCTACTGGATAAAAATGAGGATGGCATGCTATTGGTTGGGTTATACATGAAGAATTGTCCCGAGTGGATCCTTGCGGAGCATGCGGTGTACTGTCTTGGAGGGGCAACTGTGCCCTTTTATGATACGCTTGGCCCAGATGTGGTGAGGTTCATTTTGGAGCATACTGGTCTTTCTTGTGTGGTTTGTTCGAGGAAGGAACTTGCTAGTCTTTGTGAAGCCAAGGCTTCGGGAACTTGTCCAAAGTTTCATAGTGTGATTTTGGTGGATGGTGTCACTGCAGAAGCATCTTCTTTGGCTAGCAATGCAGGTCTCAAAGTTGTATCGTTTGCGAAGATTGAAGCACTTGGGTCGCAAATTATCCCAACAGAGGGACATACACACAATCCACCAGATCCATCGGACATTGCCACCTTTTGTTACACTAGTGGAACGACGGGTAATCCAAAGGGTGCATTAATGACACATGAGAATCTCATTTCTGCTGGAGCTGGTTTTGCGGGAACATTTCCATTTAGCCCAAATGAACGTCACATTTCGTACTTGCCCCTACCTCACATCTATGAACGAGGTGTTCAAGCTCAAATGCTTTATTCTGGTGCATCTATTGCCTTCTTCCGTGGAGATCCTTTACTGTTGATTGAAGATATCGTCGCTTGTAGACCGACTATTATTCCTATGGTTCCAAGAGTAATGAACAAAATTCATGACAAAATAATGGCGGGTATGGCAGCCAAAGGTGGAGTCACTGAAAAGATGTTTCACACTGCCCTTCGTGCCAAGATGATGGGACTTCAGGAGGGGAAGCTTACGCATGGACTTTGGGATCGTATCCTATTCAACAAAATTAAAAAGGCGTTGGGTCTTGATTGCGTTCGTCTTATGGTATGTGGATCAGCTCCGTTGAGTCCTACTGTGATGGCATTCTTCCGGTGTTTACTTGGAGTGCCTGTGGTGGAGGGATATGGGCAAACGGAGGGAAGTGCCGCTGCGACGTTTGGTCATCCTGATGACATTGCGAGTTTTGGGCATGTTGGAGGACCGCATGATTGTATCGATGTTGTGCTGGTGGACGTGCCTGAGATGGGTTACCTGTCAACTGGTGAGTCTCATTTTTGCAGCTTGCTTGTTAGCATTCATTGTTTACATCATTACTGACTTTTTGTTGTACGCACAGATACCTCCCACAGTGGAGAACCCTGCCAAGGACGTGGAGAGATTTGTATTCGCGGACCTCCGGTATTCAAAGGATATTACAAAGACGAGGAGAAAACAAAAGAGGCGATTGATAGTGAGGGTTGGCTACACAGTGGGGATGTTGGGTTATGGACAACTCACGGGCAGTTGCGAATCATTGATAGAAAGAAGAACATATTCAAGTTGGCTCAAGGGGAGTATGTGGCAGCGGAGAAGATTGAAAATGTCATCAACCAGAGTCTTTTGATTGGTCAATCTTTCGTACATGGTGACTCGTTTCAGACATATCTTGTTGCCATTGTTGTCCCAGATGAAGAGCCTGCTCGTGCATGGGCCAAGGAGCATGCACCGGAAGTTGCGACAGCTCCATTTTCCGAGCTATGCCAAAATGACAAACTCAAACAGGAAATTCTTTCGGAAATAAAACGACTATCCAAATCAAATGGATTACATGGATTTGAGACTGTCAGGGCAGTGCACTTGGAGCCAAACATTTTCACGCCCGAAAGTGGTCTTGTGACTCCCACCTTCAAATTGAAGCGCCCACAGTTAAAGACACACTATGCAAAACATATCGATGAAATGTACAACACGCAGCCACAAAGTTCAAAGCTGTAAAATAGAAGTTGTTATTTTTGTTTAAGTATACACATTCACCGCAATTAGTCGCTATGTTGTTTATTGTGTGTGCGTCATCAACTCCGTTCAATTATCGACCACTTAGGGCTCAGCATCAGCACCATCTCCTTTAAAACCAGCAGCAAACCCATCTAACATTTTGAAGTATTCATCAGCTTCGGGGAATGCCTCAATAACGCGAGCGTGGTACTCCTTCACTCCCTCAGGAACCGCCGCCCAGAACTTGGGGCGGCCCTTGATCAAAGTGAAAAGGGGGGCAACTCCCAAGTCGGCAATGGTGGGGGTGTCGCTGTAGCAGAACTTGGTGTCTTTGAGGAACGTATCAAGCAACACTGGGAAGTGTTCATCGCAAAGCTTCTTAAAGTCTTCCTTCGCCTTTGCCTCATCAACGGTAACTCCGAACATGACGTATGCAATGTGATAAAAAGGGGGATAGAGGGACTATGGAGGATAAGAGAGAGAGAAAAAATTGGGTGAACAAGAGTGTAAGAGCAAACCGCGATTACATATATAGCACCTGCTCGCTCTAACAAAAGACATACCGTGTTCTTCCAATCACAAACAAGATCAATCTTTCCCCTCATGATGGGATCCTTGGGGTAGTACTTCTCCCCGCCCTCAAAAAGTTGGCAGATGGTACGCATACAAGCACAAGATTCCCAAATGGCTCCTTTGTCGCCCCCAAATTCGAGGGTAGGGCAGCAGTGGCATGGGTTCATGGCGATGAACTCCTCGGTTCTTGTCTTGCCCATGGCATCGACGATCTCGAGACCCTTGTCTTCAAGTCCGAGAGCCTTGACAATAGCGAGAACGCCATGGCTGTTGGCGGCTGTGCGAAAAGAGTGGTGATGGAGAGAGATAAGCAGCGTGAGAACTCAAGAATGGATCAGCCCACAAGCCGATGAAGCTGCGACAGCAGTGTCATGTATTCAAGATCGCATCTTCGACGCATAGAAAACTACTTACAAACAGGAAGGACGTGAAGCTTCATCTTTTGGGTTCCGTCGGCGCTGCAGCAACTCATAGTTTCGAAAAGAATGGGGGAGGCAATATCTATATTGAAGAGCGATAATGACACCAGCTGTAATGTAGGATCACCAAGAGTCTACCAAGAGTCAGACGATCGAAGATGAAGATCTTGAAAGATATTGAGATGCACATCTCAGATGCGCATCTTCTCAGAGACATCTCAGTCAACATTTAGTACCGCTCGGGAAACGCAACGCTCTCTCTTGTGCCTCGCTCGATCAACGTCAGCTCAGCTCGCGATTCGACTTCATTGCTCATTGCAATTTGCAATACAATCAAATATACATATACCTGCAAATACATACACTCGCCCGAATCTATTCGAGACAATGGTGGCCTCTCTTCAGCACCGACGATACGAGCCCAAAGTGGCTTCAGCAAGACAGTGGCAGAATCCTGTGCTGATCAGCATAGGTGCACTGATTCTAATCACACTAACCAACTACATATCCATTGCAAAATATGTCAATCAAAATGAGAAGAAAGCATTATTGCCAAGCAACAACTTACCACCATCGTCATCTTCAACAACACGGCTGCTACGAAAAGCAAACGCATTAACTAGCTACTGGTGGCCATCTCAAGATGATGGTGGACTCATAGCAAAAATATACAATGTTCAACATCCAGCAGATTGTTCATCGCCATCCACTAAATTCTTTGTCTTGAGGTCACTAATGAAAAATGATAGGGATACGCGTGGACTTACCGCTTTTGCTCATGCAGCATCATCTCATTTGCTTCATGCATTGACAGATGGAGACAAATTTAAGAAGTTTGGGTCGAGAATATTAATTACAGATGACGTCATGTGGCCCATGGCAAAGAATTGTGCAAATGGGCCAGAAACGAGGGAGTGTTATTTTGAACCATTGACTAGCTGCAAACTATCCGATGTCGATCCTATGAACACGTCTAATAGTTCAGCTTTCCTGAAAGATTCAAGTGATGAATACGATCGAAGTATCCGGACACTTTACTCTGCAAGAAAAAAGTGGTTTCGACTCACTGGACAGAAATACTCTTGGACGGGTCTGGGAGGTGGTGACCTTGATCACTCAACTATATTTATGCTTGCAGCTACATTAGCATACTATTTGAGACCTAATCCTTATATTCGCGAACAGATCGACAAGCGATTGCGTCAGTCACTTCCCGCAGATATAGACCCAGATAGGACAATTGGTGTTCCGATTCGAAGGAGTGATAAATGTTATGGACATACGTTAGAAGGCAGCGCAAGGGGAGAACTAGATTGTCCGGCTCTGGACGTATATCTAAATGGTGTGAAACAATTTGTGGACTTTGATCCGTTGGTTGAGAATGTAATTGTTACGAGTGAAGACAAAGCAGCATGTGATGAATTTGTAGAGCTAGTGAAGAAAGAACTTCCACAACTACGAATCATTCTGAATGTAGGCGATGTGCAACAGGGTACTGGCTCAGGGTCCATGCTTGAAGCATATGTCGACCAGGCGTCAAATGAAGATGTTGTCGTCTCTGCCCTCACCAGTATGCATATGCACTTGCGTGCAAGATACTTTGTGATCACATCACTGTCGACTTGGACTTCAACTATTGCAGTGATGGCTCGTGTGTACGGATTTGCTTCAGAGGTGTATGTGCATGACGTCGGAAGAAATCGTAACTTGTTCGCCGCACTTGCAAGAAAAGGTTGCGAACCTCTTACAGGCGAGCGAGGCAAGTAGAAGAACTGAATTATTGATCACAAAGACTTTGATGGCGATTGGAAATTACTATTTTGCTACAAATATATACCTACATGTTTTGTTGTCGTTGATGTGATCATCTTCGTGTTTTATTTTTGCTGAGCACCATGATATTGAATGTCGACAATGTTTACAGGATCATTGAGGTCGACAATTTTGTAAAGAGGACTTGCCAAAAAAAAGGTGGCACTACTTGCTCTTGTACTACTGGGATCACCAGCTGTTTTGCAATGAGTGAATTATTGCAATTATCCCATCTATTAGTGGGACTAAACTCTGCACCGAACATGGGAGTGCCTAAGAACTCGGGCACACAATAGGTCTCCCTAGTACCTTCGCGATTCTCGTAAAAGTCCAAGTGTTCGCCCTCCCCGCGATAGTTCTTGCTCAATAAATCAATAAACAATCTTCTTCCTCCAGATGTGAAGAACAACTCCTTTGGATTGAGAACGCGATACACAGGAGTGCGTTCCTCGCCATAATAATATAGTAATGATCACGCTTGAGAATGACAGGGAACACTACATTCACAGATTCTTAGATCTAAGCCCATTGTAAAAACACAATTAATGAAGAATGCGTTGGGGCAATCAGCTATAAACAGGTCTGCTCAGATTCTACACCTTGTATGAATGGGTGATCTGGCAAATATGTTCAGTATCACTACGAAGTAAACTGGCAAGCGATACTAGGTATCAATGAGGTTTGGCATCCTGATGAGGTTTCGCCATACCCGCATCTGGATAGCAGGGGTCTGAATGGTGCCTGAAATTTTGTGTTGCGAAAAGAACACATTTTAATACTCGTTTGAGATTGATTGATTCAGTATTGACAATTATACACTGGGCAATAATACATACCTGGTTCTTGCAGTGCATTGGCAGTGGCAATGGCTGCATTATGAATGATTTTAGATTGCTTATATCTCATGATGAGTAGCTTTCCGCCGCCAACGTTATCATCCCCATGATGAGTTGATACATCAGCATCCGACATCATATTCCTCTTGCTCATATTATTGTAGGGGTAGGGGCAATAATCACGTAGATGAGTAGATGACACGTGCAACGTGCAAGAAGTGCTGACGCCTTGCTGTACGACGGACGATGGAGGAGGACGCAGATCTCAACTTGATCTCAACTCAATCTCCTCATTCGATCCTTGGGGGTCGGTCGGCGGCTACTGTCCATTCGATGGGCAAGCGAGACGCTGGCCTGCCTATGTTCTACAAGGTTTGACATCGTTGGGATGAAGTATTAAGTAAGGATCTTTTTACGTACGTAGGAACTAATACTAGTTTTTCCGGCAAGTATCATCTTTGTTCAAACAAAATCACAATCCACCAAAGATCTTGTGGACCATAAAGTACTTAGCTGCTTGCCTGCTTTTGGTGATGAGCAAGACTGCTATCATCAAAATACCATCATGTATAAAGTCGCGTTGTCGTTACTCATCACTTTCTGTGGTTGCATATCAAATAACAGTTGCCAAGGATTCTCTCTACACACATCTAAAAGTACCGCCCAGCGCACATCAATGATGTCGGCGTCAAACAGTGATGGCGTTGCCTCCGACGAGCCCAGCAAACTCTTGGTATCGAGCTTTCATCAAATTTCGCCGGTATCTGACCCGGATGCCAAATTGCGGCTGATTTTGGCAAGTCAGAGCCCTAGGAGAACCGAAATTTTAGAAATGATGGGGCTTGCAGGTCGTTTCACCGCATCTCCATCACCATTGGATGAAGAAAAGTTGCAAATTGAATTGTCTCAGCAAAAAATATCTCCGTCGGACTATGCTCGGACATTGGCAGAGAGAAAATCACATGCGTATGCGGCGGAAGCTCTGGAAATCACAAATGGCGTGGCTTTGATCATTGGATCTGATACTATTGTGGATTTAGATGGGCACATCATGGAGAAGCCGACCGATGAGAAAGTAGCACATTCAATGCTGAGTAGTCTTTCCGGTAATTGGCACCAAGTTCATACAGGAGTTGCAGTTTATGCTGTTGGAGCGTCGGCATCGTCTAATGAACCTCAGTTGATGTTTTCCTTCACTGATACAGCAAAAGTGAAATTCGCAAGCCTCACTGACAGAGACATCAAAGCCTACATAGATACAAGAGAACCATTCGATAAGGCTGGGAGCTATGGTATTCAAGGCATTGGTGGTCAGCTGGTGGAAAAAATCAATGGGGACTTCTTTACTGTAATGGGTTTACCAATGCATAGGTTGAGTAGAGAGCTCACGGATGTCATAAAGAACTTGGACTTGTAAACTTCATTAGAAGATAGTAAAGACTAACAACATAGACATCAGAAGACAACATAGATAAATATTGCAAACAAACATATGCAAGAGGTAGACACTCATTGTGATTGTTGGATAGCTTAAGATACATGAATCATGGTATAATACAAACTCCGTCGTGCTTGAGAGAGGCTAGCAAGGGATCGGTGCCAAATCACACATAACAAACACAGCAAAAAGAAACAAGACGTGCAAACAATCCAAAAGTGTGTCAACAATACATCTGCCGAGTCACACAAACATATACAAAGTAGTAAAAGGATTCAATGCAGTAAAAATGAAGTGCTTTAAAAGATGTCCCGGCCTCTCTCTCCTCTCCTTTCTCAGTAAATGCAACACACAGCATGAGCCCATCTTCCAACTAACAAGGCAAATTCATCCCGTTAACTCTCCTCTCTTCATCACCTCTCTCGGATCAGCACAATAGGGTACACAATCCTCGTATCGCAACAAAGATCACAGATAGTTTCGTCGCCTCACCTTTTCTTCACTCGCCTTCCTTGTGAAACCTATTTGTATTGCAAACAAGAAGGAATAAATTGTTGTAAGATCACGTTCTCATTCTGCCTCTTCGCCATCCTCTTTTATTTCGCCTTCATCCTCGCTTGAGTCTTCGTCATTAAGTAGACTGCTGCGCTTGTTCGCGCTATTTACTCCCGCATTCGCTTTCAGCTCATTGAAGAACAACATTATACTTGATAGTGGTTCATTACTTGACATTCGTCGAATGTCAGCGTAGATGTCAGGCGAGTTGGCAGAGTAATCCAAAAGCTTTTTGCTAAAGTCGACCCCAGTGCTTTCGTCCAGCTTAATCTCCTTCTTGCTAGACTCCCACAAACGCGATAGAGTTGATCTGTCTCGCCTGTACTGTTCATTCCAGTCATCAACAAAATCATTGAATATCTCCATAGGAACATCCCTACCTTGGGCAAGCACAGGCTCATAACATGGATCAGAAGCTATTTTGTCTTCCACGCTACGCCAATGTGTTGATGGGATGAACAGTCCCAACTTGGCAAACTCTCTTAGCTTCTCGCGGTAGGCATCTCGCTGCGCTTTTTCAGCACGACGCCGTGCGTCACGTATCCGACGTCGTTTTTCATCCTCGGCATTCTGAAGTTCAATAACATAGTCAGAAAAGTATAGCTGGCGATCAGATTCAGACATGTTGGCAGACACTATAAATCTAGAATCATTCTTCTCTTCGTCTCCTAATGACGATATAAACGAAGCCCTGAAACAGATGGTATAGCAGAATATTGTAAGAATGTGTTCCTGAAGCGATATAAGGTAGAGAACTCTATCATAGCATCAAACTTACCACGTCGAAGCAAAGGTGAACTTCCCATCTTCTTCTCTCAGCTTCAAAAATGCCAAATACGCATCTTTCGCCTCACGCTTCTTACTCCTCTTATTCCGCTCTTCACGTTTGCGCATCTCCTCCACAAATTCATAAAACAATTCCTCTCTAGTTGTTTCATCATCCACAGCATAGAACCGATCATCTTTTGACAAGAAGTCACGCACATCCATAAACCGTGATGAGCCTGGTGAAAAAGTTTTGACGGTGGGTAAGATATCAGTGAGTAATCGTTGGTACGCCTCCTTTGCTCTCACTTTCTCTTGTCGCTTCACATCCCGAAGTTCATTGGCACGTTTCGTTTGATATTCGGCCAATGCTTGCTTTCGTTCTCCGATTGTATTGCATGCCTCCCACCGTGCATCTTCGGCACATATCCGAACAACATCATTCCACTTGGTCGTTGGTGCTATATCTTTGGCTAGAAGGAGTCCTTTGAACGCCGCCACGGCCTCGGCTTTATTAGCGTACAGACACCCGACATCCTTTTCACCTTTCTTCCTCTTCTTTTTCGATGATTCATTTTCAGACGCACTTGAACGTTTATTAGATGCAGAATTGTCAGCAGATTCATCAGGTCCAAGTTCTGGAGGGCGAGTCCATGTGACTGTAGCACCATTTGAATAATATTTCTTCCCCGTATTCTGATCTGTATAAGTTTGCCATGATGTTGCTGGAGCCGATGTACCAGATGCTTTCGTTGGAGAAGATGTTGCAGAACCAGCAGCGGCACCATTTTGCAGATGTTGTGAAAGAGATGCGGGTCTATCATACGTTGACACATTAGTGATCGTATTAAAGTAGTATGGGATACCTTGTGGCGAGCGATGTTCTGTCCATCCATCTGCAGTCGGAGCAGATGCAGCCGCAGCAGAAGCAGGTGATGCTGCCGCTACGATCTGCTGTGTATGCTGTGGACTTATTACTTGCGGAGGTGGTCCCTGTTGATTCATCATTTGCATTTGTTGATGAGGTGGAAATTGACCAACGGGTTGAGTTTGCCCATTCGGTGGAAACAATTGTTGCTGCTGCATCGGCGGATGTTGTTGATTTAGTGGCGGCATCCCTGACATTTGCATCTGGTGTTGCATTTGTAATGGACTTTGATTCATCTGCATCTGTTGGTGTTGCTGTTGACCATTGAAAGGTTGATGTAAATGACCTCCAGGAGGAAATGGTTGTTGCTGTTGCATATTCATTTGAGGTTGGTTCGGATGCATTCGCATCATATTCTGTTGAGGATGCCCTCTGCCAGAATGCATTTGATGATTCATGTTACCATTCATTCTATGAGGCGGTGGAGGCGGCGGTGGTGGCGGCGGAGGCCCTCTATTATCCATTGGAAATCTATTATTTGGATGTCCTCCTCCTCCTCCGGGACCGTAGCGACCAAAATCATTATTCATTGGTCCTCTACCTCTCGGATCTCTAGGTCCCGGGCCTCGTCTCATATCACCACCCCTGCCCATCATATTACCACGTCCTCCATGTGGAAGTGGCGGTCCTCTGCCCATCATGTGACCTCTACCGTCCATTCTTCCGGCATGATGATTATTGTAATGATTATCTCCTCTGCCCATCATCATTCCTCTCCCTCCTTGATGATGATGCTGAGACGACGATGGCCCATAATGAGACATCCCAGGCGGCGGTCCACCTCCTCGCCCTCCACCGCGGCCAGGTGGACCACCCATCATTCCTCTACCTCTTCCACCAGGATGGCCCATCATGTTGTTGCCCCTTCCTCCTCCTCTGCCCATGCCTGAATTTTGTCGGCGCATGATGATGGCGTCTATAAAAATAATACCTCTGAACCTTTTGCCGTCAGTCCTATATTCCCTGCCACATACACGACGATACCCGACAGCAATCTATCCGAAAGTATACCACACAATCGCTCACCTATACTACTGTGCTACAAGAAGTTTGCTCATTTACGATGCATCTACACTGAAACGAATTCTGTGGGAGATTAGTGGGAATAGGTGCGTTTCCCACCAGTGTCCCAACCCCTTCCCACCGATTTCCCAAGCAAGCAAAAAAGAGCAACGTCTCCCAGTACGTTCCCATGGGAGTCTCCTGCAATAGGGATAAGCCAGACTTCTCCGGTACTCAAAATTGCGCGACCATGAGTTGGTAGAGGATAGATATGTGGGTACAAGTAAGTTGAAGTACGTTCCCATGGGAGTCTCCTGCAATAGGGATAATCCAGACTTCTCCCACTGAGTACCCATTTGAAAATTGCGCGACCATGAGTTGTGTAGAGGTAGATATGTTGGTACAAGTAAGTTGAAATGAATAGCCCCAATATCAATTTATTTCACCTCAAGAAAAGGGGCTCCACCCCAATCTTATGGCCACAATAAAGATAGAAGAATGGCCTATGCGACATGACGAATCCTCGCTACTACGTGCGCCCAAAATGGTATTTGAGTGATGTTATGGCTTCAACTCATCGCACAGACAGGATACTTTCTTAGACCGTTGTGGCGGGTCTTGCTGACCGTAACTCTTCTGTGGCAATGTCGACTATTTGCGCCATCGGGCTGTCACGAGACGCGGAAGTTTATGAAGGAAGTTTTGTTTTTGTAGAGATAAAGGTTACTCGCATCAAGCAACTGCGCAAATCATCTTATTTATAATCGAACGAGAGGATGTTGTGTGTTTTGGGTCTCGTTGTTTTCCGCTGATGCAACAATGAAACAAACAGTTCATACTCCATCAAATCAGACCCGAATCGTCAGGACGCAATAGCGCTAGAGTATTGTGCAATATATGTGTGTTATAACAAGTTGAAGTGCTCAGACCTCTTTTATACATCTATATGGACAATATATCAGCTACAGCAAAAAAGATATCCAACAAACTCCGCACAGCAACAAAAATACTCAATTTTGGCCAAATCCGATACCCTATTTTGGACTCATTTAGTGTTTGTATTGTGCAATTCATACGTGTTGAAGCAAACTGAAGTCTACAGATCTCTTCTGTATATCTATTGGGACAATATATCAACTCCAACCTCGGTCATGTCATTTGTGGTTTGTACATCACTACGCTACTCAGTCGCAAACAAATCACCGGATGCCTCATCTTTGCACATTTGAAGCTTGTGATTGTGTGACATATAGGTGGTATACGAAGTTGTAGTACACAGACCTCTTCTATATATCCATATGGATGATATATAAACTCTAACCTCGGTTAAGTCATCTGCAGCAAGTAAACCACAACGATACTCAAGGTTGACCGAGTCCAATTTGCTCGTCAAAACAGGTTTTTTGCCTATATTGTATGATATATTCATGCTTGCGAAAGTTCTAGTGATTAAATCTCTTCTTTATATGCATACGGATGATATATAACCTCCAACCTCGGATGTGTCATCTGAAGTACACACAGCAACCTAGTACCACATAGCCGAAATTAATCAGTATCACCAATAAGAGTAAGATCCGCCAATAATGGCCCATTATAGTTGGTAACGATAGTAAAGAAGTAGGCTGAAACGGCTCATGCAAAATACACATGTAACCACGATGCTATAGCTTCGTAGCTGACCTGATGAGGCCATCTGAGACGCTGCAAGCTCCTCAGTTGACGGCCATATCGTATCTCACGCTGTGAATATGGCAATCAACAGCTTCTAGTGACCCGTAGTAGTTGGCCATGATAGTATAGAAGCATCTTTTTCACGGCTCAAGTATTGGTTGGCCGTATCGGCGTCACTACAACGTCGTAGGTGACCTGATGAGGCCATCTGAGACGCTGCAAGTTCTCTTTTGACGTTCATATCGTATCTCACACTGTGAATATGGCAATCAACAGCTTCTAGTGACCCATTATATTCGGTAACGATAGTATAGAAGCATCTTTTTCACGGCTCAAGAATTTGTTGGCCGTACCGGCGTCGCTACAACGTCGTAGGTGACCTGATGAGGCCATCTGAGACGCTGCAAGCTCCTCAGTCGACGGCCATATCGTATCTCACGCTGTGAACATGGCAATCAACAGCTTCTAGTGACCCGCAGTAGTTGGCCATGATAGTATAGAAGCATCTTTTTCACGGCTCAAGTATTTGTTGGCCGTATCGGCGTCGCTACAACGTCGTAGGTGACCTGATGAGGCCATCTGAGACGCTGCAAGCTCCTCAGTCGACGGCCATATCGTATCTCACGCTGTGAATATGGCAATCAACAGCTTCTAGTGACCCGTAGTAGTTGGCCATGATAGTATAGAAGCATCCTTTTCACGGCTCAAGTATTGGTTGGCCGTATCGGCGTCGCTACAACGTCGTAGGTGACCTGATGAGGCCATCTGAGACGGCCGCCCGCACTCTCACTAGCACCATATCGTATCTCACGCTGTGAATATGGCAATCAACAGCTTCTAGTGACCCGTAGTAGTTGGCCATGATAGTATAGAAGCATCTTTTTCACGGCTCAAGTATTGGTTGGCCGTATCGGCGTCGCTATAATGTTGTACATACATACAAACCAACAAGTTGCTTACTTTTACTGTGTGACTCAGTAATGGGACTCCGTTTCAATGGACCTCGTCTCTTTTTTTTGACCGTTGCATTTCATCTCTCATAAAATTATTCTATTGTTGTGATACATTTACATTCAGCGACAGCTCATTACATTCAATATTACACTAAGAATAACAACAAATCTATTTCCTTTTCTCATGTATCCCGTACTGCGCAGTCGTAGGCGCTCTTCGAACTGACAGTTTGGCAAAATTATTACGGTGGACATACTTTTTTCGGTGAGTTGTTTCAAAATGAAAATACAGCATCATGACAATAATTGTATTCTCGTCACTGCTCTCCATTTTTCAGTTCATTCATTATGCGACGTCTAATATCTTCTGTATTAGTTTTGCTGCTTTTTTTGCAGCGACTACGCCAGCAGACATTGGTCACATCATCAGCCTCTCTGCTTTCGTCTATCTATTGTAACATGATGAGCCTTGAATGCGATGAAGTATGGCGGCTGCGGTCTCTCAAGTTTATCGTGAAAAGTGACTATGAATTGTTCTAGTATCTCGACAGTATATTACCACTAGCATGTGCCTGAATACATGAAAGATGGAGCCAGCTGCAACATCGAAGGAGAAGGAACACGATGGCAGCACTTATCCAACAGGATTGTTTTCTGCGTAAGTTTATGAAGTTTACTTTCTACCTTCTTGTTTTACTCTTTATTCACATAATTGTCTCCTTCATTTTTCAAGGGAATCGCATTTAATGGGAAGCAACAAAGAGCTAGAGCACAAATGACACGGAAGAAGCGCAAAAGGGAGGGGACGGACCTTCAGCCACATGAAGACAGCGCATCCTATTTATTATTCTTTTCTGAAGCAAGTTCAAGTGTTGGAATTGGGAAGCTTGCATTCACTCTCTTCCCTCGTTATTTACGCAACCTTCTTTTGTATGTTCGCCAATTGATTGCAAGAAGCAAAGATTCCGCAGCAATAGAAGAATAAGAAGGTCTTTTATTAAATGCTTTCCGTTACTGCAATGTACTCCTTTGTTACTATCCAATCCTATTGTTTAGGCCGACCTACCGCCCAGCCCAGGCGGGCGCTGTATGTGGGATGGGCTGGGTCACTGCTGGGAGAGCTAATGGCTGTGGGTGAGTGCTGGGAGAGCTTCGCCAAATAGCCGAATGAGGATAACCCAGCACGGGGGAGATTTAGCCATTTCGAGTAACGGATTGATGGGAGAGCGATGGGTCCTGCTTTCAATCCGTGGGTCAGCACTGGGAGCAGCGATTTGACGGTACTAAACGGTACATGAGGTATAATAAAGTAAGTGTACTTCGAAGCCTACCTACGTGGACCACTGGACTGACCCATTGCTCTCCCACACCGACCCACTGCTCTCCCACACCTCTCCCACAATGTTCCCAAATCAGAATGTTGGGACCTGCTGGGACACTGGTGGGAAACGCACCTATTCCCACCAATCTCCCACAAAATTCGTTTCAGTGTACTTTGTACACGTGATATGACGTGAACATGATACAAATTTATCATGGAGCTTTGAGATTGAGATTTTGAGATGGACAAACCGCAGGCCAGACCCCTCAGGGCGACGCTTTAGATTGCCTCTCAAACACCCCCTTTTCAAGCTTCATGGGAATAAAAATGAGGCCTGGGCCCTTTGTGTAATGCTTCATCATTAGTAGCCTCTGCTGTTTCTTTAGATTGGGATTAAGCTGCCCATTATCTTGCCCAGCCAAAAGAACTCACATCTTTCCCAGTACTCCCTCGCTTCATGTTCATTTTAATCTGATTCCTACTCATCCCACCGGGTCCTCTATTTGCATTCTCTGACCATGTATAAGGAATTGAACCGCCTAGCCGTTCTTTAATGCATGCAGGTCCATAATCCATAAAGCTATCTTGAAGTTTCTCATCCAAAAGACCATTTTCTATGCATGATTCAAAAACGTTCATTAGAAACTCGTCGTCATCTTGGCATGCCTCGAACAGTAGGGTGTACGTTACTGAAGTGGGAGCAACACGCCTTTTCTCCATGCGTTCCAACACCTGTAACGATCTAACACTCTTTTCTGGATGGTTGCTTTTTGCATACACATTGATCAAGCTATTGAAACAAACTCCATCCGGTCCAATACCAAGTGCATCCATTCGGTTGCAGACTTCTTCTGCGTGTAGAATAGCGTCATCTGAACCCGACCTTGCCCAGCCACTTATGACAGCATTGCACAATTTTTTATCAGGTATAATATTGGAATCCATCATATCGAACAGTACATACTCTGCTTTTATTGCTGCTTCATGACTTGCGCAACTACAACCTTCATTAGACTTCTCCTCCGCCTGAACAATGCCGCCTTGACCACCAGCGTTTGCATGGGGAGCATGCCCGGACAACATGATGGTCCAAGAACTCTAACGCCAAGAGTGACAGCGTACCTCCCTTTGTCTTTCCAGCATATCCACGAGCGCCAATCATATCCCCTATCTTGATCATCTTGTTGATTCTGTTGAAGGCTTTGACACCGGCAGCATAATCCTTTTGAGATGCCATCACACCGGCAGCATAATTTTTGGCAGATGTCACCAGCTGTAGTTTGGCATCATCTCCATGAATGTCGTAAAACATTGTTGGTTTGCCCTGCCCACGGATAGCTTGCACACGGCCAGCAACTGTGACCATAGTTTGAATCAGATGGGTGCCAGGTTTGGTGATAGGATTAAACTCAGATATGAAGTCTGGAAGACGGTGGCTGACATTATACGCTTCCACGACGGCAGCCTTTGTTGCCTCCTCATTAGCTTCGTTAGCTTTTTTCTGTACAGCTGTCACTGCTGCCTTATTGGCCTTCATCTTCTTCTTCGACAAAGGCGGTTGCCCGGTCTCTTCTGCCATCGCTGCTTTTACATCATTATTTTCAAGAGCTTTATTAACCTGATTGTTAGTATTTTTTGATGTCACCGTGGGCCCATCATTATGGGATGATCCAGGACCATCTGCATGTAGAGCCCCCTTTGATTATGGCCCAGTTTAGTTGGCCGCTGTAGTCGACTTTGCCGCTTCATATGGTAGGCACCGTGCTGTTCTGCTGATGTCGTTGTGGTTGATCAATACTTTATTTGATGGCTTACAACAACTAGTCGATAATGACGCAGCTCCTTTGAAAATTCCACCAAATCTAAGTCAAAGATCGACTATATCTAGCATGAAGAATGAAGAAGATGTTCAGTGGTCATTAGTGATGGATCGGATCAATAATTGTCAACTTCCAACTCAGTAGTAGTAACACCATGGCCACCCCACCACCATTCGTCATACGATCCGTATACCGCTCCCTCCTCCGCTCCTCTAAACCATTCTCACCCCCATCACCCAACTACGCCGTCTACGCCTCATTATTACATCGAAGTGGCATATCACATGATTGGGAGGAGTGTATTTACGACCTTGAAAAGAAGAGGGCAAAGCTGCGACGTAATATGGATGGCGATGACAGTAGTAATAGCAAGAAGAAGAAGAATGAAAATATCATTCCGAAGTCTTGGGCGAGGAATTTAACTAGATCGTATGCTGATTTGAAGGAGGAATATCAGATGCACAAAGATTCTCTTGCATCACTTCATGATGATGACGACGACGACGACGAAGAAGATGATGACTGGGACGAAGACGTACCAATAGGATCACACCACTTTCACGAACAAGAATACTACAATGCAGATCAAGATCCCAAATTCATCCTCTTTCGACACTTACTACGTGAATGGTTCGCAGGGGGCAACGACACCATCACCAAAGATGAAGCCATTGATAACTCCTGGCCAAGGACAATGGAGTCCAGATGAAGAAGGGTATTATGAAAATGGCAAGATTAAGCAGGTGCCTTTGATGAGATTTCCATCGCAGATTATTGGGGATTGTGATGGGTTGAGTGTTCGGGAGATAATACAACGTGAATTTCGTGCGGTGACGGTGAGAGGAGAAGTATGAGAGAGAGTGTTGTGCCAAAGCTAGTGACACATCATCGTCGTCTTCTGCTGCTGCTGCTGATACGCAGAAAGAACTTTATCCGCCTTCGTCGTATATAGACAATCCTATTCGGTTGCAAACGGCATTGTATACATTGCAAGAGCTCAATAGAAAGTTGTTATGGGCGGACAAGATTGGTTTACCTAATCCTAATGACTGCACAACACGGCAGGCAAGAGAGTGGAAGCGATTAGTACAGGCAGCCAAAGGGGTTAGTGTCTATCCAAAGGAAGATGAGAAATGCGCTACAGCTAATGAGGATCCACCGTTGGAGACAGAGACGGTAGAGACCAAAATTATTGATGATGCCGATAGCACACAATCCAATGACGAACCTAGTACTCCCAAAGAGGACAACAAGTCAGCACATCCACTACTTGACTGCGGTACTCTCATGATTGCACATCCTCTCATGTCTGGTTATTTTGCCAACTCTGTTATCATTCTACTTGATCATACTGATGCGCGAAGCAAAGACAAATCTGATGACAACAAGTCATCATCCACCACCACTACTGACGAGGCCAAAAGTAGCGGCGGAACGTATGGCTTGATTGTCAATAGACTTGCACTTGAGGCAAACTCTGTAGAGTCGACACAATCACGGCTTGAGATACTTCGTCAACGCTTTGAAGAAAAGAAGGAGAGAGACTTGGCAGAGGTTTTGTTACAGTCGTCTGATGCGACGGAGACGTCAGCAACTGGGCCACAAAAGACGGACGTTGTGACGACGAAAAGCACTGGCGGTAGTGCGCGTAGACCGATATCGTTACTGCAGGCTGTACAGAATGATGATCTACCAGAGACCGTTCAGCTTGCATTTGGCGACGCTCCAATCAGAGAGGGAGGGCCAGTCAACCTAAGCATTCAGATGATTCATCGGGCAGCGGTGCAAAATGATTTGGGTGCAGGTGCAACTGAAGAGAAAGGCAAGAAGATTGGAGGAACGGTGATACCGTCACATTTTGGAGATGAAAATCTGAAAGAAATGGAAACGACATTCTTCGGAGGCGACGTAATCAACGCATCATATTCCGTTCTGGAAGGAGTTCGAGATGCTGATGACTTTAGCTTCATCATTGGATCTAGTTGTTGGAGCCCTGGGCAACTCGAGAATGAAATTCAACGAGGATGTTGGCTTAAATTCTGTGGCCCAAGCTCAATGGCCATGACTGGCATGTGTGATCATTACGATGCAGCAGAATTAAAGCAACTGTTCGGCAGTCAGGATGAAGAAGACAAAGACAGTGCGCAAGGGGCAAAGCTCAGCTCATTCCCTCCACGTCCGTCTAATGCAGCCACATTATCAGTTGCGGGTTCTGCTACGCGAGGTTCTAACAATACCCAACAGTCAGACGAACGTCCGGTTGGAGATTTGTGGTTATCAATCATGTGCGCCTTGTCCCAGGGCGAGGCAGATTTGGCATACGTTATGCTGAATAGCAGTCATGTCAAGGATGATCTTGGTGATGCTTGCGATAACTTCTATAGATGAGGAATGAACATTTTATATTGCCATAGTGGCATCTCTTTTATATTATCTACTATCTAGAAATCAAGAAGCCACGTAAAATAACTATTATGAATCTGGAACTATACATCATTAGCAATCTCGTCACATACGCACGTTTAATTCACATGATTGAGAATGTTACGAACACTTCGTCCATCCGGTGGAATCCTCCGAATTTTGTGTATTTGATGAAACACCCCTCTCTCAATCATCAAAGCCTTATGAGCAAGGAAGCATGCTATCTCCAACCCACACATGAGATGAAGGCAATCCGTCTTTTTAGCCTTTTTCATTTGTGGTGTAGGTTGTTTGACTGCACCTGCGTTTTCTTTATTATCCACTGCATCATTACCATTACCACCCTTGGGAGCAAATTTCCGTGACACTTTGAAAAGTTGCTGCATATCCACTACAAATGTGGATAGCTCTACTCCAAGCTGCTGCATAAAAAACAGAACCCTTTGTACATGTGCCTCACCAGGACGGTAGTGACCTGAGTGAGGATATAAATGGGTCAAACGTCCCTGCTCATTAGTAAGAAATATTCCAGCTGACGCCACCGCCTTTCCGCCAAAGAAAGAGGAGTGGTGAAACCGCTGACGAGACTTTGTTGTTGCGTTGTTCTTCTCATCCGCATTATTGTTCGTTGATGCTTCAACTTTGTTGGGAGCAATAACCTTTTGTGATCCATAAAATACATGATCTCGAAGAACAAAAATCCAACCCTCCTTCCCAGTGCATATCGGAGTTTGGCTGTGTCGATCAATAACATAAGCAGAGCCATCTGCGGGATCTGCGACAATATCAAGTGCATAGCTAGCTGATATTCCGGGGTCTGTGATGTATTGTACAGTGTCAGAATCCAATACAGATCGTGGTATTTCTGGCAAGTTTGGAAGTTCAGTGCCTTGAGCTTCGCCTTTGGCATCAAGCCAGTCAAAGAACATGTGATAAGGATGACCTAGACTTTCCCAGTGTTTATAATACATTCGTAAATTCTTCCCATACCGATGATGTTTGTCGGATACTTCCAACCAAGCTTTGCGATGCAATTGGGCGTAATTCCCACGAGCAACGCCCCGTTTGGTAATTTCTGGCAATCGAATGCCACGAAAGTCCGCAGCATCGTTATTAGTTTGTTGTGCCATTGTTGGATGGAAACGATTTCCATCCAAGCTGGCACTGGATGAATGTTGTCTTTGGAATTTCCAATCCACATATGGTGGATGAAAGGATGTGAAAGGACTTATCCGTGCCTTTGCTGGTGAAGGAAGCGGTGTTGGAGGGGCTGATAAGGCTGAATTGTTAGATAGTAATTGGCTATCCTCAGTGTCTTTTCGATCAAATGATTGCTTGCGCTCAATCATAAGTCGATTGCATACTTCTTCTTCTTCCTTTGGAGAGACTCGGGATAGATCTGTCGAAACGCACTTGGGCTCTGTGTTGGTATTTTCTTCTGAAGACGGCGATGATAATGATGAAGCAGCAGCGGCAACATCGGTACTACTACTACTTCCAGCAGCAGCATCTTCATCCCCATCAACATCACTACTCCCTACCGTTTCGATAGTGGAAGCCTTATAATCTTGCAACTCTTCCATAAATTCATCCTCTCCTCCAAGCATATCCCCCTCCTCATCAATATCATCATCATCAAAGTCACTCGAACTATCTTGCTCAATAATCTTTTGGAGCAACAGAGAGGGATCTTCCCCCACCGCCTCGGCAAATTGCGCTGATTCAATCATGCGCCTGTCAAAACTGACAGATCGATTGTGTGCACGACCACTGGCAATACGAAGGGCGAGTGCTTCAATGTCAACTTCATCCGCAGTAACTTTGTCTTTCGGTTGACTTTCAGGTGATGACAATCCAACAAAATAGTCATCCTCATATTCTCATCATGTTGTTCAGTGCCCTGTTGTCGCAGTATCGTCTTGGGGTTGTCCCCCTTCTCTAAAGATCCCTTCTATACCACAACTTGACGAATGTGGGATGGAAATACTGGAATCCTCTGCAATAACTGGCATGGAATCTTCATGAATGGATCGTCGAATAGGGGAGGCACCGCTCCCTACTGCAATGATGTCACAGCTTGCAGTACTATTATTATTGCTTGAACCATCACTATTAGTACTATCATCATGATGATGATGATGATCAAACGAACAACCCTCCAACGACAGTCCCTCCACCAAATCAGTCAATGAAGCACTCGACAATCGATGATGAGACGTAGCCTCCAACCGTCTCCCATCTTGATCAAAATCCGCCAAATCTTGCATACGCTTCTCTTCCACGCCCAGCTCTAAAATGTCGGCATCCTCTTCGCGTAGATTGACAAAGGATATGTCCATCATGTTGTCTGTGGAACTGGTGTGTTTTCGTAGTGGAAGTGCTTCCATGATTATAGTATTATTATTGCTGTTGCTGTATGTGTCGATCGTACTGGGAGTGGCAATCACGGCAGCAACATTATCACCCGTGATGTGTGGCGTAGATGAGCAGCGCTTTTGCAGCCGCTCAACACCACAGCTGCTGCTGTTATCCTGTCGTAAGGAGGAGCTATTCTCTGCTGATTCAATTGACTCGCCATGCTCTTCAGATGTTGTTGACGTCGTTGTTGTTGTTGTTGCCATTTCCATTGTTATTGAAGTCGAATAATGCGATGAATCTTATGTCTCCGAAATTCTTTTTGCAAAACGTGGCCAAAACGCCGGACTTTCAGGAGTATTGATTCCTACGTAGATTCGCAGAAGGGTGAAAGCAAAAAGCTCAGAGCATCAAAAACCAACCACAGCCGCTAGCCAGCACCAGACCCAGCAGCACACCGAAACGCTCCGCACATCCAACTCTTGGTGTCAAGACAAGAATAAGAATTCGCAGCCAATACTTCCATAGCGAGTAGCGAGTATGAACTTTAGCTCCGCAAAACAAACAGTAAAGCCTCCACAAAGAGGAATATTCCCTCTGGACCACGACGCAGAGTGCAAGCCATTTAAAGAAAAGTATTTATCCTGCCTCAAAGAAGGAGGAGATAAACATCATTTGTGTCGAGATTTTTCAAAGGATTATTTGCAGTGTCGGATGGATCGGAATCTTATGGCGTCGGAGGATTTAGATAGGGTGAGAATGCAGTGCATGTGTATATGATGTGTGCGGAATATATGTCACTACTGTGTTTGCTAACACTTTAAACCCTGCAACAATCACCTGCGTTCAATTATATTACTATATAGCTCGGGTTTTCAAAAGAAGCAACAGTAGAAAAGGCAGTAGAATACGACAAATCAAAGGAAAAGGGTGGTTATGTTGCAGGGAAGCATATTGATGGACGGATGAAATGGTGGTTTCAAAGATAAAAATGACTGCAACAAATAATACTGATTCACAATGATGTGAAATGGCATGAAATTAATACTTATGAAATTATTGAAATGTACAACCAATTCATCTGCTGAAACCAAATGAAAGTTTTGGAGGAGGAGCAAAGTTCTTTCCTCGTTCCATATCCATTGCAAGCCTCAATGAAAAGAATACCCTCGATACAACCACCAGTGGACTTTCAGCATCTTCATTTACAAGGAGTGGTGTAGAACTTGTTTCAATTCTCCTCCTCTTTCGTTGCTCTTCATGTTCTTGTGTTGGATAATAATAGCACTCCCTCTCGGCAAAACAGTTAAATGGTTCAGCAGCTTTGAGGCATTTCTGCAGCAGGGACAAGTACACTTCATTACGATATCCATCGTCATCTGTGCGGTGATTGCCACGCTCCCATGCTGCAGAATCCCATTTGGAATGAGCCAATGGTAATGCCAACGCCATCCAATCCCTCAACGCAATGTGCATGGGAATTGACTCAGGATGTCGTGCATTGTATTCAGCTTGACTTAAACAAAATTGCATTTGTAGGGGGAGACGCGTCAAATCAGCAGCCTCTCCGCTGAGAGATATCCCAGGGTCGAGTAAGTTTGTGTCCCCCGCGGCTTCAGCTATAGCTTCAAGAGTCGCACGACGCTCATTCTCCGCTTCGACCAGGGTGTTGACATCGAGGGGATCGGTATCGTCAACATCCAGTAAGTCCCATGCAATGCCTCCAGTTTCGGATGCAGATATGGCGTTTACGGTAGATCTTCGGCGCTTTGATGTAGATGTGCGCTCATTCCAATCAATGGATGGAGCAACATCGGGAGTGTCAGTGATGAAACCTTTTAGACATTGACCAATGAGATCATAATCTGGCATCTCGACAAAGCCCAAAGTTGCGACATGCTGAAAGGCCTTTCGGAGACAGGCCACAAATTGTTCATTTTTAGCCAGGTCCAAGTGCTCTGGTAAAGGTGGCAATGACTCTTCGGAAGCTCCCTCGGCCATTTTTTGATCGCGTTTGAATTTGGCCATGTGGTATTCAGAGCCATACAATAGCCATTCCATTGCGTCCTCTCCATTCATTGGGATCAAGTCGGGGTTCGGATTACCAGCCATTCCCTCTTTCTTTCCCTCGCCTTCACCCTTGCCACTCCAATCACCTTTCCCCCTCTCTCCAACAACCATCTCTTTGATAATCTGACAACTGCTTCGATCTCTTGCTGCGGCATGGGACATCCATGGAAGTCCGCCTGTGACCAAATCGCAAAATACATAAAGAAGTCCCCATATATCATCACGAGGACAATGATCCTTTCCTTGATGCACTCTTAAGGAGGCATACATACTGGTTCCCCTAAATTCTGCAGATTCGCGTTCTTGGCGAACACACCCCTCAATATTGTTCTTGGAAGAATCCCCCTTGCTGAAGGAAGGAGACATCCACTTTCCCTTCCATGGCCGATTCATGTCTGCAAAGGATGAATCTTTGGGAACAACAAAGCTTTTGGAGAGACCGAAATCTACAATTTTGAATGATTTATCTGCTGCAGTTGTTCCACATCTGACAACATTCTGAAGATAGAAAAAATGGGAGTTAGTGAGATAAGTCATTTGAAGAAATGATACATGGTATAATCAATACAAAGCAACGAATAGGCCTCAGGTGGATAAGTTGTCCAGCATTGGTTCTCTCGGAGTAATTCTAGAGTAAATGTTCATCATAGGCCACAGGATAATATCATTGTTTTTTTCTTTTCAAAATAACTTACCGAAGGTTTTACGTCTCTGTGAACCATACCAACCTCATGCATTGCCTTTAATAATGGCAGCATAACATCCGCAACAAGATATACAGCATCTTCCACAGACACTCTCCGTGGGATTTTCTCTCCATTATTCTCAGCCTTTTCTGTCTCTCTAATTATTTGACAGTGCCGATCTCTCAAGAGGTGCATATCTTCACCAGGTAAATACTCCATTATGATGGCAGATATTCCACCCGCTTCTGGTGCCTGTGGTGTCGATATCGCTGCTTGAGCAGATGCAGCGGCGGTGGATAAATCAACACTGGAATTATTTTGTGATGCCATACCTGGCTGCCTCACATAGTCCACAAAAGTGGGGACCATTCCCGTCGGTAATGACGCATCTAAAAATCGAAGCACTGATGCTTCGCCATCAATAACGCCAGAATCTAAAAAGCTGGCAAGTTCTGCTTTGGCTGCAACAATTCGTTGTTTTGGGGATGACTTTTTCGAGGCGGCGGTAGCAGCTCGTCTATGCGAGTAGGAGAGGTCTACGCATTTGTGAATACTGCAAAATGTTCCCTTTCCGAGCTTACCCAGACAGAAGTAATCATTGTCCGCCCCGATTGTTGAACCAGCTTCCGGGAAGGGCGGCGTTAGGGAGATGTTGACATTGTTCATCTTGCTTTTTCTGTGGAGTGGAAGATTTTTGGAAAGTGATGGGTAGCTTCTTTTTAGGAACTACTGTTTTAAGAACTATTAGCGACTACTTCTTTCTTCCTTGTTGATGAGATATGGTACCATAGTTTATGAGTAGACTAAAAGGACGCTTTGCTTCTCAGCATCAGCATTGCTGTCAATCTGCAGATTGCCATGATCAAAATGAGGATGATCCAGTAGACATAACTTGGCAGCTCATTCACCGAATTACTTTCAAGTAAGACACCACATGCTTCCGTTTCGCAATCTTCAAACTCATAATTCAATACCAGACGCACTGCATAGGTCAAGGAGCAAAGATATTGAGCCCATCTGAGAAAACTTGGAATCAAATTTGCAGAGATGAACAAGCCTGAGAAGAGTAGTTGGGGTACAATCAACGCAGGCATTAACTCAGCTGCGACATTGGGATCTTTCACAGCACTTCCAACAAATATTCCGATGGATGTACTTGCAAGCGCAAGAGTGAAGTTGACTAGCAGAAAGAGTACAAAGTTCATCTTAAAACCCATCATCGGGAAAGCAATCAGCTGTGCTAGAACTTGACAAAAGGTAGTAATACATTCAACGCAAACTTGAAGGTTGTATTGCATGGATAACAGGTTAGAAGAGTCACATGCACATGACATGAATTCAATTTGCAGTCAGTAGAGCAAAGTGTCACTCACATTTTGAAAGAAAGTAGGGCAGGATAGAGTAGTGATTGGTACTGTATTCCCTAAGGAAGACTGGCCGGTCCTTTGGAAACTCCATCAAAGAACTTTGTGCTACTCCGAACATTGTTGATATGAGCAGGTTCGCCATGGCACCGAACGAAGCTTGAACTTCAGTGTACATGACATAATCGGACCTTCCAACGCCAAGGAAAATGAGCCCAAATAAGAGACCAAACGTGAACGTTGATCCCACTCTTACAATAATTGCCAACTTATCGCGAACCAAATTTTTGAATTCTCGGTCAAACAAGTATCTGGTTTGTATCATAAAACCAACTTGCTGAGTAACAACTGTGGCTTGATTCTTCTTTTTTGGTGCCTTGGTATTGTCGACTTGATTGGCTTTGCTCTTTTCTACGAAGAAACCTGCCGTTTTTAGCTCTTCAACTGTGTACACTTGAGTCACTTGAAGAATCCAATCTGCAATGTTGTAATCAGCAGGCTTTGGATAGCCACACTCATTGAATCTGTCTTCCAGCGGCTTGCCCAAAGGTCCGTCATATAGCTTCTCGCCTTGGACTAGTAGCAACAAGTTGTCAATTTTACGTACCACAGGAGGAGGGGGCTGGTGAATAACTACAATCACAGTCGCTCCAGCTTTCGCAATATTCTTCAAGACATCCATCAAGCTCTCGGCAGTGTAACTATCTAGCCCACTGGTTGGCTCTACATAGACGTAAAAGAGGTTTGGACATGATATGTGAGCAAATGGTGAAAGAGTACAACAAAAAGGATGATACCAAGCTTACCATCAAGCACAATGCAACGAGGATTCGTGACAAGTTCTACTCCACACTGCACTCTCTTCTTTTCTCCACCGCTCAGACCACCAGACATCAACGGGCCGCCACCAATGAGCGTGTCAGCACACTTATTCAACCCAAGACTATCAAGAATATCATTAACAATCAAATCGATGTCTTCGTCGGTCTTGGACTTATCCAATCTCAACCTTGCACTAAATCTGATTGCCTCTCTTGGAGTACACGTGGCCGGTATTGACACTTCTTGCTCGACGTATGCAAATTCTCTCCTAATGTCAATGTCTGTTGGGTCTACAACATCTCCATCAAGGCGTATTTCCCCGCCAAGATCAAGGTTCTTCCCTACCCGACCAATCAAACACTTAAGTAAACTTGTCTTGCCGCTACCACTTGCACCCATGATGGCCGTCAATGTCGCTGCAGGGAAATGACTTGATACTCCCTTGAGAATTTGCTTGGGTGGGTTCTTCTCATGGTTTTTACTTCTTGTCGATAACACAATGTTATCAAACTCTAGCGTGAGCCCGTCGCGTTCCAAGTAAAGGGTACTATTCCTCCTGATGACGCTCTTGGAGTTGGTTACAGCTGCTTTATTGGTTTCTGGATCATATTCGGCTTCATATTCACTGCTTGGAAGTGATGACGCCGTTTCGAATTTGTCGAATTTGACTGAGCCGTCCGTCATGGCGCTTGTATACTTTCCACTTATGTAATAACAACAGCCACCGCAACACAATCTTGGGAGATAGCGTTATTAATTCTGATCCTACAGAGAGCTCGTTGCAGCAGTTTGTACGTTCCGTCCACGTACAATACTTAGTCTACGATGGGCTAACTACCATAGCCCTACGGCTCTCCTACGGCTGCACTTCAGACTTTGGAGTTGGTAGAGAATTGAGCTTCATTGATAAGAAGCTTTTCAGAATTTATGACAGTGTAGTTTAATATATTTCATTCCTTTGATGAACAAGAGAAGCTTAGCTTTTGCGCCAACACCCATCACTGGGATGGTGGGATGGAGGCATGGTGTCCATAATAATATCTATGAACCTAGCAGTCATTCGCTGAGGCTGCTGATAAGAAGTTGCAATCAGCAAAAGTATCTAATACGATGGCATCGCACATCTTAATTCTTTTATCAATGGTCCTCATGGTTGGGCGGACATGCCATGCCTTTGCGACTCCATCAAACAAAATTGCACTCATCACGGGAGGCAACAAGGGAATTGGAAAAGAAATAGCACGAAGAATCGGTACCGAGCCGGGTTTCACAGCCATCATTGCCAGTCGCGATGTTGCACTTGGTCAAAAAGCGGCAGATGATCTCAAGGAAAGTGGTGAATATGAATGTGACGTCGTTGCGCTACCAGTTCCACTGGATTTGACAAATGAGAACTCCATTATTGCTGCTGCAAAACATGTAGAGAAGGAATACGGGAGATTGGATGTATTAATCAACAATGCAGCAATTTGCTTTAATGATCCAACTCTGTATGGAAAGGTTGATCACACTCCATTTCAAAATCAAGCAGATATCACAATCCGCACTAATTACTTTGGCACTTTGAAAGTGACAAAGGAGTGTCTACCGCTTTTGAAACAGGCGGCTTCGCCTAGGATAATCAATGTTGCTAGCGCAGCTGGTCGACTGACAATCTTGCGTTCGCAAGAGTTGGTTGATAAATTCACATCAAATACATTGACAGAACCTCAGCTATCTACTCTGATGGAACAATTCGTAAACGATGTCCAGAGTGGAACACACGAGGAGAAGGGTTGGCCAAACACATGTTATGGGATGAGCAAATTGGGGATAATTGCATTGACAAAGATTTTGGCTAGGGAAAATGAAGGAATGCTAATCAATAGTGTCGATCCTGGCTACTGTAAGACTGATCAAAACAACAATCAGGGCACTGTTGATCCCGCCGATGGTGCCTACACACCTTATTTATTAGCGCTAATGGAACAAGACGATGAAGATGATGGGGAAGATATGTCTGGACTTCACTTCTATGATGCGCAAGAAATCCCCTGGTCATATCAATAGAGTGCATATGCAATAAAATCAACTTTACCACAATCTTATCCTTTCTCTACGCATTGCTTTTGATAGCTCGCTGCAGTCATCTTCTCCTTCTACCTCCTTGAAGAGACCATGCCTCATCATGAAATCCAAAAGTACAGCTCGCATCGCTGGTCTTAGACTCTGTCCAAACCTCAATTCCCTGTCAAGTTCCTCAATCGAATACAATTTGAATTCTTGAACTTCACCATCGACCGGTGTAGGTTGCCATTCATCTGGTACTTGAAGGTCAAAGCTGTAGTAAAATGAACGTTTCATGCAAGATCCATCCTCCTTGGCCGTTGTCATTGTCAGAGGATCATGTGTATGATCTGAAAATGCCTTGTTGGAGGCATCATTGCGCAGCCATTCTGAAGGAACGCCAGCTTCTTCGTGTGATTCCTTTACAATATTGTCGTATAGTGATAGGTTGTGAGGCTGACCTCCAGCCACGGTTGTATCCCAGTAGTTTGGATGGTGTGATTTAGTTGAAGCTCGTTTTGCTAGCCACACTCCTTGGATGACGTTGTTGTGACGTACGTAACAATTGAGATGCACACCCACACTGTCTATCCCTAGATAAGGAGCTGTACTTCGATTCACATGAGCAAGAATTGCATTGTCATCATATAAGGGATCCATCAATTCTACAAATGGATAGACTGGGTAGATATCAGAATGCTGTCGAGATACAACTTTCTTTGTGACTTGAGCAAATGATTCGGTTCGTCGTTGAAAGAGTTCAGCAGGTTCATATGCATCATCATTTGGATTGTTCCTTTCATATTGTACATCCACGTTCAGCCGCAATATGTCTTTAACAGTGCCCAACTGATTCGAGCGTTTCTCCTCCAAGACAAAAATTGGTTCACCTTGATCGTTTTTGCAGTTGATTAGAGTTGATTTCATCAACGAATTTTGTACATGCCCCACTACCGCATATTGCGATGAAGGGCTGGGATAAAATAATAGTACCAGTGCAGTATACGAAGGTGCTAATGATGACTTGTCAAGTGCCTGTATTCTTTGCAATAGGGTAGGAGCAGCAGGGTTGTTGGCCGATGATGTTGATGATGACATCATGCGTCTACCGATTGCTGCAGAAGAAGTAGTGCGAAGTAAGAAGGAGTTTAACCGCAATACGCAGCAAGCAGCCATAAGAATAGATGAGGGTATATGGTACTTAGGCAGCGCAGTAACCGTATCCGCCACAGGCAAGAAGATAACACAACTCGGCCCAACTCCAACTATGGTGAAATGGTGAGATATCAGAGAACGCAAGCAAAAGCAAGCAGGGGGTACCTACCCCAGCTCCTTTCGAAAAAATAATATCTTTACTTTTGATGTATTGTTATGAAGCTGTAAAAGAAAGTAGCTCTTATTTTGAAAACAAATACTTTCGATAGCGCTAAGCAAGTCAGAAACCCACAGTCAAAAGAAGTGATGTCAATCCATTCCATGTTGCCATCGATTATCAGCGCAAAGAATGCAACCATGGCTCCCCCAACCAATAATTCGATTGCTATAATATTATGCTACTGCCTGCTACCAGCTGCAATTTTGGCATCGCAGCAAGCAACATTAACCTCATCATCACCGAGCAGTAAATCTCACGTCTTCCACGTAACACCAAGTGCAGTGGTGAATTCAGTCTTATCCAATATCCCTCGACATCCTTCTCGGCCGTTCCTAGATGTAGATGTATCATCTAGTAATCTAGATGATGATGCAGTTGTTTCTCTCGTGGAAGGGATTTTGAATAGACAAGATGGAACAACTGAACAGACAGTAGTTCTAAACTTGAAGCTGGAAATGAATCGCATCAGTCCTGTGGGCGTGTCAAAAGTGTTTGATTTGTTGGTTGGAGAGAATAATGATAACGTTGTTGAGGAGGCGGCAAAGGAGACTGCAGATGATATTCAGGCGGTTGATAATAGCGACGAGTCACAGAAGAACGAAGCTTCGTGTGTGGAAGATATCAATGTCACAGCAACCACAATAGAAAACGCATCAATGGACGATGAAGTCGAAACTGATCCGTCTCAGGAAGAAGTGACAACAAAGCTAGTAGTTGCAAATCCATCTCTTCGTATTGAAAAGCTGGATTTAAGTTATAATGACATTGGGGGCGAAGGTATCAATGCACCGAGTGCACAGCTCTTGAATTCAGTCAGGAGATTATTTGAGAATGAAAACTATTCTATAATTCCCAACATCCTTCTGATGGAAAATTGTGGAATTGGTGCTGCATTTTGTAGAAGTATTGGAAGGGGGATATGTAATGCCTATGAAAGAAATCAGATTCAATCATCCGACAATACTGATGGTTGCTTGTATGAAGGTAGACCATCAATACTTCGAATTGGTGGTAATCCGGCTATTGGGGATGCTGGAGCTGTTGCACTTGCTGCGGCTTTCAGAATGGCAGCATCGGACGACAATAATGGAGACAATGGTGTGATAATGGAGGAACTTGATTTGTCTTCGTGTAATATTGGTGATGTGGGAGCAGAGGCTATCTCACTTGCATTGGCATGTAATCCTTCATCGTTGAAGCGGTTAGATTTGAGCAATAACAAAATCACTGATGTTGGTGCAATTGCGTTGGGGAGGGCTCTCATTGAGTCGAGAGAGCGAACATCTGGTTTTGCTCTAGATCAGATCATTTTAGATAACAATGCGCTTATTGGTGATGATGGGGCAGCAGCTCTTGCCAAGGCAGTGTCAGCAGGGGCCGTTCGATCAGTTCATTTAAGGAGCTGTTCTATTCGCGCAGAAGGTGCTGCAGAATTTGGAAAGGCTCTGATAGAAATAGTAAAGCATTCCAAGACACGACAATTTCAATCAGCTCAAATCGAAATCGACATGAGTGGAAATCACTTTGGTATCTCGAAGCCAAAAAAGAAGAAGGGAGCTGCTTATTCTGCAAGTCTCTTGAGAGACAAAGCGAGTTCTAATATCAAATTTATTGGCAAATCGCTTCAAAGTCGCATCAAAGGAGGGTTTGGCATGGGACTGACAACCGCAGAGAGCGATGACGACGAGGAAGAAATGGGGAATGTAATGGGTGAAATACTCAGTGATGATGAAGATGTTGAAGAGTTTGATAGTGATAGGTTAAAGGCCATTGCTAGATGCGGAGCTCGCTTGTTTTCCAGTGAGATAATAAACAGAGCCAGTGATAGCAGTGTCCAAGCGAAGCAGACTAATGACGACGCAAGGCTACAAATAATGGTTGGGATGCGTCAATGCTGCCTTGATGACGGAGCGATTGATGCCCTTGCAGCCGCCAAAGTTGGAGCGAGGAAATCTGGCACAATACTGTCAATTGATATAACAATGAATGCAGGCGTAGACGATGCAACAAAAGCAGCACTAAAGGGAGATGAAGAAGAAGAACTTTTGTCATCAATTGCAGAAAGACATTCAAATGAAATGAAGAGAATTTTGGAAGCTCAAGAACGTCGTGAAGCTGCTGCTGAAGTTGCAGCTGCTCGAGTGCAGGAGCAGGATAGATTCCTTGAAGACGACTTGTTTGATGACTTCGATTATGATTACGACGAATATTAATGTTATGGAAATTTATGACAGCCATAGGCCAAGTTCCTTTTCTCCAGGATCTTTGAGTTTATTCATTCTAATTGAAATCGTCACATCAAAAACCTTTCTTCCCCAGAGTCGACAGTTTTGTAGATTGATATTACTGTTCACTACCATTATTCTCATAATTTAAATCTGTGTATGTGGTCGCATGTCAGACTAAGCTCGATTTCTAACGGTAGATGCTGATCAGAGTGAATTACATATATCGTAGCTTAGAACCTTGAGCAACTTGGTACAATGCTTAGGAGTATTGTAACTTGATGACCTAGATAAATAGAAAAGCGATACTTAGTACCGAGTCCTTTCAATTATTACCATATCCTTGTCCGATCACCACTCAGACTCGCATTTGCCGTTCCCATTTATCCTTCCCATTTATCCACGTCACTTTGGCACTTCACTTCCTTGCATTTCATAGGAAGAAGAATTCAAAAAGCGACGTGGCGTGCCGATGCATGTGCAGCGCGCGCAGCGTTAGTTGCAGCGCTATTTACAGAGCGATAGAGCTTGTGTAAAGTAGTAGCGAAGACCTACCACAAAATCCCTGGAAACAACTTTGGAAGTAATACTCTAAGTACTTGGTAAGTTTGATTTACATATCTCGGGATAGGAGCAGATATGCGGGGCTGCTGTGTCGACGCGCTGTTGCTGTGGTGGTCTGTGACTATGAAGGTGAAGAGCGGCTGATGATGCTGCCTGCTACCAACTGCCGAGACAAGCTGCCGGCTGTGCGAAGGGAGAAGTAAGATAACCAGCGCTTTTCTTCTTGACAAAATGTTGAACGAGAGGGCGACGCCGTGTGCTGACTGAAGCTGAACTCTTCTCTTCTCTCGTCATATACAACACACCGATGTGATGTATTGTATAGTTTATAATAGTGTTTGGTGTGTCATCACTGTCACTGTTTCATTGCCGAACCAATCCATATGTATATGTGGGTGGTGTTTTACGAGATGACGGCTTTTCTACACAGACGCTCAATTGATATCACTGTCACTGGAAGATGACGATATGGATAGAAAAGAAAATTTCGTGAATAGAAGGAGACTTCGATATGAAGAATTGCAGAATTACAATCATTATTTCCACATATTTCGTTTCGTCGTTTGTCAGCACTCTTTTATCTTACCATCACGAATCTTCTTCTACATTTCCATTCTCCAGAAGATCAATCATCTCTCGCAATGATGATGATCAAGCCAGTCAGCATCCTCCTCCTTGCGTTTGCGTCCTCTCGAGCTCATGCTCAGTATTCGTGCTTCGTTGACAATGAATATGGAGGACTAGGAGATCCAGCTGATATGACACTCCAAGCAGCAGTTACGAAGTATCTTAGTTCGAATTGGGACAGCACTGATGAAAGCAAGTATTGACCAGTTGATCAATGGTGTACCAGTCAAACCACTAAGTTTGATCAATTGTTCGGTTGGTCCGACTTCAATGAAGATATCTCAGCGTGGAACACTTCATCTGCTACTAGCATGTATGGCATGTTTACTGAAACAAGTGCTTTCAACCAAGATCTATCTGGATGGGATGTAAGCTCTGTTGAAAACATGCAGAGCATGTTCAATGGAGCAAGTGCCTTCAACCAAGATATCTCCACTTGGAATACTGCCTCTGTTACTTCCATGGGTTGGATGTTCAGAGGAGCAACAGAGTTCAACCAGGATATCTCGAATTGGAATATTTCTGCCAATGTTTTTTTCATGAATGGCATGTTCCAAGGAGCATCAAAGTTCAGGCAGGCTCTCTGTGCATGGAAGGTCAACTTTCCTTATGCTTCAGCAACAGACATCTTTAAAGATTCAAACTGTGACTTCAAAGATACTCCAGTGTCGGCCGAAGGACCATTCTGTGCTTATTCTGATGATTGCCCTGCGCCTCCTACAAACGTCCCGACTGCTGCACCAACTTCCGTCCTGACTGCTGCTCCGACTTCCGTCCCGACTGCTGCTCCGACCTCAGCGCCTTCGGAAGCTATTTCCAGCTGGGCACTTGAATTCAACTCACTTGCCAGTGACTTCAGCAAGGATAGTACTAGTGAAATTACCATCGATTATAAGATTGGGAAAGGGCGCACCTACCAAGTCGGAGTGTTCAAGAAAGGATGCAGTGAAGCTGATACAATCCCGGATTCCATCGTCAACCCTACCTACTCCACTTCATCCATTGAGAATGATTCCTCCCGTCAAAACCTTCAAGTCGATTTGGACGTGAAGAAGGATGCTATTGCAGGCAGTAACATCTGGGATAACACAAACAAGATTCTTGAGTTGTGTGTCAGGATTCAGTTGATATCTGATACTAGTGGTAACGTCGTCAAGGAACTCAGGCGCGATATTGGTATCAAGCTTGACTTGAGAACTGATTTTGACACTACCTCTATTGCCAATTTTGAACAGATTTCCCTCCTCTCCAATGAGACGACGGTAGAGGTGGAAAACTACATTGAAGCGTGCACATGCAACAATAGGGAAGACTTCACCTGCAACACCAACAAACTGACCCCTAATCAGTTCTTGAACGTTTGCATCAGGTCTGTTGCAGACAATGAAATGATTATTGACAAACTTGATAGCCTCAAGATGATTCAAAGCAAAGGCACTGATAACGAGGTGACATTGAATATTGTTATTCCAAATGACGGTCTCGTGGACAAAAGTATTTCCTCCATGTCAATGCTCGCAGGCCGAGTAGGTGTTCACGTCGCTTCTGTAATTCCTGCTGCCTTCTTTAGTTACGAGGAAGAAAACTACTGCTGAAGTTAGTGGTGTTGTGTACCTCAAGCTTGCTGGAAGTCGTCGCCGCCTTGCTGTTGAGATTGCAGGGCTACCCAAAGCGCAAACTAATACTGGTTCTACTTCTACTGATACTCGTGCCTTGCAAATGCAAACTGAGAGTGTGGTTGATCAGCAATCCGGATTTGCCATCGAAGTTCAGCTCGAGAAGAATGAATTGGGAGTTAATACGGAAGAAAACAGTAGCAGCTACACTGTGGTGCCAGGATTCAAACTTCTGGCCACTGCCTTGGGTACAGCTGCTACAATTATGATGTGGTAGGTATATGTGAATGTGAAAGAAAAGGCATTGTGATTGTGTGCTAAAGGAAATAAATGACCCCTAACAATAGATAAAAATATGTGTGAATTTACATGGAACTTCTATAATATTCATTGCATCATGTATTTGATTGCTCCATTGACAGCGTTTGGATACGATATGGTGCGTTGCCGCGACCTCATCAGGTCACCTAACCTACAGGGCTGTATCAACGCTGATACGTAACAAATAAGAGTGAATAGTGGAATGTATCCTTCTATACTATCGTAACCGAACATAATGACCAAGTACAAGCTGTTCATTGCTCCATTGACAGCATTGGATACGATAGCGATAGGTGCTAGAGTGTTGCTGGCAATCATCCCAAATTGGGCCTCATCAGGTCACCTACGACGTTGTAGCGACGCCGATACGTCCAAAAAACACTTGAGCCTTGATAAAGATGCTTCTATACTATCATGGCCAACTATCATGGGCCACTAGAAGCTGTTGATTGTCATATATACAGCGTGAGATAAGATATGGTGGTAGAGTAGCGCTGGCAGCCATCCCAAATTGGGTCGTCCTACGACGTTGTAACAACGCCGATGCGTCCAAGAAAAGCTTGAGCCATGATAACGATACTTCTATACTATCATGGCCAACTATCATGGGCCACTAGAAGCTGTTGATTGTCATATTTACATCGTGAGATACGATATGGTGCTCGAGTGTGATGGCAGACATCGCAAATTGGGCCTCATCACGTCACCTACGACGTTGTAGCGACGCCGATACGTCCAAAAAACACTTCAGGTGTGTCAAAGCAGATTCTATACTATCATGGCCAACTATCATGGGCCACTAGAAGCTGTTGATTGTCAAATTTACAGCGTGATATACGATATGGTGGTAGAGTAGCGCTGGCAGCCATCCCAAATTGGGCCTCATCAGGTCACCTACGACGTTGTAGCGACGCCGATACGTCCAAAAAGATCTTCAGCCGTGGTAACAATAGGTCTATACTATCATGGCAAATTATCATGGTCCACTAGAAGCTGTTGATTGTCATATTTACATCGTGAGATACGATATGGTGGTAGAGTAGCGCTGGCAGCCATCCCAAATTGGGCCTCATCACGTCACCTACGACGTTGTAGCGACGCCGATACGTCCAAAAAGATCTTCAGCCGTGGTAACGATGCTTCTATACTATCATGGCCATCTATCATGGGCCACTAGAAGCTGTTAATTGTCATATTTACAGCGTGAGATACGATATTGTGGTAGAGTAGCTTTGGCAGCCATCCCAAATTGGGCCTCATCAGGTCACCTACGACGTTGTAGCGACGCCGATACGTCCAAAAAACACTTCAGGTGTGTCAAAGCAGCTTCTATACTATCATGGCCAACTATCATGGGCCACTAGAAGCTGTTGATTGTCAAATTTACAGCGTGAGATAAGATATGGTGGTAGAGTAGCGCTGGCAGCCATCCCAAATTGGGCCTCATCAGGTCACCTACGACGTTGTAGCGACGCCGATACGTCCAAAAAGATCTTCAGCCGTGGCAACAATAGGTCAATACTATCATGGCCAATTATCATGGTCCACTAAAAGCTGTTGATTGTCATAGTTACATCGTGAGATACGATATGGTGCTCGAGTGAGATGGCAGCCATCCCAAATTGGGCCTCATCAGGTCACCTACGACGTTGTAGCAACGCCGATACGTCCAACAAACACTTGAGCCTTGATAAAGATGCTTCTATACTATCATGGCCTACTATCATGGGCCACTAGAAGCTGTTGATTGTCATATTTACAGCGTGAGATAAGATATGGTGGTAGAGTAGCGCTGGCAGCCATCCCAAATTGGGCCTCATCACGTCACCTACGACGTTGTAGCGACGCCGATACGTCCAAAAAGAGCTTTAGCCATGATAAAGATGCTTCTATACTATCATGGCCAACTATCATGGGCCACTAGAAGCTGTTGATTGTCATATTCACAGCGTGAGATACGATAAGATGGTAGAGTAGCGCTGACAGCCATCCCAAATTGGGCCTCATCAGGTCACCTACGACGTTGTAGCGACGCCGATGCGACCAACAAACACTTGAGCCTTGATAAAGATTCTTCTAACCGAACATGGTCAACTATCATGGGTCACTAGAAGCTGTTGATTGTCATATTCACAGTGTGATATACGATATGGTGGTAGAGTAGCGCTGGCAGCCATCCCAAATTGGGCCTCATCAGGTCACCTACGACGTTGTAGCGACGCCGATACGTCCAAAAAACACTTGAGCCTTGATAAAGATGCTTCTATACTATCATGGCCAACTATCATTGCTCACTAGAAGCTGTTGATTGTCATAGTTACAGCGTGAGATACGATATGGTGGTCGAGTGTGATGGCAGCCATCCCAAATTGGGCCTTATCAGGTCACCTCTCCCACGAGGCTGTAGCATGGCTGATACACATATAAAGATCATGAGTAGTGGAATGTATCCTTGTATACTATTGTAACCAATCATAATTGGCCGCTAGAAGCTGTTGATTGTCATATTCACAGCGTTAGACACGATATGGTGCTAGAGAGTTGCTGGCGGCCATCCCATATTGGACCTTGACCTCATCAGGTCACCTCTCCTACGAGTATTCAGCGACGCTGACGACGCGACAAAAACACAGGAGTCGTGGAATGTATCCTTCTATTCTGTCGTAACCAATTATAATGGGCCGCTGAAGCTGTTGATTGCGACATTCATAGTGTTAGATACGATACGGTGCTAGTGAGTTGCTGCCTTGGGATTTGTTTTGGCGTGTTATACGGACTCAAATATTATGTGTAAAGTCTTTATTTATGATTTACTTTTTCTTATTTGTTCTTTGATAATGAACAGTGTTCCCTGCAGAAAATTAGCTAGCAATTAACAAAGATACTTTGCCTTCGTCTAGTTATTCCTCGATACCTCATACCATGTAGCGCTACCCTTGGTAACTAGTGTGAGACTTGACTGTGTTACACTGACAAAGTCTTGATTGTTTTTGAGTTTGATATACGCACTATGCTTGACGCGTGTCCCAGATTCTTCAAATACGAGCGTGATGACTGTACCTTTCGGAAAACGGTCTGCACCAGAATGATTCAAGCGGTGAATATGGCGCACTGGATCGCCTAACATATCCATCATGAAGACATTACCTTCATTCTTTGGAAGGACCCAAAAGTAAGGAGAAGAATCTTCAGAAGGTGGATAGCCGATTGCTCCACCAAGAGTAAAAGTTCCTGACATTCTAGCTCCCGATGATGACATCAAAGAAGCTCCAGGGGTAGCTGGTGTCTGCCCAAAAGTAAGAGTAGGAGCAGTAAGCTGAACATCACCAGTAATGCTGAAGTAGAAGTACGGGGCTGTCTTGGAATATAACGCACTCATCCCAATGAACTCCCACTCTCCATTACCAGAGTGAGGAGCAGATGAGATGATACTACCCGATGTATATCTCATTGCGGCACTGATCGATCCTGGCACTGAGCTCTTGGCATATACACCAAAGGTAACAAAGTCATGTCCTTCAACCTTGAGTGTTTGATCTGACATTAATTTGAAGGCCCCTCCATAGTTTAAGTAGTCAATTGAAATCACATTGTGGTCGGGGTAAATATCTGGTTCAAACACCATGAGTTCAGCTTGTGAGTGTTGAAGACTCCAGCCTGGCATAATACGATTAGGTCCGTCCCATCCCTAGTCAAAAAGACAAACATAAGTTACTGTATGAATATCAAGCAACCAACAGTATGAACCATATCCTCCTATCGTGACGACTTACCTTGAAAGCGGCATTCCAAAACTGATTCAATGGAGCAGGATCTAAACCGACAGACTTTTGACTCATAGTATCAATGCCTGGATTACGGTTCATATCAGCTTTGATATGAGTGTGCCCAAGTATACCATTGATTACATTACCATAGCTTGAATCATCAATAATGACTATCGGCCTTGACATATCTTTATCCTTTGCCTCAAACCTAATGTTCTCCATCTTAACATTCGTTGTGCTACCGGTTACATACACATGAGCAACTTCACTATCATACATACCAATACCAAGACCATAGAACTTGTTGTCATTACAATCACCGGGTCCTGTGGCATGCAATCCATAATGGAAATCTCCTCCTGAGATGGCTCTGGAGCGGAGAATATTGTGAGTATTTGAGCAAAGCGGTAACACATGAGCATGAGCAATACAATGAGTGACTTACCCCCCGACGAATGTGTTCGTGTTAACGAAGCTAGTCTCATCAGCTTCCAACTTTAAGCCAGTCATAGCATGTCTCAACCTTACGTTTTGGATATTGCTATATGCAACTCCACCTTGATTGATGGCAGATAACGTCAAAGCTTGGCCACCAACAAAGAAGTAAATGAATACATTTTGCAGAAAGGTACTTTCTACAGTAGCTCCCTCTGCTTGGATTAATACACCACCCGCAGCTTTAATATCTGGACATCCACCATCAAAGTCTCCGTGATTATATGGCCAATCATATACTGCTAAATCACGTAGGCCAGATGAGCTACCGTTGATTTTGACTGCATGGTCCGTACCACAATAAGCTATGGTAGATCCACCAGAATCAAACTTGATGGCAAGAGGACTTGAGCCATATCCCTGTCCCTGTAGAGTGACGCCAGGTGGAATGATGATTGGTTGCGTAGTAATGAATACACCTTGAGGTAATATGACAGTGCCACCAGTTTCGTCCATGCCTGCGCTGTCAAGTGCTGCTTGGATGGCTAGAATAACGATGATGATGTGAGCAAGAGCAAGCAATCACAAAACAGCAACACCGACATCACGAAGCAGAAACATATACATACTCACCTGGCCCATCATTTGCCATGCTATCACCCACTACACCGAAATCACTAGCATAGGTGAAGGCCGATGGTAGTTCTTGGGCTCGTCTGGCTGATAATGTTGACAGTGGAGCATCAAACTTATCTCTCTCCAAAACCTCCGACAATTGACGCGATAGAGTTTCAATCTTTTCAGATTGATCGCTGTGTGAGATGTACAACGCCGCGGATATGGCCGCGATGGCAACGGTGACCGCTATGGACGTGATGATATTCATTTTCATCGCTACTGTGCTCTGACTTCCGCCTTCGCTACTATGCACTAATGTATGCAACCCAGTGCAAAATCTTGTATTTTGACAGCAAGAGTACCACTCTAACTGTATTGTAAAAAAAATGAAATTGAATCTAAAGTCACTTCGTTCACGGACTCGGACATTTGCATTGACTCGGACATTTGCATTCCTTCCGGTCATAATGGAAACCCGCGCGCGCGCCTGCTGCGTTGGCCTGGCGCTTGCCGCGAGGTAGCCTTCACATAGGGGGCCTGCTCAACCGATATGGGGGGGATTGCCCCCCGTTTCGAAAACCCTCTGGAAGTGGGGTACTTTTTAGGAGGTTTTTAGTAGAGAGGCCTCCTGAGACAGCTATTTTCACCCTCCAATTCCGGGGGGCTCCCCCCCTATAAAGTGAAGGCCTAGCCTTGCCGCTTTTGTTCGCAACATGTTCCGCTACAATTTGATAATATTGACGCAATGGACCGCTTGTTAGAATTGTCTTACGTCGCTCCAACGAAGGACCAGTTTCCTTTGCAATCTTCGTCGTGGCGCAATGCCCTCTACGATATTCTTTCAACTGTTGAAGCAAACGTTGCAGACAACAATGCGATAATTTTGTTCAGGCATTCCAAGTTTGTATGCACCTACGACAAGTTTCCGAAAGCCAAACACCACTTGCTATTAATGTGCAGGAATTATTCAACCAACCCGAGTTGCCTCATGAATGTAAAGTCTTTAAACGATTTGACCAAAAAGCACCTAGATGAGCTGCGAGAGTTTCACAATTTGGCTAGAAGAATCGCAGCTGCAATCAGTGGAGACGCCTATCAGAACTCGTTCAAGATTGGATATCATTCTATTCCCAGTCTGCATCCGCTTCATTTACACATTGTATCCTCTGACCTTGACTCGCCTTGTGTTACTACGCGGAAACATATTGTGTCTTTTTCATCGGATTTTTTTGTTACGGCCGATGAGGTGGAGAATCATTTAGAGAGCGCGTTTGTAGATTCGCTGCCGGTCGCTGTTCGTGCACAGCGGGCGCAAGATGTGTTGGATAGCTATCCATTGAAGTGTCAGTACTGTTCTAGATCTGCACTAAATGTGCCTGATTTCAAGAGGCACAATCAAATCTGTCTGAAGGCAAAAACACCAAACAAAGAGGAACGAGCACACAATGACAATGGGCATGTACAATTGAATTCTCTGCTAGGTTGGACCAGCAAACGAGATTTAACACAAAATCATAGAGCAAGCGGTAGGAAACGCTCTCGAGGAGACAGCTGAGCGAAAGATGCTACAGTGAGAAAGGCATGAGCGTATGCATATTACTTTGATCATCGTCATATGTTCATATTTAATCATAAATCTAATGTTGAAGATTGGGTTTGCACAATCACATTAGGCGGCTGAGCAAACATCAATGGCCCGCTTGACGCAATGATATTTTGAGATGCTGGTTTCATCTCGTCTACCCTTACTAACCGGGACCAATATTGCAGGAGTCACCCACGTTCCACAAGAACATTGAGCACCAGTCCATGAATAATGCCCAACTTTTGTTTGACATTTGGGACAATGCAATTTCCCTTCCATTTCATTGCATCCATGCATCCAAGGAAGGGGATCGGCAATAAATAGATTTTGACACATCCCTTGGCCAGATGTTTGGCCCCTCCGACCAAAATTATGCAGCGATTGCGCGTGTGGCGGATCTTCTAAATCGTCAGTGGAGAAAAGTACTGAACGACATCGTTTGCATGCATACCGAGTTTTCTCTGGATCAATGAAGTGTGGCGCTGCTTCCTCAATCTCCACTAATTCAGGCGCTGCTTCATCAGCATCATTTTGGGTAACATCTTGTGTATCAGTTTCTGGTTTGTTGCCGGTCAATAATTCCTTTCCCCCACCTCTGTTGCACAGCTTTCTCAGCAACTTCATACGCAAAGAATGCCATTTTTCCTGGTCCAATTGTTCTATTCTTCACTGCTTCCCTCTTCTTCTCATCACTCATGTCACGAAATGAGTCATTCTCTTCTTTCATTGATGAGAATTCCGTGTTGGGTTGGATGCATTCTATAATCATGCTCACATCAACATCTGTAGCCTCTGATATGCACGATGACGAGAGTGCATCCAAGAACGTTTTCACTTTAGCAAAATCATCATCTGTATCGACACCACATCCAATTGCAACCCCAGCTATTCCTGGAAATGGATTTTGGACTTCTCCATTGTTGTCGTCATCATCAGACTCGTGTTGATGGTCGAAAAATGGAGCCAGCGACTTTCCATTGACAAGTGTTCCATTTGGTCCGTGATACTCCAATTTAGCCAAATATCTAACCGATTCTCCTTTCTCGTCTTCATAGGAATCAAATGTAGCGACACAGGGGAGATATTCGATTGTTACTTGAGGAGGCACGCCTGATGGAAGCTCCTGCAGACGTGATGTATTATTACGTGATGATGATTGGTCGACCGATGAGGAGCCAGAGACGGCCAAAGTATCAACGCTTGCAAGCGACTCATCGGCATGAATGATGGCAGCCACTCTGGCCACTCGTTGACGTTGTGCGCCGACGATGGCAACCCGACATACTGGAATTTGGGCGGCTACTGCTGTTTCGGTGGACATGGTACACAAAATAAAGCAAAATTCAAAAGCAAAAAGCAAAATAAAAGCAAATAAGTTGATACTTCTTCCTCTTGGTACTGGGTACCCCTCGGGGTATCAAGTTTGATTCTCATGATTACAACTAAGCGTTTCAAGCGGGGATGATGAATTTTTGCCCCTAAAAGCTTCCTGTGGGGAAGGGAACGAAGAGGCAGAAGAGGGGGGCAGGGCGGGTTCTCCTTCTCCCTCTCACCGCTCAACAATCAACAACATTATGATGATGTAGAAGTGATAATGACCATGGTCATACTTGTACTTACTTAATCACAAGTCGTCATATTGCGTCAATAGATCTACTGGTAGGGCTAAGAAGACTGTTTACCAGATGGTGCTATATCGTCAAAACCTAACTGCATCGATGGCAGGTCCGAAGAGACTGAAGGTACGGGTGACTCTCCTCGGGTTTATACTGGCCTCTTTGGCAATTTCTATTGTGATCATCACATCTCGCCCACCGTTATCTGCTGATGTTGACCACCATCGCCAGCTGTCATTGCGAAGCATGATCACTCGATTGAAAGATCCAAAGTCGGTCGCTGAAAAGGACCCACACTTCTGGAAGTATGCCTATATAATTGTCAACTACCACAAATCAGGCCACGCTCTATCCGACGTCTTGGTCAAGCATATCAACAGCAACTTAAATCAATTTGGGCGGCCTTTAAAACGGATGAAAGTACAGCCACGAGGACATTTCAATTCCCAGACGAAATGTAGCGAGATGTCATTTGCACCTGGAACGATAACTGTGATTGGGGGACCAGAACTTCATTGTAGTACAGAACAATTGAGAGATATTCTACTTAGTCATCCTGATCCCAAACGACCTAAATGGGGGGTCAAGATCATTCATTTAGTTCGTAACCCTTTCACCATGAGTGTATCAAATTATAACTATCATAGACAAGATCCAACTCCAGAACCATTTGTGCACTGGAAAAATCCCTGCGATGCGGGTGAGGTTGGGAGCAACAAGGACACTCTGAAAGATCTTGCTGCACCTTTACTATCACAACCAAAAGTGAAGATCCGAGTACGAGGACAATTGCCACTTGTACAACCCATTATGAAGCGCGAAGATTTTAAGAACATTGAAGATGACTGCTCCTCATTGTACCAAACAAAACCTGGAATGGAGAATGCAACGTTTTTAATGAACATCTAAGAACGCTGGACCCAACAGAAGGACTTCGAATGGCCACAGCAGACAAAATGAACAATATTGTGCTGATGGCAGTTGATTTGATAAAGTTCAAGCGAGTTCGTGAATTAGTCAAAGCTTCAAATCCAAATCACATCAACGGGGATATGGAGGTGAAGACAATCTCAATGGATGACTTTATTCATCAGCCAGGAAGGTCCATGTATCAAGTTTATGACTTTGTATTCAATGACCTCCTTTCAGAGGAGACCAAAATAACGCGAAGCAAGACATATGAACAGTCTTACCTTCAACAGCGGGAGTCACATCACGAAATGAATAACCACATCACTTATGGAAAGTTTGGTGATACAGCCGCGTTGATAGAATACTTGAGAGGAGAGCCTGTGTTTGGACCTCCCTTGACGAAGATTGAAGCTTTGCTTGATGAGATTCTGTACGAAGAAAGCGGTGGGAATGGAGAGAATGATAGCTCATGCCTTTAGCCATGGGCATTAACCATAATACTGTTGTAAGTCGGACTCAATCAAGCCTACTTGGGAAGCTTGGCTTGGCATCGCTGGCTGGGCCCTGCCGTGTTGCCTGCTCCATCTCTCTCTAGATACCCTTACCAGGCAGGAGAGAGGAGAGGTTTTCCCCCGTCCGTCCTGTCGCCCGACCGTGCGGGCTCCCTTTTTCTTCCTCCCTCTGATGATGGATATGAGGTGATGGCCATCACTTTTGCCATAAGTAGCGATGATAGTTGGCATCGGCGGCTGCATAAATTGGTTCTAAGTTCAAAATAGTAATAACCCAAGAAGTAGATGACGATGATGGATAAGAAGAAGATATTATTTATGATGATGGCTATGCACATGATTTCAGCGTCGGCTGCCTCACGACGAACTGTTAGAATGGCATTTGCATCGACCTCTTCGATACGGGACATTAATAGCAGTACTAGCTTTCGTAATAATATCAAGACATTCAGACAAGTTACAGCCTCCACCACTGATATTATCTCAGAAGACAACACATCTTCGAGTCCAAGAACTAGCTCATTGCATACTGTGATGGTCAAGCGCAACCGACAATCACAAAAATTTCCGTGAAGGTGCGCCTCTTATCTTTGGAAACTCAATCGCTGCTACGTATAGTGAAAACGGAGACGATGATTCTATCCCACTTGGTTCTCTCGTGGCTGTATATGTAAGCAGAGATGATGCTCAAAAGCATAAAGGGAAGAAGTACAAGAAAGGCAAGCCAAGCAATGAACCAGTTTACGCTCACACTAACTACGACTCCTCTGAAGCAGCACAGCACCATGCCACTATCAACAACTCGCAATTGATTGGATACGGTGTTTACAACCCTCACAGTATGTATAGAGTTCGAATTCTCTGTCACGCGACGCAACATCCTGTTTTGGCTAAGGATTCTAAACGAAAACAAAAGACTCGAGTCGAAGACCACGACAGTGAAATTCTCAAATCTATTCTAGAGAGGAAAATGTCAGATGCCATGAATCTTCGACTTGCGATGAATCTGCCTTCAGAATCTACGGACACGTATCGATTAGTGAATGGGGAAGGCGACGGTTGCAGTGGCCTTGCAGTTGATATCATTGGGGGAAGTACCGCAATTGTTATGTCATCTGCAGCTTGGTGCGAAGTGCACAAGGAAGCAATTGTAGAAGTCTTAGAAGGGTTACTGAATGATCATCCAAGTTATAATGGTGTCGATATTGACATAATCTGGCGCAATACACCGAGTAGATTGAAACAAGATGGTTACGAACTTTCCTTTGAAAGTGAAGCATCCGACGAGGATGACACGGAAGTCATCGCCACAGAGTCATCTGTGAAGTACCTGACATACCCCTACTCCAATGGACAAAAAACTGGCTTTTACTGTGATCAACGTGACAATCGTCTCATGGTCGCTGAGTATTGCAGAGACAAGCGAGTCTTGGATCTTTGTTGCTACAACGGCGGATTTGCATTGAATGCAATGGCGCAAGGTGCCGCTCAGTGTGTTGGTGTTGATTCTTCCCAGGATGCTATCGATGCCGCAACCGCTAATGCAATGAAAAATGATTTGGATCCAGCAAAAGTTTCCTTCGTCAGAGAGGATATTGCCGCCTACATGAAAAGTGCAATGAACGAGGAAGAAGAATTCGACGTTATCGTGCTAGATCCTCCAAAATTGGCACCAAATCTATCCACATTGGATAAAGCATCCAGGAAGTATCATGCTTTGAATCGCGACGCTATGAATCTGATCAATAGGGAAAAGGGTGGCTTGTTATTAACATGCACTTGCTCCGCGGCAATGACACAAAAAGATGGAGGGCAATACTTTCTGAACACGGTAAACGGCGCCGGGCTCTCCGCAAAGAGAAGAGTGACGTTGTTGCGTGTAAATGGGGCAGCTCCATGCCACACTCAATCTCCTGCGAGTTTCCCAGCAGGTGCCTATTTGACTGCGGCGTTATTCCACGTAGGACCTGTAGGGTCATAGATCCTGTCTTTTCTTTGATGTCAAGTCTTTAATCCAAATCCCCATGCCATAAAATGATACGTCACAACCCAGGAAGACAACGGTTGGCAAATGGTAGCAATCGTAAAGTAAACTAGAATCATTGATGCCCGGCATGTAGTCTGAAATAAATTTGCATATTGGCTCTCCCAGCAGGGTCGCACCCGTGATCAAAACTCCTCCTAATAATGCAATCAATGGCCCTCTACACGATGCATTGTTGCTTTTGAAGAAAACACCAATGAGTGTAATGGGAAAGAGAACAAATACCGCCATGCCAAGAGGGGTGAAATAGAACAATTCTACTGCATTGGAAGCTGCTGCTATGGAGACTTCAACCTCACTCTCCCCTAAAACACTCATCGCAGTGTGAATCATAATTGCAACAGCAACTTTCGTCGCTCCCTCTAGTATTCTATTGTATCGCTCAATTGATTCAATTGTTTTCTGTTCCATTATCTTTTGAAAACCGCTCCGAAAACTCAATTCCATACAAAATCCAAAGTAGGATGGCTGTCGTGAATAGGTTTAACGAAGATACACCAGTAAAGGCACAATCCAATGCCCATGACACATTGTTTGGAAAAATACAGTGGTGCACTAACGCTGAGATATTCATGCAACCAAAGAAAATGGATGATTTCGACCAAGACTTATTGATGACTGATATGAGATCACGCTTCTGATTAGAATTTGTGACTTCTCTTCCATATCGTATGCCTATGTAGGCACCGAGAACGGCAGCCACTGCTAGACACGGCCTTTGCAACTGTAGCGGTGACGTTGTCTGACCGTAACTAAACGGCATCTGTTGGTTGCAGATGTCGGGGAAAATAAAATTCCACACATGAAGAATGAAAGCTGGAGCTCTTTCAGGTGACGATGCATAAGATGTGACAAATGGAAAGAACGATTGAGCGAATTCCTTATTCATATTTATAATCGATTGGAAGAAGGTGAGTGAGTGTTAGAGAGGGGATAGCTAGGGCAAAATGACGGCCGCCATCGTGAGAGCACGTGAGATGTTGCCACGCGTGGGGGTCGTGGGTCGTGGGTCGCGTGGGACGGACGTCGTGGGACGCTACATCGTACTATATATGTATGTACCTTCCATTTGGGGACAAAATTCACTCGATCTTGAACTTGAAGTAGGGGTTTAGTAATACCAGTTCCTACGTAGCAGAATAAGGTCAGGATGGTGAGCGGTTATGTTTTGTCGAAACCTGCAGTTGAGAGCTTCAAAGGAAGAAAGAGCCCCCAACAAGGCCCGAAACAAGACGCCCCATTTTCTCGGCCGGTCGGAGGCGCAGCTACATCCCTCTACTCCTCATAATACCTTCCCCATATGTTTGGCAGACGAGAGAACGACCCGTCATCCGCATTGCATGAAACAGAAGTGTCATACACAATTAGTAATTAAGTACTTAGCAGTTGGCAGAGTGATGTAAACATGTTCGACCTTCTTGAATCATTCACCTTAATCTGTGGCGGCGAGGTCAAAACACAGCCGGAGGCGGAGGGTTTTCCTGATGCACCTTCAGCAGAGGAAGATCTTTTAGCCGATTGGACCCTTTTTTCCAGCTTTGTAGATAATCCTTCTGTCGATCCAATGGATGACAATAACTACCTCACTGCCCATCTTACTAGACCGATGGGTATTCTCTTTGAAGAGAATTACGATCATGGCGGTGCATACATTGCCGAAATTAATGAAGGAAGCAGTGCGGCAGCCGACGGATCAATCTGCCGTGGAGACCAGCTAATCGCCATTGAAGAGAAGAGAGTCATCGGCATGGACTTTGATGACATTATGCAGATCGTCGAGGCGAGTGATATAAATATAAAGCTAACAGTGTTCAGGGGCCCAGCGGAAAATTTGTACGGGCCGTCCTGTGCAAGTGGAGAGCGGCTAGATGAGTATGTTCCAGAGAGAGGGGAGGAAGCTGCTGTACAGTGTTCAGAGGCCCAGCGGAAAGTTTGTACGGGCCGTCGTGGCTGGGCGAAGAGTATATTCCAGAGAGAGGGGAGGAAGCTGATTTGGTCGAAGAGGAAGAAAGTGAAGTAGTATCTTCATTGGAGAGAAAAAGAGTCATTGGTATGGACTTTGATGACATATGCAGATCAGGAGAATGAGATACAGATCAAGCTGACATGGACAAATAGTTGCCTCATTTAAATACAATTGCAATGCACTCGGTAAAAATGATAAATAAAATCACTTCTAATGCATGAATAATCATTACTTAATGTTTGATTGGGTGTAACCTCTTGTAAAGAAGTATTAATATGCTATTACCGCATAGCCGCTCCGTCCAATCCACCAGAATAAAACAAGAAGTGAGTGTATTGGCCCGTACAATCTAATCAGCATGTCTACAACCGCGTCATACTCTCCTTTCATTGTTATATTGGTTCAGGAAATGACAGATTGTTGTATAAGTCAGTGGAATGTCTTTTTTGAAGGATGCATGATGCCGCTTCTTGCAATTTGAGAGCACGACATTATGACATTCATCGACCAGGTAACGTGAGTACCAAAATAGATCAGCTCCAATAACTAATAACAGCCTCTTATGCGGTAGAAAGGAGGTAATAGGAGGATGGAACACCAATAGATGGAGATAGGGCTGAGTATAATGGCCGCTCCCATCATGACAACAGCATCGATTGTTTTTGCACATTTGTTGCATTAATTGCGATGCTGCTTGATTCCATGAGATCAATGATTATGATGCCTACCAATCCAATAAATCGACAGTATATACCCTCATAGCGTTTCCTATTCAATGGTAGCTGGATACATTCATCATGACGTTCGTCTTCGTGTTCATTGAGCCGTTGATGAATCAATTGACACAAAATGAGTGCTTCGAATGTTGTGACAGATTCTCGAATAGGCGTTAGATATCGTAAGCCGCCGATCACACCATTGGATTCTACGTCGAAAATGGGTCGGGTGTGTTCGGGGCGTGGTTATCTATTAATGTGTCTTCTGTGTTCGGGGTGGCGGGTGGCTGCGATTTCAATTCAAATCTGTGTCAATTTTTGGCGCTTGGCTTGGTGGCGCCTGTCTTGACGGATACCACTCGTTTCCACTTGAAATACCAAGTTCCTACGTGTTTAGCATACAGGTTCAGGGATTTTTACAGAGTTGGAGATGGTGAGGTATTTTTGTCGAAACCTGCCGTTGAGAGCTGCAATGGAAGAAAAGCCCCCAAACACGGCCCAAACAAATGTCCCATTTTCTCGGCCGGAGGCGGGCTCGGCAGGGAGAACCGGTCATTGCATGCATCGCATATGCATTGCTGCATGAAAACTGAAAACAGAAGTGTCATACACAATTAGTAATTAAGTACTTAGCAGTTGGCAGAGTAATGTAAACATGTTCGACCTTCTTGAATCATTTACCTCGATCTGTGGCGGCGAGGCCAAAGCACAGCCGGAAGGTTCTCCTGATACACCTTCAGCAGAGGCAGTTCTTTTAGCCGATTGGACCCTTCATGGCAAAAGCTTTGTAGATAATCCTACTGTCGATCCAATGGATGACAATAACTACCTCACTACCCATCTTACTAGACCGATGGGTATTCTTTTTGTAGAGAATTATGATGTCCAACATGGCGGTGCATACATTGCCGAAATTAATGAAGGAGGAAGTGCTGCAGCCGACGGATCAATCTGCCGTGGAGACCAGCTAATCGCCATTGAAGAGAAGAGAGTCATCGGCATGGACTTTGATGACATTATGCAGATCGTCGAGGCGAGTGATACGAAAATCAAGCTGACAGTGTTCAGAGGCCCAGCGGAAAGTTTGTACGGGCCGTCCTATGGAAGTGGAGAGCAGCTGGGCGAGTATGTTCCAGAGAGAGGGGAGGAAGCTGCTTTGGTCGAAGAGGAAGACAGTGAAAGTGAAGTAGTTGGAGACGTGAAAGCCGACTTGTTTGGTGCCGTCACAACTGCAATGCTTGATGCAGTTGGTGAGACGGATAAAGCTGATGAAACGCTTTTAGGTGAAGAATTCCATGTCGTGAAGGAAACCACAGCCGAGGTAGTGGAAGTGTTAGTGGTTCTTGAGAACGAAGAGGAAGCCGATGAAATGAATGAAGTTTATGTGGACGTGGAGAAAGAAGCAGTATGCGAAGATGGTCTTGAGAAAGTAGCCGACGCCGCTGAAGAAATGTTGATAATTGATGAAGAAGTTGATTCTGAGGAAGACGTCGGACATGAAGGTAATGTCGAGAAGATAGCCAATGCATCAGATGAAGCTGAAGACGTTCTCAATGAGAATGAAGTTGATGCAGGTGAAGCCGTTCTAGTTATGGATGAGGTTGAGAAGGAGGAAGAAGTTGCACGCGATGCTGATGTAGAGTCAGTTCCGTCAATGCTTAACGAAGCTGCCAATGATTCAAACTTGGACTGGCTAGACAGTCATTATGAAAATACAGCAAGCCAGACTATTTCTACTGCACTAGCTGTTGTAGTTAGGGAGGAGATTAGTAACGACGGCAAGAGCAATTTGGAGGAGAATTCTCTTCCTCTTCGGGAGCTTCCTCTTTGGGAGGAACTAAAGAAGCTCGAGGCTGGTTCTACTCCTGTTGATCAGTAAGTCATTTGACGAGAAGAAAGAAGTAGGCGGAAATGTAGCCGCTGTAGTTGTAGTTGAGGATGACGCCAACGTCGATGAAGACATTGCAGGCGAAGCTGAACCAGAGACAGCTGCGTCAATGCTTAATGGACCAGTCACTAACGCAAGCATGACGAAGGACTTGTTGGATAATGATGCAAGTTTGATTTCCGATGACGAACTGGATGATGTGAAGCTTAAAGCTTCTGTAGAAAATTACTTTCTACAACTGGATGGTTTGACGAATCATTGAGATATTCGCGTGTGAAAACTGCCAAGGCAGTATGTGAATTTCAAGTACAGAATGGGGCTCAAGCGCAACTCTTCAAGTTGTTCAAGAAGCTATGTATGATTGTCTTGTACTTGTCAAGAAGCTCGGCTAGACATGCGTCTAAAAGATTGAGTGTTGTGTTATATTATATATTTGTGTGTGTTTTAGATTAGCATTGCAGTGCACCTGCAAATGAACCGTCTATTAAAGCTAAAGTCAAACTGAATCAACGTTGATGTTTCTGTCCACATCACTAATATAACATGATAGTGAGCCAAAATCAGATATCGATGATAAACATGACAGACACGATGTAGAGGACTGCTTCTTAGGTTGCTGTCTTGCTCTTTCAGGGTGGCACGTTGTATGTAACAAGAACGTGTCCGATCCGTCTGACGAGTTGACGGAGAAGATTCATTCTCAATCTTCTGGCACTCTATCGGCTCTTCTTCGGTGGGTTTTCTTGACATTTTCTTGACTTCGCGAATATTGACCACCGCGCCGATGCATCAACCTCTGCCGTTCTACATAGGCACATAAAGTAAAATCATTACCAATGGCAACGGCAGCGATATGTTCAATTTTCTCGATTCATTCTGTGGCGTTGAGTTCAAAGAAGAGCCCACTTCTCCGGCTGCAGTGAGTGTTCCTGAGAAGGAGGCAGTTGTTCCAGCGACTCATGAAGCCGATTCAAAAATCCAAGAGCATGATGTAAAAAATGCCGCCGCCACCAAGATAACATTAAAGCCGGTCGATCCAATGGATGCAAAGAACTACCTCACTACCCATCTTACTAGACCGATGGGTATTCTCTTTGAGGAGAATTATGATGTCCAACATGGCGGTGCTTTCCTTGCCAAAATTAATGAAGGAGATAGTGCGGCAGCCGACGGATCAATCTGCCGTGGAGACCAGCTGATAGCCATTGGTGAGAAGAGAGTCGGCGGTATGGACTTTGAAGAAATTATAAAGATCATCGAGGGGAGTGAGATAAAGATCAAGCTGACAGTGTTCAGAGGCCCAGCGGAAAGTTTGTATGGTCCTTCTGGGGCAAGTTTAGAGTGGCTAGATGAGTTTGTTGCAGAGAGAGGGGAGGAAGCTGCTTTGGTTGAAGAAGAAGATTTGCTGGATGACGTTGCTGCCGCAGCAGCAGATGCAGTTGGCGAGACCGTGAAAGCCGAGTTGTTCAATGCTGTCGCAGCAGCAGTGCGTGATGCAGTTGGTGAGATCGATAATGCGGGTGAAACGCCTGTAGATGCAGAGGCTCATGTCGAGGAAGAATCCACAGCAGAGGTAGTGGAAGAGTTAGTGGTTGCTGAGAATGAAATTGAAGCGGATAAAGGGACTGATTCCGAAGCTGAACAAGAGAAAGCAGCTGATACAGCAACTGTGCAGGAAGAATTAGTGGTTGTTGAGAATAAAGTTGATGTAGTAGATGAAGAAGTCGAATGCGAAGATGATTTGGAGAAAGAAACCGATGTAGCAGAGGCAGAGGCAGAAGAAGCCGTAGTTGTTGATAATGAAGTTGTTGCAGATGAAGAAGTTGGTTGTGAAGTTGATGTGGAGAAAGATGCAGTGAGCGCCACTTCTCTCGTTGAGATAGAAGTTGAACTGGGTGAAGACGAATTCGAAGCTGATCTAGAGAAAGTTGGTGACACAGCAGCAGATGTAGAGGCAGAGGAAGCTTTAGAAGCTGCTGAGAATGAAGGTAATGCAGATGAATTAGAAGCTGATCAAGAGAAAGAAGGCGACACAGCAGATGAAACGCTAGTAGTTGTCGAGAATGAAGTTGAAGCGGATGTAGAAGCTTCGTCCGAGGCTGATGTAGAGAAAGAAGTTGAAAAAATCAGATGAAGTTTTTAGTAGTTGTTGAGAATGAAGTTGATGTAGTAGATGAAGAAGTAGAATGCGAAGCTGATCTCGAGAAAGAATCAGTTCCAGCAGAGGAAGCTTTAGCAATTGTTGAGAACGAAATTGAAGCAGACGAAGAAGTTTCACCCGAAATTGCGCTAGAGAAAGATGCTCCAACGCTTAATGGGGCAGTCAATACTGCAAGTGGGGACTTGTTAGATCATCATTATGCAAATACAGCAAGCGAGTCGGTTGCCACTGCTTTGGCCTCTGTTGTTGAGAAGGAGATTAGTAACAACGCCGAGGACTCTTTCGTGGACCATGCTTCGGCCTCTGTTGTTTGAGAAGGCGATCAGTACAACGCCGAGGACTCTTTCGTGGACCTCTTGGAGGTAGAGTGAGGTGCTGCTGTTGATATCTAGAGGCAATGTCGTTGATCAATTTGGTCAAGTTGAGTCAAGTACTAGTTGAAGAAGAACGGGTTGGGTTGTCTTTGGTTGCTATGTGATTTGTGATGTGATGGAAAAGTCTGAAATCGTTGTGGTTGTAATAATGTGTATATACGTGGAATTGAGTGCATACATAATAAACAAGCAAGTTATCGTAACACTCCTTACCACATCCAAGAGTTACTGAATTCGCTGTAAGAGCGAAAGAGAAGAACGGACAACAACCAAGCTCAACCAAGCCCCCCAACACGAGTAGCTTTCTTCTTTTATCTATTTTCTCACTTTGAGCTGTCTTGTTCACCTGCATGATTGTCGTTACCATCATATCAATAACACACAACTATCACAATCATCAACATTATTATTATTATCATTATGCCACAGAAACAATGACAACCCAGAAGAATGCATTAGCTACTTGCCAAGTTCATAGCAGCGGAGATAGATGCTCTCTATAGCTTGTGTTTCTGTGGCTTGTGTTTCTGACAGAAACCGTGCTTTCCACAACTTTTCTTTGTGCATCCTGAAGATGCACATTCCGCTTGATGCCCCCTACATTTTCCTCTAGCATAGACGGATCTTTTTACACTCAGGGTCGCTGCAATACTTCTTACCTCCATGAGCTTTACAGAAGTCGGTGCCGTTCTGTGCACTTTTCGTACATCCCTTATGATGCTGACAATGCTTTCCACCTCCATGAGCAATACAGAAGTTGGTGCCGCCCTGTGCACTTTTCGTACATCCCTTATGATGCTGACAATGCTTTCCACCTCCATGAGCAACACAAAAGTTTGTGCCGTTCTGTGCACTTTTCATACATCCTCATGATGCTGACAACGCTTTCCACCTCCATGAGCTTGACAAAAGTTGGTGGCGCCCTGTGCACTTTGTCGTACATCCGTCATGATGCTGACAACGCTTTCCACCTCCATGAGCAATACAAAAGTCAGCGCCCCACCGTGCATGTTTTGTACATCCCTCATGATGCTGACAACGACGCCCATTCTTCTTCACAAACATTGCCGCAGACCTAGAATTGTTCAGAAAGAATGTATAAGCTTGCTTCTCGTCTTCATCCATGTCACCTGTTCTTGTATCAACTTTGTTTTGAAGCACAGGGCGAGGCATGCTGGAAGAAGATGAACCCCTCTTGAGGAAATGGCTCAAGACAGCTGCAGAGGCAAGTTGGGACATACGCCCTGTACGTTGTTCAGAATGAGTACCAAATTTCTCCAATGACAATTGATTATCAGCATGTGCGACAAATTTTGCTGCAATGTCATTACACATCGTCTGATGTGGCGATGCCTTCAACTCGACAGTTGAAAGACCCAGGGATCTTCGAAATAGATTCAGCTGAACAATAAATTGCATGTAACGGGCTGAAAATGCCTCCATTCTTACTGGAGACGGCAGTCATTTGTTTTGCCAGATTCTGTGGGCTACCTGATCCATGAACAAATCGATGTGCATGTTGTTGTACCGATGTAATCAACACTGCAAAGAAGCCTCGCCTTGTGTGACAACTTCTTCAATACTGACTTCATTCATTGATTTAACAGCATCACCTCCAACATTGAAATAATTGACATAGACGCCACATCCGACAGTTACATATTCAATAAACTTCACCATCAACTCCACTCTCCAATCAATCTTCATTTTAGATGGGCCTATGCAATGTTTGCGTGTGTAGGTCTTGGTAGGTTTCGTTTGGCGGCACTTATCATCTAAATTGAGCATAAGACAGTTGAAGTTGCCATTGCAGTGATTCTTGGGAGATGGTAGTAAAGCTCTTGATAGACATCGCATCCCTTTTGTTGTCGCAACACGCTCTAAATCACATCCATTACTTGATGATGTATAACACTCAAGACTTGCATTTTCCTTACAGCAGAGGAGCTGACCCACATCAATATGGGAGCCAGGTCCTGGCATTTTGTTGGGATGACACTCCTCTCTTATGTAGTGCACCAAAAAGGTTGAAGAAGAATGGTGTTTTTTGTTTGCATCCATGTAGTAATTCAGCACAAGAAAAGCACTTCCCCGAGATGTAGAATCAAAGGATGTTGATCCAAATTGGCAGTTTACGGCACTGGTATAGTTTGAAGCATAATCAAAGCTCTTGGATGTTGTGGAAGATTGGTTAGAAAGAGGCGCCGATGGGTTGAAGTAGTTTGCGTCTTCTGGTAGTCTTGTACATTGCTCATCACCTATGTGATCTTTTCCACAACAAGTAGAATTAGAATTAGCAGTAGCTGGAACAAAGAAACTGTTAGTATGGCATGATGCATCTGAGAATGTCATAATAATAATAGGATATGGCAACTCACATTCTTCTTCCTCCTCAACAGTAAATAATTTATCTAGTTCTTGTTCGACCGATTTCATAGCTTCACACATGGCATCATCATCCTCAGAGTTAGGAAGTAATTGGTTAACCAAATCTTCTTCAAGTGAATCCAATTTGTTGTTGTTGTCTTCATCTTCTTCATCTGCTTGGATCCTTGACTCCGATCTTGGCTCATAAATTGACTGAGGTACATCCCCATCGCATGCAATTTGTTGAAGTAAAAACGCATCAGTATCAGTCCGAACATTTGTCCCTACAAACACTACGTCATCATCCCCCACCAAACTACTGTTTATCCTTCTGCGTTTAGCAGCAGGTTTCCACTTATCCTCCTCGTCATCAATCTCAATCATCTCAACATCCTGCTGTGTTTCTTCTAGGGTGATTGTGTCACAGGGATATGACTGCGGTACTGTACCTGATACGTTCCGAAAGTCATCCTTCCTGTTCACAGTGTCAAGTAGCAACTACGTCTTGCTACTTGACACGTGTGAAAGGAAGGTGACTGTGGAACGTATCAGGTACAGTACCGCAGTCATACCTGTGACAGATGTGGGGGTTGAAGAATGGTTGTGTGAGCAAAATGTAGCGAAGTAGAATGTAATACAATAATAAACAACATCTAAAAACAAACTCACGGAAAAGACTTCTTTTGCTCTTTACTTGGTTGCCTCTGTCTCTTCGCTGGTTTAGACTGAGGTGATCGATTTTCTTTTGGAGCTGGATGGTGATTGAGTGTTGAGGTGGGTGCGGATGCCGAATTTTCCCAATGCCCAAGGCAAGAGCCTGATCATCTGAAAGTCCATTGTTTAACTCAAGTGCAGAGGAGTCGGAAGGTGCTCTTCCTCCCATATCAGCTCCCGATGAAGAAGAGGAGAGAGGGAGGAGCTCCGGTCGATTGTGCTCTTGTTCCGCGAGAGTGGGTGGAGGAGGAGGGCAAAATCTTTCTTGCAGATCTATGAATTGGTGAGTTTTGATTTTTGGCTGACATTGACTTGAAGCCATGTCGTGCTGGTGGTGAGTAGGGGAGGGGATTGTGCGGGGGCATATCCAGCTTGTAGGGTGGATCGTTTGTGCGGCATGGACATTGACTTGAAACCATATCCTGCCTGGGGGGAGTGGGAGTGAGTGGCGAAGGCGAAGGGGGCTGGTCAGATGCAGATCCTACTGATGATTTAAACAGCACATGCCCAAGAAATTTTTGTTACTGTCTTTTTTGATGGAGATCAATATATTCCAACACAGCAGTGTCAACCACAAAGTTAGCGGCTTTGGTCACCTCATCAAAAATAGATTTCTTTATTTGAAGTTTCATGTCAAACAGGATATTTCTTAGCTGCTCCACCCTGGAGTGGCGAAGAAGACGGTTTGGACCAGCTTGTAGAGGAGATCGTTTGGGCATGTTGATAAGTAGGTTGTTGTGCTGTTGGTTGTTGTTGTGTTGTGTAGCATACGCAACAATGATCTTAGATTCTCCCGAATAATCAGAACTCTATCTTTGACTCGATCTGAGTTCAGAAACGTTTTGCTCTTCTTTTAGTGCCATTAAGAATGGAGTCCCTCTCTCTCGAGCGAGTGAAATGAAGAGAAAGAGAGAGACACTCTCTCGAGCGAGTGAAATGAAGAGAAGAGAGAAGACACAGAATAGAACAACATGGTGATCCACCCGTCCGCGAGATTGTTACTTGAGTTGTACATACCATGATGTGATGGTCCAAACCGCAAAGGGACACCAAGCATACAATACACCACAATACAGGCGATGAGCAAACTTGATGCATCAACTTCACTCCCGAATTCTCGCCAATAACAAAAGACAAGCAGATGCGCGATTCAAGAGGGCTGAGTTTTGATCTTAAACAAATTTGTTTGTTGAATGGCGTAGAATAACGGACAGGACCATCACCAACAGGAATCTACCAATGAAACTAAAGTTAGACGAGCATTGATTCGTCGCAAATAGGACAGGATAAACACCCCCAAAAGACAGAGAAATCGTACATTCCAAAGGCACGAACATTATATCAAACGGGCCTGCGAAATCGAAGGTGATAATGGTCGAGTACGTGCCACCATCCCCCTTGAGTCTTCTGCTCAAAACAAAATCAGGCGAGGAAGAGAGACTGCGAGAGACCAAATATCCCGTTTAGAGAAAGCCAAGAGGAGGACAACATCCAATCAATGATCAGCCGCCACAGCACAGAATCAGAAACGTCAATTGCATTCCACAAGAGCCGGTACAAGAGATGACGCAGCCATTGGCACCGCCACTGCATCGACCACAACAGCCGCCGCTGCATCCAATCAAGTGATCAGCCGCAACAGCAACAGAAACGCCAATTGGAGCTACAACAACCGCAGCAGGGACAACAAAGCAAATTTCTATCATTGCCCAGAAGGATTCGACACCATTGCCTACAGCAGCAGCAACAGCCGCCTCCACCGTCACCCACCACCGTTATCCACCGCAGCAGCGGCGTCAAATCGCAACAGCAACAGCAGCAGCAGCGTCAACAACCCCAACGGGAAAAGCCGCCGAGAAAGCGAAGGTCAATACGAATCCAGCAACCAACAACAACGACTGAGAAGGTCGGAAAGAATGAAGATACCAGCGGAAGCATTATCTATATTTCCAACAAATGAAAGGTAACGGCCGGCAACTACATCATCAGCGCCAGTTGCGACAGAGGCGACGGCGGACAACAACTTGCAACAACATGATCGAACATCGTGTGCGCATTATCAGTTCAGAAAATCTACCAAAGGACTGAATGAATACCTATGAGATACAGATCAAGCTGACATGAGACAAATAGTTTGCCTCATTTAAATACAATTGCAATGCACTCGGTAAAAATGGATAAATAAAAATCACTTTCTAATGCATGAATAATCATTACTTAATGTTTGATTGGGTGTAACCTCTTGTAAAGAAGTATTAATATGCTATTACCGCATAGCCGCTCCGTCCAATCCACCAGAATAAAAACAAGAAGTGAGTGTATTGGGCCCGTACAATCTAATCAGCATGTCTACAACCGCGTCATATACTTCTCCTTTTCATTGTTATCATTGGTTCAGGAAATGACAGATTTGTTGTATAAGTCAGTGGAATGTCTATTTTTGAAGGATGCATGGATGCCGACTTCTTCTTGCAATTTGAGAGCACGACATTATGACATTCATCGACCAGGTAACGTGGAGTACCAAAATAGAATCAGCTCCAATAACTAATAACAGCCTCTTATGCGGTAGAAAGGAGGTAATAGGAGGATGGAACACCAATAGATGGAGATAGGGCTGAGTATAATGGCCGCTCCCATCATGACAACAGCATCGATTGTTTTTGCACATTTGTTGCATTAATTGCGATGCTGCTTGATTCCATGAGATCAATGATTATGATGCCTACCAATCCAATAAATCGACAGTATATACCCTCATAGCGTTTCCTATTCAATGGTAGCTGGATACATTCATCATGACGTTCGTCTTCGTGTTCATTGAGCCGTTGATGAATCAATTGACACAAAATGAGTGCTTCGAATGTTGTGACAGATTCTCGAATAGGCGTTAGATATCGTAAGCCGCCGATCACACCATTGGATTCTACGTCGAAAATGGGTCGGGTGTGTTCGGGGCGTGGTTATCTATTAATGTGTCTTCTGTGTTCGGGGTGGCGGGTGGCTGCGATTTCAATTCAAATCTGTGTCAATTTTTGGCGCTTGGCTTGGTGGCGCCTGTCTTGACGGATACCACTCGTTTCCACTTGAAATACCAAGTTCCTACGTGTTTAGCATACAGGTTCAGGGATTTTTACAGAGTTGGAGATGGTGAGGTATTTTTGTCGAAACCTGCCGTTGAGAGCTGCAATGGAAGAAAAGCCCCCAAACACGGCCCAAACAAATGTCCCATTTTCTCGGCCGGAGGCGGGCTCGGCAGGGAGAACCGGTCATTGCATGCATCGCATATGCATTGCTGCATGAAAACTGAAAACAGAAGTGTCATACACAATTAGTAATTAAGTACTTAGCAGTTGGCAGAGTAATGTAAACATGTTCGACCTTCTTGAATCATTTACCTCGATCTGTGGCGGCGAGGCCAAAGCACAGCCGGAAGGTTCTCCTGATACACCTTCAGCAGAGGCAGTTCTTTTAGCCGATTGGACCCTTCATGGCAAAAGCTTTGTAGATAATCCTACTGTCGATCCAATGGATGACAATAACTACCTCACTACCCATCTTACTAGACCGATGGGTATTCTTTTTGTAGAGAATTATGATGTCCAACATGGCGGTGCATACATTGCCGAAATTAATGAAGGAGGAAGTGCTGCAGCCGACGGATCAATCTGCCGTGGAGACCAGCTAATCGCCATTGAAGAGAAGAGAGTCATCGGCATGGACTTTGATGACATTATGCAGATCGTCGAGGCGAGTGATACGAAAATCAAGCTGACAGTGTTCAGAGGCCCAGCGGAAAGTTTGTACGGGCCGTCCTATGGAAGTGGAGAGCAGCTGGGCGAGTATGTTCCAGAGAGAGGGGAGGAAGCTGCTTTGGTCGAAGAGGAAGACAGTGAAAGTGAAGTAGTTGGAGACGTGAAAGCCGACTTGTTTGGTGCCGTCACAACTGCAATGCTTGATGCAGTTGGTGAGACGGATAAAGCTGATGAAACGCTTTTAGGTGAAGAATTCCATGTCGTGAAGGAAACCACAGCCGAGGTAGTGGAAGTGTTAGTGGTTCTTGAGAACGAAGAGGAAGCCGATGAAATGAATGAAGTTTATGTGGACGTGGAGAAAGAAGCAGTATGCGAAGATGGTCTTGAGAAAGTAGCCGACGCCGCTGAAGAAATGTTGATAATTGATGAAGAAGTTGATTCTGAGGAAGACGTCGGACATGAAGGTAATGTCGAGAAGATAGCCAATGCATCAGATGAAGCTGAAGACGTTCTCAATGAGAATGAAGTTGATGCAGGTGAAGCCGTTCTAGTTATGGATGAGGTTGAGAAGGAGGAAGAAGTTGCACGCGATGCTGATGTAGAGTCAGTTCCGTCAATGCTTAACGAAGCTGCCAATGATTCAAACTTGGACTGGCTAGACAGTCATTATGAAAATACAGCAAGCCAGACTATTTCTACTGCACTAGCTGTTGTAGTTAGGGAGGAGATTAGTAACGACGGCAAGAGCAATTTGGAGGAGAATTCTCTTCCTCTTCGGGAGCTTCCTCTTTGGGAGGAACTAAAGAAGCTCGAGGCTGGTTCTACTCCTGTTGATCAGTAAGTCATTTGACGAGAAGAAAAGAAGTAGGCGGAAATGTAGCCGCTGTAGTTGTAGTTGAGGATGACGCCAACGTCGATGAAGACATTGCAGGCGAAGCTGAACCAGAGACAGCTGCGTCAATGCTTAATGGACCAGTCACTAACGCAAGCATGACGAAGGACTTGTTGGATAATGACGCAAGTTTGATTTCCGATGACGAACTGGATGATGTGAAGCTTAAAGCTTCTGTAGAAAATTACTTTCTACAACTGGATGGTTTGACGAATCATTGAGATATTCGCGTGTGAAAACTGCCAAGGCAGTATGTGAATTTCAAGTACAGAATGGGGCTCAAGCGCAACTCTTCAAGTTGTTCAAGAAGCTATGTATGATTGTCTTGTACTTGTCAAGAAGCTCGGCTAGACATGCGTCTAAAAGATTGAGTGATGTGTTATATTATATATTTGTGTGTGTTTTAGATTAGCATTGCAGTGCACCTGCAAATGAACCGTCTATTAAAACTAAAGTCAAACTGAATCAACGTTGATGTTTCTGTCCACATTACTAATATAACATTAAAGTCAAGAATGTGATAGTGAGCCAAAATCAGATATCGATGATAAACATGGCAGACACGATGTAGAGGACTGCTTCTTATTAGGTTGCTGTCTTGCTCTTTCAGGGTGGCACGTTGTATGTAACAAGAACGTGTCCGATCCGTCCTGACGAGTTGACGGAGAAGATTCATTCTCATCTTATGGCACTCTATCGGCTCTTCTTCGGTGGGTTTTCTTGACATTTTCTTGACTTCGCGAATATCTTTCGCCTCGCAGTTGCCGCGCGCTTTGCCTCGGGGAAGTAGGTTTTTGTGGTCATAAATTACTGGCAACGGCATCATGTTTTATGGCAACGGCAGCGATGTGCTTGACTTTCTTGACTCTTTCACCTTAATCTGTGGCGGAAACGACAAAGCGACCGATCCGGTGGAGGCAGTTCCTGAGCGTGAAGCCGAGTTGTCATTGAAAGAGCATGGCAAAGACGATGCCGCAGATGAGGTGACATTAGTTTCCGGATGAGGTGACATTATTAGAGCCTGTCGATCCAATGGATGCAAAGAATTATCTTGTTACCCATTTATCACGACCGATGGGTATTCTCTTTGAAGAGAATTTTGATGTCCAGCATGGCGGTGCATTTGTTGCCGAGATTAATGAAGGATGCAGTGCGGCAGCCGACGGATCAATCTGCCGTGGAGACCAGCTGATAGCCATTGGAGAGAAGAGAGTCAGCGGTATGGACTTTGAAGAAGTCATGAAACTTGTTGTTGGCGGTGTTGAAATGAAAACTAAGCTGTCGTTCTTCAGAGGCCCAGCGGAAAGTTTGTATGGTCCATCTGGGGCAAGTTTATCGTGGCTAGATGAGTTTGTTGCAGAGAGAGGGGAGGAAGCTGCTTTGGTGGAAGACAGTGAAAGTGAAGTAATGCCAGACGTTGAAGACGTGTCAACGCCCCAGGATTTGCTAGATGTCGCTGGACTTGCTGTTGCAGCAGTAGATGGAGATGCAATTGACGAGACCTTTTTTACAGCACATCAAACACTTGTAGATGCAGAGTCTCATGTCGAGAAGGAACCTGTCGCAGCAAAGGCAGAAGAAGCTTTAGTAGTTGATGAGAACGAAGATGATGCAGATGGAGAAGTGACAGGAGAAACTGATCCACAGAAAGATGGCGATGAACGAGAGGTAGAGGAAATAGTCGCGGTTGTTGAGAATGAAGTTGAAGCGATGTAGGTGTAGGAGTTGCTCTCGAAGCTGATTTTTGAAGAGGAAGCCGACGCAACAGTTAGCGCCACTCTTATTGAGGATGACGTTGATGCGGCAGAAGTTGACGAATGCGAAGCTGAAATAGAGAAATTAGCCGACTCAGCTGTGGGAGCCACTCCTCTCATTGAGGTAGAGTTGAACTGGATGAAGCTGATGAAGAAGTTAATGCGGATGAAGAAGTCAAACGTGATTGTGAAGTAGAGACTGAAGCTGATGCAGTAGCTGAGGCCGTTTAGTTGAGGATGAGGATGATGACGGCGAAGAAGTTGCAGGCGATGCTTTACCAGAGGCAGATGCTCCGATTCTCAACGAGGCAGTCAATAAAGCAAGTAAGGACTGGCTTGACAATTATTTAGCAATCCAGAGAGTCAGTTGGTTTCCAATGATGAAGTGGATGCGGCTGACATGGCTGATGGGGCCACATTAGACTTAGAGACACGGTGTAAGCAAGCTGTTGAGGTGAAGGAAGCTGCATTGGCTGCAGTCGTCGAAGAGAAGAACAGTAATAGCGCCAAGGGCATTTTGAAGGAGTCACGGTATTCTCCAAAGGGGGTAGATGAAATCAAAATGTTTGATTCAGATCCTGTTAGTACCAAAGAGTCAATTGATGACGATAGTGCTTGCTTCGTCAGTGTGGTCGGAGCCGGATGACTACATAGGTCAAGTGCTTGAAGAAGAGCCGGTGAGGGTTGGATCTTCTTTGGCTGCCATGGGGGTTGCGTCTACATTGGCAACAAACATGATGTCAACATAATATTGCAACGGAAAGGCATCTGACCTATTCATATTTGTGAGATATTGTGTGAGAGAGCTGGTCTTAATGTCATCTCTCTCGAGTGAAAGTAAATACAAAGTAAATTAGTTTACTCGTTAGGTACTACACACAATCCTAGACTGCTCGCATCTCTCTGCAATATTACATGTTCCTGTGGTGCCCCGTCCCGCTGTACTAAGCATAAGAATCAAACGGCACTCTTGGGAGCTCTCTTCATCGTCGCTTTTTCCACTGTACGCTCCACCAAGACGGCCTACTTTGTAATGCTCATCTGACCCCGACCCCTGCATGCCTTTGAAGTTTGGCTTGAGTAGCTTCTTTTGGTCTGGGTGATTTGCGACGGGCGAGTTTCGTTGCTGTTATCTTTGCTTGCTGCTATCAACTGACACCGGGTACCGATGGCTTCTGGGATACCCGTGGTTATCATCGACGGTATCGATAGTGTCAACTGTTTCGACAGTGGCCAGCGCTTTCGATGCTTGTACGATCCTTTCTCTTTCTCGCCATGTTGATCCTGTTGTTTGGTTACTTTGTGTAGGTTCGAGGTAGTTGAATATTATGTCCTTCTGTGCAAGTTATGTAGCTAACACCATCAAAGTTGTAATTCAAATCGAAGACTTGGTAGGATGCAACATTATCTCGCACACAGGAATTGTAAGTTTTATGTATGGTAACCCTCAAAGAGAAATGAGGTCAACAAATTCAAACACAACATTATCTCGCGCACAGGATCGGAATTGTTTTCCCTTTTTTGAGACATTCTCCACGGTTGAATTTTCCCGCCGCAAAAGTTCCCGCGCTGTATGTTGTGTCCCTACATCCTACATACAAGACTGTGGTAAAGATCACTGGGTTGAGCGCCTCATGGTCAATGATGCCATACAACAACAGCAAACAGGGCAGCGGCAGCGGCAGCATTTTCAAGTATCGTCGATGTGATGGATCAAAAAGGACAAAACACTGTTTTCTTCTCCGACAATGGCGGCAGTAGCCACAGAGGATATGGCTTCAGCTTTTGCTATGTTATGGACTCTCTTCCATCTATATGCGGGAAAACGCCTGATATATCAAACCCAGTCCCTCTGATGACGAAGATGACTTAGTAACAGAGAAAAGGATGTATGGATCTTATGTTCACAATGATGAACCAGCTTCATCCAGCCCAGTGGATCCAATGAATGTGGACAGCTACATCTCGGTCAATCTACCCAAAACCAATCGGCATTCGGTTTGAAGAGAATGATTCTGATTATGGTGGTGTGTTTCGTTGCTGATATTGATAGCAAGTTTAGTGCCGCAGCTGATGGCTCTATCCGTCGAGGATATCAGTTAATAGCCGTAGGAGAAAAGCGAGTTAGTGGTATGGACTTTGATGAAGCTGTTATGCAGCCAATTGTTGACATAATGAGGCAGAAGTGACGTTAGTCTTTTTTACAGGATCGGCAGCGTGTTTTATATCATCTATCTTCTGGAGCAAATGGGGAATGGTTGGATACTTTTGTTGCAATGAAATGTAAAGAAACAAAACATGAAAAATGTTGAAATTGAAGATGATGATTCAGGCATTGAGATTGTGGCAAATACAACTGAAGCTGTCCGCGAGGATGATGAGACAAACGAAGTTATTGTAGAAGAGTGTAACGAGGTTTTGCAAATTGGAATAGTTGAGCAAGCTGAGCAAGCTGAACCAGCTGAGAATGATGCATTGGATCTTGATGGATCAACATCATCTCTTGAACGAGCTTGATTCATCTGAAGACCAAGACTTTCATGATGGAACTAATGAATGACTTCTTCTCCAAGGTTCCTGACCTTAGCACTACATCATTTGACTGGATCGCAAAGAAACATCTTATGCCTGACATTGAACCAGCTGAAGAAGAAAATATGGATGTTAAACCCATGGCTTGAATCGTCACAAGAATGATGCACTAGAATTCTTGTCTCAAACTCAAACTCAAACAGCCGAAGAAGCAAGCATAGTTAAGCGTTGATGAGGATGAGGATGATGATGTGGATGAAACATTGAGTGCAGAAGAGCCCAACGACGGCCACGTCGCTTCAAAGACTGAAAAAAGTTCACTTAAGGATGGGGAAAATGATGAGTGCGACACAGATAATGTGTCGGGAGATCAAAGTGAAGGCAGCGAAGCTGCTTATGTTGAGAACGTAGAAAATTGCACTTCACCACAATCCGATGCTTCATACAGCCCATCGTCAGGATTTGTATTGGAGAAAGGACGAAGGTCTACCTGAAGTATCAGAGGATGAAGTGCTTATCAGAGTTGATGCTACAACAATATCTACAAGAGATTGTCTTGAAGGAATCCGCCGTGACAACAACGAGAAGTTAAAGGATAAGTCATGGGTACCAGGGCATGAGATTGTTGGTCGTGTCGTGCGTGCTGGAAAGAAAGCAAAGTTCTTGTTAGACAGAAAAGTTGCTGCCTTATTGTCGCACGGAGGTGGATGTTCACGGTACGTGTGCATTCATGCAAAAGACCTAGTTTTCTCTGCCAGAAACGGCAGACAGTAATGAAATGGTTGCACTGCTGTCGACATACATAGCAGCCTATCAATGCCTGGAATTTGTACAAAGTGAAAATGGCATGGATCCTGTTGGCCCATCATTAGACACGGCAGTGTCCGAAGATGTGAAGAAATCAGAGGAAAGCTCTTCGCTCACAGAAGTTGCTGGCAAAAAGAAAAGTCCTTTGTCTGGATCATGCGTTTTGATAACTGGCGCTGGCAGTCCGGTCGGGCTTGCATTGATCGACATTGCAAAAAACGCGGGTGCAACTGTATACGCTGTATCGCATAGTTCACATGAAAAAGATATTCGTGAAATAGGCGTCAAAGAGTGGTATCCATTGTTTCAGGAGACAAGAGTGGAGAGCAGAATGGAGCGGCAAGATGAATTTGATCGTTGATACAGTTGGGGACTACGATAACTATCCCATATTTTACGAAGTCATGGCGCCTCGCGGACGATTTGTGCGGATGAACACTACTTCCTGTGGAAAGAAGTACGTGCCGGTTCTAGGAGAGCAGGTCAAGGTTTTTTCTGCATTGAAGGATTATAAAGGATCTCGAATCAACAACACAGCGATTGACTACAATGTCTTCTATAGTTTCAATGACGATCAAGAACTATTTACTGAAGATCTGGCTTATCTGTACCATTTACTTCAAATGGGCAAGATTGAGCCCAGAGTCTTCTCCAAAGTCGGTTTCGATGAATTACAAGAGGAATGGGAGAAGGTAATGGGAGGAGGGGCGAATGGAGTTGTCGTTGTATTGCCATGGAAAGATTAAAAGAACTACTAAGTTCAATGTACAGCAGGAGGTGTATGTCAATATCTATATGTATGCTATCGCACAATCAATTCACCTGTCATCACTCTGCTTGTATAGGTTTCGTTGATAAAGCTGCAGCTAGACTACTAGCTAGGTGTGAAGCATTCTGCACTACTCGCGCTTTTTTGCTACTCCAAGCCTGCGTAACCCGGTATCTTATTTTCGGCCAGCAATTGGCTGCTTTCCACAAATTAGGCGACTAAAAACCAAGTTGGGCCGTGAAGCCAGCTTTTGCAGCCGATGCCATTTCTGCAATTGCTTCTCACGCAACCAACCACCTTGAAAGAGCCACAAACATAACTATATATTCTTCAATTCCGGCTTGCTCAAAGTCTCTTGGAAGAAGAGGTTGCGAGCTATTTCGAACAGTTAGATCCAGATAAACAGGCAAACAAGGAGCACCCGAGAATGGACTTCAGTGGAGGCAATTCTTTTGCCGACAGAGATGTACGCTTGTTAGAGGCAAATGAGGTGGCAAAGCAAATGGACATTTATGCGCAGATGATCTCAGCGGAGGAAAACAAGAGCAGTGATCACGTCACCAGCGCAAAGAACGATAATGACGATGTTCGTGATGGATGTATTGTGTATCCCAATACAGCGATGGAGAGTGTAATCTCTCCCGTAAAGACTAGTGGCGTCGGATGATATAACAGAAGCCTCTACCAATCCAAGCACTAGCAGCAGCCTAAACGTTGCTGACGGAACAGTGGATACCAAGCCTTTGTTTGGGGCGTGAGGGGGTGAAGTCATTCGAGGATATACTTGCAGCTATGCAAGATGAAGATTCTTCAGAAGCTGCAGAGTCATCAGAAGTGGAAGTCATCTATGTGGACTTTGAGAAGCAAAACAAGCCCAGCGCAGAGAGTTTGATGGATAAAATGCAACAGATGAAGACAGAATTGAAAAGGTTTTGTATCAGATAAGAATTTGGAGTTGCATACCGTTGAAAAGGAGGTCGAGGATGAAGCAGAGTCGGCTGCTTCTGCCAGCAAACCAAAAGAAGAGGCCAAGAATGAAGTCGATGGATTCTTGGAGCTGGCTGCAGATAAAGATGACAAAGATACAGAAGCTGCATTGTCATCAGAAGTGGAAGTCATCTATGTGAACTTTGAGAAGCAAAACAAGCCCAGCGCAGAGAGTTTGATGGATAAAATGCAACAGATGAAGACAGAATCGAGGAAGTTTGTATCAGATGAGAATTTGGAGTTGCATACCGTTGAAACGGAGTTCGAGGATGAAGCAGAGTCGGCTGCTTCTGTCAGCAAACCAAAAGTAGAAGCCAAGAATGAAGTCGATGGATTCTTGGAGCTGGCTACATCTGCAAGTACAGAAGAAGCAGCTGAAAAGTCGGTCGATGGATTCTTGGAGCTGACTGCATCTGCAAGTACAGAAGAAGCAGCCGACAAGGCGGGCAGTGGATTCTTGAAGCTGGCTGCACCTGCCAGTACAGAAGAAGCAGTCGAAAAGTCGAGTGCTTGTAGCTCCACTGGCTTGGTCAAAGAAGGACTAGTGAATCATGTTATCGCATCTAAGGATGACAAAGATACGGAAGCAGTGTCAACTCAAAAGGATGATGAATCGGAACATCCAAGCACTGTAAGTTCGGTAGCTAAAGTGCAGAAAATGAAGAAAGATGCCGAGGAGTCGTCTGCTAAAACCAGAGAATCAGTTGGAACAGATGCAACTGTCAAAGTATCGCGTGAGAAGAAAGCGACTATTCCAGCAACTGCTGCTTTACATCATGCCGACGTTTCATATATCCCATGGTTGGGAGTTCAACTGGAGTATAAGCCGATGCCAGCGATGCCAGAGATATGGGAAGATGATGTGCTTATCAGAGTCGAGGCTACCACAATTTCTACACGTGACTGCCTTGAGAGGATTCGCCGAGATAACGATGTCAACCTGCACAGTGACTCTTGGGTGCCAGGACACGAGATTGTTGGACGTGTCGTGCGTGTAGGAGGGAAGTCAAGGTTCCTAAAGAACAGAAGAGTTGCTGCGTTGCTGCCAGCCGGGGGTGGATGTTCTCGACATGTTCGTTGCCACGTTGATAACTTGATCGCAGTACCAGAACACGCTCGAAGCCAGGATATAGTGTACTTGTTGTCAACATATCTCACAGCCTACCAATGTTTGGAACAGTCTGTTGAAGCGGATCAAATATCATGTTGTGTTCCATTCAAAAATGGCAGAATATCTTCACGATCTAGACGAAGAAGGGGAGAGTCTGACTGCCGAAAGAATGAGAAATCCTCTATTTGGAAAGAGCGTGTTAATTACTGGGGGTAGTCCAGTTGGGCAAGCGTTAATTGATATTGCGAGACATGCTGGCGCAACTGTTTATGCTTTGTCGCATAGTCAACATGAGTATAATGTTCAGCAAATGGGAGTCAAAGAAGGCGGCTGGTATCCCTTGTTTCAGACAGAAGGGTGGAAGACAAAGTGGAAAGGCAAAATGGACGTGATAGTCGATACGATTGGTGATTACGGCAATTACGCTTCTTTCTACGATGTCATGGCGTTTGGCGGAAGATTCGTGCGCGTGAATACTACATCAGCTGGAAAGAAGTTCATTTCAGCGCCTATACAAGGTGGCAAGTATTTTTCTCCGTTGAAGCATTACAAAGAAAGCCATATCAATAGAGTGGCAGTCGATTATGACATCTTTGATAGCTTCGAGGAAGACAAGAAGTTGTTCACAGAAGATCTCACCTATTTATTCCAACTTCTTCAATCTGGCAAGATCAAAAGAAGAGAATTCTCCCACATAGGATTGGAAATGGTGGAGCAAGAATGGAATAAAGCATTTGAAGGGAAGACTGACGTCTTGGTAGTATCGTGTAACGAGTCAGGTTCTGGTTCTAGAAGGTGTACTCGCTGAGGACGAGATGATTTAAGATATTCATATGTAAGCTCTGTGTAGGCGGTGATGTAATAAGAAAGTACTAAATTTGAAGCTAAGAAAGTACTAAATTTGAAGCTTGATTTGAAGTAAATAAATATGAGTCTGCGTCTAAACCCTGAATCTCTTTCTCCCAGAGAAGAAATAAGACTTTCTGGGGAACGAGATTTCTGTGAACCGCTCGTTCACAACGCAACACTCAACTTGCCGCCCAAGACAATGGAGGTTGATTTTTGGTTTACCCTTTACCCGCGACATCGGAGAGTAATTGTACGAAGAATAAAGCACCATGACAACCCACCACATATGGAGGCCCACCAGCAACAACATGGCGGCGGTGGCGGCACCACCGATGCACCAACATCAACCGACGTCGAGCCGCTTGTATCGCTGCAAATTATCCACAATAATGAGGGCGAACTTGAGGTAGAAGGTGTGCTCTCGGCTAGAGAATTTGATACTACTTCAGTAGTGGAACATCCCGCAGATAATGGCTCCATTGATAAAGATGTGGCAGATTTCATATCTGAATTGGAGACTGACTCTCCGGTTGACATTGTACAACTGTCACCTGTTGAGCGTGCACATGAAGAAGAACTTGATGCGATAAAAGAGAACCTCGACGATACCTTTTCAAACTTCACTGAAAAAGAGGAATTTGATTGTGACTATTCAGCCTCCACAGAATGCCATTCCACTCTTACTGAAAAGATTTGCAATCTCACATCAGAAGAGCTGCGCCACGGCGATGCTTCCTACACTCCATCGTCTGGTTTGACATTGAGAAAGTACGCAAAGCCTGACATATCAAACGATGAAGTATTGATTAGAGTCTATGCTACCACTATTTCCACACGCGATTGTCTTGAAAGAATTCGCCGTGACAACAACGAGGGTTTGTTATATGACGCATGGGTACCAGGGCATGAGATTGTTGGTAGGGTTGAGCAAGCAGGATCAAACGCTGAACATCTGCTTCACAGGCGTGTTGCTGCCTTATTGTCTCACGGAGGAGGATGCTCCCGATACCTATGTGTGCACTCAAAAGATTTGATAACTCTACCAGAGAATGCTTTTCCTACATCGAATCAAGATATGGTTCACCTGCTGAGCACATATATGACAGCCTATCAATGTCTTGATAGAGCTTTACCTGATATTGACCAAACCTTCTGTGGTGCTACTGATCTGATGGGTCTCGACTCAGATGATTTTGGTCCTAGAAGCCCCCTGTCTGAATCTTGCGTGTTGATTAACGGTGCTGGTAGTACGGTTGGACTTGCGTTGGTTGAATTAGCGAAGAATGCTGGTGCAACAGTGTATGCTTTATCACATAGCTCATACGAACAACCTATTCTTGAAATGGGCGCGAGAGAGTGGTATCCATTGTTTAGAAAGAATGAATGGAGGGAAGAGTGGAGCGGTAAGATGGACGTGATAATCGATACGGTTGGTGATTACGATTCCTATACATCCTTCTACGATGTCATGGCATCGAGCGGCAGATTTGTGCGGATGAACACTACTTCCTGCGGAGAGAAATTTGTTCCAAAGCATGCAGAAGATTTTTTTTCGGTTTGGGAAGATTTCAAAGGCAGTAGTGTCAATAGGATGGCCGTAGACTACGACATATTTGATAGTTTTCACAAAGAAAAGGAGGTGTTCAAAAACGATCTCGTCTATTTGCACTCTTTGTTCAAATATGGCAGAATATTGCCTAACGTGTTCTCCAGAGTGAGCTTAGATAAGCTTGAGGAAGAATGGGGAAAGGTTATGGGAGGAGGGACCGGTGTTGTAGTCGTGTCACCCTGATTTTATGCACAGATTGTTGCTATATCACATGTTATATAAATATATCGATAAGAAAAGCTTCTTTTCTATCGCACTTTTGTACATGTTCTCTTTGCCTTGCCCAGCTCACATTTATTAACATGACTAGCAAATCGAAGAGAACACATTGACTCTTGTACACTTTCTTCTGTTGGGCTAATATTCACAACCATCAATGTCTTGCCATCTCCAGAGAAGCATGGCTGGAGAAAATACGTGAGCTTGCTGTTACGAAACGGGACATGACTCGATTTCTCTCCAATGGCTGCAAAGACATCAGTCAAGCTGCTTAGGCTTTTGTTAATCGCCATGGCTTCTTTTGCTGTCTGACCTGTGGCATTCGAACGATCCAATCGTTCCGAGCCAGCGAGATCCACTAAATTGAGAGTACCTCGAATCAGCTTATTCTTTTCAACATTTTTTGCATTCATATTGAGGGTGAAGACTGAATGCGACCGACTACTCACAGCATTCATGTTAGTAGAAGCAGTTGATCTGCGCTTAGCTGCAAGAGATAGTAGATCGTCACAACACTCTGCATCAGTCGGATCAATTCGCTTCACAGTGAGATTCGTAACAGACCTGTGACCATTGCTGTCAACTTTGATATCATGCTTACTCTCATTACTTTTCGCATCCCTCAACAAATCCCTGATCGCTTCATTGTATATTTCAAGGAATGAAGCATCCATGGTGAATTCCCATCCTTCCAGCTCAAGCTTCTTTTTGTGGAGCCCAATTTGCTCAATAGACCTTGGAATCAACCCACGCATGACTCCTGATCCCGCCCCTTGCATTGTATGAGTTTTTCCACTGCCTGTTTGACCATAACTAAAAAGACAAACGTTGTACCCATCAAGAGCTGACTGCACGAACTCCGAGACTTCGTCAAATACCGCCTCTTGTCCAGCGCTCGGCGCGAACACACGATCGAATTGAAAGCTGTTCTCTTGCCTCCCCCTCACAACTTGCAAAGTTGTCTCTCCGGACGGAGTAACAAATGGCACATTATTGTCGTTTTCATTAGGAAGGAAGGGCCGAATCCTTGCAAAACACACGAACATTTCCCCTTAGCTCCTGGATGATGTTATGCATGCGTTTCCTCTCATTTTCACTCTTTCTAACAGTCTCTTCAAGTTCTCTTACCCTTTGTGCACTCACGATGCCTACAGATTCTAAATTTTCAACTTCCAACTTCAACTTTTCCTGAAGGACTGTTATCTCACCCTTGAGACGCCCAATTTCTTCTTCTTTTGAGAGATCAAGCGCTGTCTGTTCTGACAATGCCTGCTTCAACGATGCTTGCTTGGCAATGAGCGAGGTGATTTCCTCGCGACACTCATTCAGCTTCTCATCTTTCTCTGCAGATGCTCTCACAGCGGCAGCATGCTTTTCAGACCAATAGACTTCGAGCTTTTCCATGTCGCCACGCATTTGAGTCTCCACTTGACTATGTTCTTTTGTCATTGCCAACATTTGTGCAGATAATGCAACACGCTCGTTGTGTTCCTCCTTCTCCTTTTCTTCGCTCCTTGCACGTAAATCCCTTTCCAATTGTAGCTGAGACGTAAACTGTGTCGATTCAATCTTGGACTCAGAAAGTTGCTGCTGCAGTTGCTGAATTGTATTCTCATGCGTTGCACAGTGTGCCTTTGTTTCTTCCAAAGCTTTCTCGAGAGATTGTTTCTCAACATTCAACGAGAGTACCGTCTTCTCGGACTCCAATGCTCTATCCTCTGCGTCTTTTCGTAGTTGATGGACTCCTTGTTCACGATCATGCGCCGTTCGTTGAATATCATTAATACTCTTCATCAATTCACTCATATCTTTGTCTTTTGTTGCGGCTCTTTCCAATGCACACTGTTTGAACGTAGAACACAAGATTGTTGAGCTTACATCAAGCAACGCAATATTGACACAATGACAACATACAACAAAAATACTTACGCCAAGATCAGTCTTTGATTGCGTCAATTCTGCTTTTCAGCCTCTCTAAGTCATTCTGAATTTCGTTGGTAGTGTTGGCATCGTGCTGATACTCTTCAACTTTAGATCGAACAGCATTCAGAATCGATGATCCATCGCCAAAATCCACCGACTCCAAGTCAACACTCATCATTCGACATATCTCCATTTCTCCAGCCTTCACCGTGGCTACCATTGTCTCATTCTTCCCTTGTAACGCATGTATGTCCTTGGTCATTTCAACCTTCATCTCATCCAAAGCCTTTTCTTTAGATAATTGCGCTTCAAGTACCTGGCTACGAGCTTCTTCCAATTGATACTTCGACTCTTCCACCTTGGTCTCCAACAAAGCCATTTTGACACAAACTTTCATTGTAACTTTGCTGCAAAATGTCATGATTACTTTTGGCACCATCACAATCTTCCTGAAGAGCATTACACTTGGCATTTGCCAAATCTCGTTTCTCGCCGGAGACATTCCATTTCCTCTTGCATTTTTAAAGCTGTATCGTTTGCATCATTCAATTGCTTCATCAAACTTTCCTTCTCTTGACCAAGCAAGCCAAAGGCAGTTTGGACACCCATAATTTTCTGACGTAGTGCCAATTCAATCCAAATTGCCCCGGAAACAAACTCATCCTTCCCCTGCAATAAATCATTACAAACAATTTTCAATGTTTTCAATTCTTCGTCTTTACGTTCCAATCTCTTTCGTAGTTCGGATGGTGTTGACCTGTCCACTGCAGCAGCAGCAGTTGGTGATTTCTTCTTGTTCTTGATGAGGCTTAGTATAGAAGTGGATGCTATACCCGATTGGATGGAGAAGAGGTTATCGGATAGAGATTGTGTTTGACTAATATTTGGATGCAAGTCGGTGAATATGGATGCAACGGTTTCATTGGAGCATACATCAGTCGAAGTACTGCTATCAGTGGATTGTTGTTGTTGAACAAAAAGTGCAAGTTCTGATGGATCAGCATCTGTCATTGCTACTTCACAATCTAATTTTTCTTCTTCCATCACAGGAATCAATGGTGAAAGAGGAGTAGGCTCCCTCACTGCAGCCCGATTCCTTGCATCCGATAAAAGTTTCTTGGCAGCCTTGACGGGCGTAGGGTCAATGTCAATATTTTGACTAGTGCAATCTGCTGCATGATACTTCTTCACGGCATGTTGGTGGTTGTTGGAAGATTCAGGTGATGCAAATGATTTGGAAGAGGCTACTTCCGAGAAGGCCGAGCCCTTGCTGCTGCTGAAATTTTCTTGATATGCTGCCTTGTCTATACGAACGCCATCGAATTGATCATAATTCTTCCTAGCATTTTGGAGGTTGTTGGATGATTCTAGCGATGCAAATGATTTATTGGAAGAGATTACTTCTTCAGCCTTGCTCCTGGAAGTTTCTTGATTCTTTTGCTTTTTCACTGGCACACCATCAAATTTTCTATTGTCGACAACAACATGATGACGCTTATTGTTCAATCCACCATGCTGCTGTTCTTTTTGCGACTTCCTCACCACCGGGCTAGGACTCCTACTGCGCATACTCCTCATCGCCGGACTGGCCGAGCGTGATCGGGACTTGCCATAATTGATATTATTGTTCATTGCTGTCGTTGAAGTTGTTGTATGTACCGAAAGCAGCGATGATCGGGATGATGTAGAACTTCGTGACTTCTTCTTGTCAAGCGCTAACTCACCGGCGAGACTACCATCGCCATGCCTTAGCTTGGGCCGACTACTACTGGCCGACAGTTTAACGGACGGAGAAGCACGGCCATAGCCTGATGATTTGACTGGCAGAAACTCTGCCTTCTTTTTCTTCTTCGTCACATTGGTGCTCTTATTTGATGTAGGCAATGGTGGATTGGAATGAGATGACGACTTGAGTTGATGGTCGTCGTCGCTGACATCTTCATCTTCGGGAGAGCGGTTTTGTAGATCACCGCGAGGCTGAAACGCACCGCGCTTAGATTTAGGCATAGATGGATCCATTATTGATATTCCAAGTTGGGTAGGCTAGGTTCCGTTATTGTGCCGACCCTTCGTTACAGAGAGGCGAACTGAATGCTACTATGCCAATTTGCCGTTGCATTATGCTCGAACAGGTGGCGGCAAGTTTTGCCAAACTTGACTCGACTCAGAAAAATCCTCCAGTCGGACGAAAGAAGGATACCGTGCTAATTCACACAACCAGCTGAATCATAAACTGAGGAGAAGAGCTTCCCTCTAGAGGCAATAGTAGGTGTGCCACTATTCCCAGTGGCCAGTTGGTGGACAGTAGAGAGGCCAAAGACAAAGAGACAAACTCTCTCCTTTGTCTTCGTTTTTTTTCGGTTTCAAAATGAATCGTGGCGAGTGTTGTTGCTGGTTATTATCTCCTGCGTTGATAAGAATTATAGATAGACGATTGAATGTTAGCAATAGCAAGCTGTGCAAAGCATCGTAGTAGACGCAGTAGGAGAGCACATGAGGAGGATAATGACACATGTTACACAACACAAAGGATGCTGTATATGCCAATGCCCGCCCACAAGCTTTAATTCAAATAAGGGTGCTATTGTGTATTACTGTTATTTGAATAACGAACATGTATATTAGAAGAAGTTCAACAAACTGCTCTAATCAATAAAACCTCCAAACATGTTTCACATCCTCGAACATATTTTACTTGCTGGAGAATGTACCCTCCACGATTAAACAATACACCAAAGAACAAGGCAAGTTCTGCAGCAGTCCTAGTTCGCGGCATCCATACCAAGTCTACCATCCTTGTTGCCCAATGAATCTCCATCATGATTTGTTCTGGCCATATAGAAGAATCTGATGATAGGATTGAGTTTATAACGACATCATACTCGAACCCCTCGACATCCATTTTTAGGAATTTCGGTGCCTGTTTTGTCTTTGTCAAATTCCACATTTGGTCGAAGGGTACATATGGGGGTTGCTGGCCCTCCGATCCAATACAGTATGGATAGAATTTGACATTGTCATTTTGTGGCTTATGCTTTGGTTTGTTGTTTTGGAGTGTGCAGTCGAACGTGTGGGTGACACAGCCACGAAGTTGGGGAGTCTTCATAACTTCTTCCTCGAATCCCCATTGGTCATTTGATCCGATGGACACAATATGACATTCCTTGTTGTCGACATCGTCATCATTTCTTTCTCCTCCGCCATTATCATGGGACTTAGACTTCTTCTCAACACATAAACTCTTCTCTTCATACGTCCCCTTCGAAAAAGATACCGGCTCAGAACAATTAGGGCCCACTGGACCAATCCCTGCAAAGAAGCGTTGCGATGATGACGGTTCAATTACATTAATCCATCGTTGTTCAAACAATGCACTTCGAAATATCTTGTCATGACTTGATGGTGATGACAGTTTGCCCGGGAGAGGTTGTCCATAACCACCCCTTGCTACAAGAAGAATAGTATTCATTCAAGTGTTCAATGGCATTCGGAACAGGCTTATTCAAATCATCCTTGGGTGAGAATTCCACTCCTAATCGATCGAGTGTGGACTGCATGTGACTATTCAAATATTGTTCGATGGAGTGGAGATTCCCCCCGTGCTGGTGAAAGTGCACATTCTTTTGGATTGCCAACTCAAGCTCTGTTTTGTTGGCAAATATTTTGAGTGCAGATGGACAAATTTTAACCTTACCGACACCTCCATTGATGATCGAGTTGCCATCTTCTATCTGCCGCAGCGGCAGATCAATTGCGCTGCTGTGATTTTGCACCGAATTTCGGGCAAGTGGCTCCAATGTTAGCAGCGATAGAATAACGAAACAGATTGTGATAATGATGATGAACTCAACCGCACGGGGGGAACGGGCTCCTCTTGTTGAGGGTGGGGCTGCTGCCGCTGGTGCAATAGGAGGGTCTTCCTTCATCCCCTTCATCATCCGAGAATCCAATCTTTTATCTTTCATGTGTAGTATTGTAGGCCGGCATTTTCAAGGTGGCCGTTCCGTTCCCCAGCCAGCCACTGTCAAACGACTACGAATACGGGTGGCGTACCTTCATACAGGTAGGTACAGGCCTTCCTCTCTTCGGAAAAACTTGCACCACAGACATAAACTTTGCACTTTGTTTGCAACACCTGCACAACCAAAGTCAACGTTATCATGGGAAGTATCAACCAGGAGCAGGAGCATCTTGGTATCGGCAGAGGCATCAGAAGAAGAATTCCACTCTCCTTCTTGATAGCAATCGCACTCGTATCTACATTTTTCTTTCAGGCGCAAACTCTACTCAGATTCGTTCATCTCTCAATCACTGATGACGAAGAGGTCAAGCATCTGGACTCCTCCTCATATTCAGGGGGGTTCACATCAACTCATAGGCTTGACTATGGCACTTGCACAGACAATATTACTGTTCCGAATAATTGGTGCATTGATAATGATCAAACTCCAAGGTATGTTGGCAATATAGAATGGCCTCCACGTATGATCCAACACTACACTCACGAAGGCTACGACAAATGCTTGGCTGAGAAAACAATTGTTTTTATTGGTGATTCCAGGGTACGATATCAATTTATGAACCTTGCTGCATTTCTCAAATTCAAAAGATTTATGAAATGTGATGACTACATCAACATCAATCAACCAACTCATTATGACCCAGAATGCTACCTCATTGATCATAAGAATCGTGGACAACTTGATCAGAAAATGGAATGGAGGGGATGGACTCCATGGTATAAGCAAAGCACAATTTTGCTTGATTCTAATGAGGTAGAATATCAACAAAGTGGTCTGTGTGATTGTTTTCGGTTACCATCAGGTCGTGTGAACCCTAAGCAGACATATGAGAATAGATATATCAAAAGATCCACTCGTTTTGGTGAAACCAACCTGATATACCTCCAAAATTTTGAGAACCTCATTCGTTTGAATCAAGAATACCCACCATTTTCACCCTTCTTACCAACGCAAAAACGCTGCAAACCTGGCGAATGTGGCAGCGGCAATAGAACAAATGCATTTGAAGGGGATCTGAATGCAACTCTGTGGAACATGTTACCTAGGCTCAATACAACTCATGCATTCGTCAACCTGGGGTGGGAGCATACTGCAAGATTTCAACAACAGTCAGATTTCTCTTGCGTTATACGAGAATTTGAAAGGCACTTTCCAGACATTAAGCTCTTTTTAATCAGTCATCCACCACCGACTGATGCCCTAGATGATCCTGTGCACCATTTTGATGCCACAAAATTGAAATGTGATGCGAATGTGCTGGACCGCACCATCGTGAATAAAAATGTTCCCAAAGTCTGGTATTGGGACACACAGCATGTCCTTAGCATCTTGAATGAAGAGTACAATCACCAAATGGTTGAGAAAATATGCCCACTCAAAGGACACTAACATTAACTCACATTCTGTGGCAGGTGTGGCAGATCCTGACTGTAGTGGGGAGGGGCAACAATGGGCACCGTACTGATAAGCTTAAACTCTCTATTATGAGGCTCTCGTGCAGCATCATTCAGCTGTTGTTACATCGAAACCCTTTCAACGAAGTTCGAAGTTTCTCCTTGCATCTGCGACTACATTTGTAGCCAGCGCAGTTTTGAGGCACGCGGTTTGTTTCTGCTCCATGTCACTACTTATCTTTGCAGAATGCTCACCTTTGACTTGTCAATTGCAACAAGTTATACGATCGCAAGAACAGAGCATGCCAATGAAAGTATAGATAAAGATGACAAGTCCAAGTCCAGTCAACAGAGGGAGGAAGCTACAAGATCGTAATATTATGTCATGCATCAGACAATCGCAGTTTGGCTTCATGAATGTCTATTGCATAAAATTGGTTATCAACTAGTTAGTATTTCAGTGAATGAGCATCATGATAAATTCCCAGCGCCATAGTTTTGCCGCAGCAATTCTTGGCCTTCTCTTCCGATATTTGTAATCTATCAAAGAATTCAAATGGCTTGAATTGCTTTGAATCCAATGCAGTAATCTGAAAATGATCAATAATGTCTTTGAGAAGATGTGGATTACCAAACTCTTGCTTGAGATTTGAGATGTGCTGCAAATGATGATGATGAGGTCATGTTGGATGAGCTACTGGTAGATTGATGAGCACTATTATCATTCTTCTGGAACGTCTCCTGGAGGAGTTTAAAGCTTGTCTGCCAATCGTTTCTGTTGTGTAGGCCTTTCACTAGCTTGAGATTGTAATTGCTGTGTTAAAGTTTGTCGTAATTGAGAGGTGTAATCTCTTGTAGAGAGTATCAGAGACTGGAATGGAGCAGTCTCTGTGTTGAAATCATCTGTATTATTTGTCGATGCCAACACTTTGGGCGGTGGTAAGACGTGATATTGCGGGCGAGATATACTGTCATGGTATGTACTATCTAATTCTTCACCACCTCGACGCATCTTCTTTTGGGGAGGTTCATTCGCTTCGTTTCCATCGTTGTCAGTTGTTGCATCGGTCGGCGCAGCAGCAGCGGCGGCGGCGTGTGCATCATCGCTGGGCATCAGATAAATTTGCCAACAAGCCAGAAAGAGCGCTCTTTGGTTTGTCATCACCTGAGTCATATCAGACGAATCGGATGACCCGTAGCCGCCAAGTGCGTCCATGCTTTCCTTTGTAGTTGAAATAATTAGAAAGGTTCAATCGTCCTATCACTGGATATGTATATAGTTAGCAGGCTGGCTGCTGGCGCTGGCCACTGCCTACTGAGACTGTATTGATTCCTACGTTAAAAAAAACCAGGCCAGAGCGAGGCAAAACGCAAAACGCACTAAAAATAAATTGAAGACGACATGCTATTGTGATGGGCAACGCCACTTATTTCTGATTGCGGTGCTAATACTTGTGGAGGTCCCCCAGTCTGCTTCATATTATCATACAAGGATGCATCGTTCACATAGTTCATTATGCTATCTTCTTGCGGTACTGGTGATAGCACTGCCTACACCACTGATTGCTTTCTCTCCGCCATCACAATTGATCATTACTACATCACAACTCAAATCATCACAATCAGATCTAAGTTCCAACGTAGAGGAACTTGAATTGCTTCGAAAAGAACGCCGTTCTCAACGGGGGGAACACGAAAGAGATCGGAACGTGGAAGAGCAAGATGCCATGCATCATCAGTTGCAACCTACTACACAACATCAGGAGACGCAACAATCTAATAACCAAAAGAATTCCGTCAAAACAATTCTTTCGTTACCAATTGGGGATCTAACACAGCGTGATTTAACTGGGCTATGCAATTCAATAAGATATGTCCCAGAAGAAAAATCGTTGTGGAGTCTCCGGATCTTGGAGCGTATACTGACAGAGGTTGAGAGATGGGAGGATGCCCAGCGTTTCGACAAGAGGACATTTGTGAAAAAGATTCACATATTCTCTGTGTTGACGTCATTGACAAAAGGTAGTCAAAGTCGTAAAGGTCAAAGGCGGCGGTATAGTGCGAGACAAGAGCAAGCAGGGAAATCAACAACATCTAGACTCAAAAGATGTGGACAGGTTAAAGAACGTTGTCGTCCTGTTGAAGGAACTGTGTAGAGACAAACGTAGTCCTTACTGCGATGCGGATTGCTACCAGAAGGATGTTTTATCATTTGTTACTATGATAGCTGCAGAATCTGCCATGACAGAAGAATCGGCTGTGGATGCAGCCCTGATGATTATTGACGAAATGGAGAAGGAAATAGATGTTTGGGATCCACGTGTCATCGGATCTGTCTTGAACGCACTGGCACATTGGGGGCGAGCCGAAGAGGCGCTTGCATTGTTAAGCAGGGCTATGGTTTTCAATATTGCTACTGATTCGTCACATTCATCTGACGAGTCTGTAACGAGTAGCGGCATTAAAAGCCTCAATCCAACAAATGCAAGTCCATGTTACGATTCTCTGTTGCGTGCGTTTGCAAAGTGCGCTCTGCTTCGTCGGCCTGATAAAAAGAAAAGCAAACATTCATCAAACAAAAATGCAACAATGGCATCTGCAACTGAGGTGCTGTCTCGTGCTCGTTACATTCTTCTCACGCACATGCCTGAGGTGGGAATACAAACTACCAATCACACGTGCAACGCGGTGTTAAGCGGTTACTCTGCACTTGGAATGGGGACGGAAGCTGAACAGCTACTGCTCGAAATTGAGACATTACTATCGCAATCATCATCGCGACCATCCGCTCTCGACACAGCATGCTACAACTCAGTTTTGCATGGGTACAGTCGTGACAAGACTGGTATCAAATCTGCCGAGCGACTGTTCAGGGCAATGAAAGAACAAACTCCACTTCACGAGGGAATCCACAGCACTAAAATACTTCCTCCAATGCCAGATATGATCACCTATGCTTCGATGCTGAATTGCTACAGCAATAATAGGATGGGGGAAGAAGCTTATTCACTTGTACAACAGATAGAGAGGCCAACGTCAGCATGTTATTTATCTGCGATTCGAGCTTTAGAGAGATCGAACGATCCAGCATCGCCTGATAGAGTGTTGGCGTTAATTGGTCAGATAGAACAGAATAGAAATGAAAGAGGCAAAGGTCCAACTACAGTACTTAACCGTCGCGTCTTCAACGTAGCTATGCAGTGCATGATAAAACGCGGTGATGGTGTAAAGGCTGAAGAAGTACTCGACAAATATCTCAACTCCAATTCATCACGTGAACAAAATGATGCCCAACCCTATATCTTAGCGTTGCAAGCATACGAAAATACAAAGCCAGTAAACAGTCGGCAGGAGGCCGCTAAAAGTGCAGAGGTGCTATTTCACAAGATGCAGTTACTCGAAAATATTCCACGATTGGATGCAGGTACATACAATATCCTCCTCAACTGCTTTGCAAGGGCAGGCATGGCATCTGCCGCAGAGAGCCTGCTAGAAGAGTTTGCACCAACCCCTGAATCTCATGACTTGGTAATCAAAGCAATATCTCTCAGTGACGACAAAGATGCTGTCGATCGAGCGTGGCATATCTTGTATCAATTAGGTTACCCTAAGAAGAATGCGAAAGATGTGGAACCTTTTAGCGTGCCCATCTCCACCTTCAACTCCATGCTCAAGCTGTTCGCAAGACGTGGAATGGCTACCGAAGCTGAGGCCCTCCTAAATTCCATAGATGAATTCATTCTAGAAGGTAAATTCAAAGAGAGTGGACCGAATACTCGATCATATGAAGCTGTGTTGGAAGCACTAGGGAAAACGAGTGATGCAGATGCAGTAGAGAGGGCAGAAGCACTCGTTACCAGAGTAGAAGTTATGAGTGAGCTCGGAGGAGGTGTTCAGCAGCCAAGTTTGAAGCTGTATAATACTTTGTTGGCTTGCTATGCAAATGCAGGCAAGGTGGGCAGTGCCGAAAGACTTTTATCAAGATTGCATGAGCAGAGTCTCAATCCCGACGCATTTTCATATGGTGCCACTATCAAGGCTCTCAAGAATTCTGGCAAGTCGAAAGATATTGCAATTGCTAGGGCCAAAGAACTCTCACAATCCCTCGAGCGAAATGGTGGTGTTGGCAATGAAATCATCTTCGCGCATCGTCTTAGCATCTTGGCAAAATTTGGGCTGGCGCAACAAGCAGAGAACCTGCTGAAAGAAATGGAAGAGAAGCACAAGTTGGGAGATCTAAAGCAGGGACCTGGAATCATTCATTACACAGCAGTTCTGAACGCCTGGGCAAAGACGGATGACAAAAAGGCAGTCGCTAGAGCTGAAGCACTATTTGAGAAGATGAAGGCTGATAATCACTTCGACTTGGACCTTGCCGCCTACCATGGATTGCTTCTCAACTACGCTGTGAGAGGAATGTCAAAAAAGGCTCGTCGCTTGCTCCAAGTATTGGATTCAGATAACATTTCACCCAACCGAAACACATTCACGATGGTGATTGATTCTTACTCCCGAGCATCATCAAACACCAATGCAGGATTGAAAGCGGAAGAACTGCTAGATCAAATGAGACAGCTTCAGGCAGCAGGCAATTCAGACGTAGAGCCGGACAGTGTGTGTTATGCAAGCGTGATTCGAGCCAAACAGGCGTCAAAGCCGGGCTCTGGAACGATAAGTGATCTGTCAGAGTTTGACAAGGTGAAAATCATGCGTGAGCTTCAGATTGAGAATTGGCCTTTTCAATAATAGCAGCTATAACATAACAAAGTACCCTTGTTCTTGTAACGTTGCCAATGGTAACGTTGTCAATGATATATACAATGCAATAAGTACAATTGATGTGACAAAACAAGCTTTACGTGGTAGTCTTCATTAATAGGGACGTAACCAAAGATCCGCACTCGCCCTCTTCAATTCACACATGAAAACTACAAACTACAAAAACAACGGTAACGGCGAAGCGGTGCTAGCTAATGCTATTGATCGGCGTTGAATGATAGCTTGGTCCATCAATAAAATAGGAATATAAGTATAACGCGATTAGCGCAGCAGCAGTGAGTCTGTGAAATTGTCAAGCAGTGACGAAAAAAGAGCCTGATCTACTAAGCTCTATACGACAATAAATAATTGTATCCTCATTGGCGATAAGCAGTGAGCTTAAGCGACACCATGACGAAAACGATGGCAGCAGCATCGCTGCTCATGGCTATTGCAATCTCATCATCAATAACATCTCCATGTACTGCATTTGCACCAGTCAGAACTACAAAACCGGCAACATTGCCGCTACATGAAGAACACAAGAAGTTGTTCTCACCATTATTGGAACAGCACAATAATGCTAATGCACCAGTATCACATGGAAGAACACAATCCACATCACTACAAATGGGAATCCGATCATTCCTCAAAAAGAAAATTCTACGACGAAATAACGGTGATGATCCAGATGGCAGTGACGACAATGTGGAAGAGGAAGAGGTAAAAGAAGTTGAAAAGGAAGATAATGTTAATTTACACGCATTGATTGCATCTCCGGAATCGGCTGGGTTAATGGAAGGTAGCCCCAACAAGTATAACGAGGACAAACAGAAGAAACGGAAGGAAGAGCGTAGAGAACGTCAACATATCCAGGACGGTACCAACAATGAACCAGCCTACTCCCAAGAAGACATTAAAAAACGCATCCGTCGAGTGAAGGGAGGGGGGATGACAGAGGAAGAGAAAATGATGTTCTTGAATACGGCTTTGACACGGACGAGTGAACGTCAGAAGCCTCGGGGTCCTCCTATTCGGCAATCGATTCCTGGAATGGAGGATGACGATGGAGGTAGTAGCGGGGGTAAATCTAGTGCCGATAGACGATTATGGGATGCCATTACCAAAAAAGGTGGGGGAAGTGGAGGGGATGATGGTCCGAAGGAAGAGATTTCTGTAGCGGCCCTGTTACAGGATGGCAAATTGAAGAATGAGCAGGCGAAACGACAGTATATTGAGAGTATCACCAATCCTGCTCGTTTTTCATCTTTTTCGGCCATGAAGACTACTTCTTCTGATGATGCCCCCGTGGATGATGATTATGAGGATGTTGCCGACGTCGATGCAGGTGCTGAGGAAGAGGAATATGTAGAGGACGTGGAACCTTTTGAGGAGGAGAACGGTGTGGTTGATGAGATGGAGGAGGAAAGTGTAGTGGATGATACCGCCGAATCAGATTTTACAAGAATAAAGCGTCAAATCGCCCAAGATCGCGAACTCTTGAACCCCCAAAAGGAAGACGATAACAAAAGCGAAGCAAAGAAGGCAGTGGAATCAATCTTGTCCATGATTAGTCAGAATGATAAAAAGAAAGAAGCCAAGAAGAGTCCACCCAAGGTTGATACTGCCCTCGCGTCACGTCTGGAACAAGCTGCTGAAGAACAAGAGAAGCGTGATGCTGAGGCACGTGCTGCCGCCGAGAAGAAGCGTGAGGAAGAAAGGGAGCGAATGGAGGAAGAACAGCGAAAGCGTGAGGAAGAATTCCATAAAAAGGAGGAGGCACGTATAATGGCAGTAAGGCAGAAGGCGGATGATGTGAAACGTAAGGAGGAGGAGAAAATTGAAGCGGAGAGGGCTGGAATTTTGGCAAGGCAACAGGCACAGGATGACTATTGGGCGAATATGCTGAAAAAAGAGGAAAAGAAGAAGGGCACTGGCGTGACAGTTGAGCAGGCGAGGATGAAAGAGGTTGAAACCAGAGATAGGGAGGAGAAAATCGAGCGTGTGGTGGCAAACAATGTAGAGATGGAAAGGATCCGGGAAGAGGAGAGATCGAGAGAAGATCCTCACGAGGGGGAAATCTTGAAAGAGGTGCGTAATTTTATATGTGACAATGTTTGTGATTCTTCGTTCATTTTCTGAAGAAGTCTCAAACTTTTTCATTTTTGGTACACTGTTTCACAGGCTGCAGAGAAACGAACGCGCGACCGTGAACTTGTGCGTGATATCGAGGTACAAGCTGCTGCCAGAGTTTCTCGCACGGTGCCAAAACCTTCCAATGAGGATGTTTCCGCGTCGTCGTTTATCGAGGAACAGCGTAGGAAGAAGGCAGAAATCGATAGGTTACGCAACTTTGATGTAGAGCAATTGAAGTCAATGAATTCGCCTCTTCCGTCACCCGGAAAAATGGGGAGACAACCAATGGTCAGACCAAAAGTCGGGCAAGTGTCTCCAACCATGTATCGGGCTCCTCCCATGGCACCAGCAACAGGAGCTCCAAAGGTTCCATCACCTGCTCCTTCACCGGGGCTAGATCTTGCTTCCCTTACAATGGCAAAGAACAAAGGTCAAGGCAGTGCTGCGCCACCACCACCGGCTCCTCCAAGCTCGTCTGCTCCGCCACGTCTGGATCTTGCTTCTCTTACAATGGCAAAACCAAGAGATCAAGGTAGTGCTGCACCACCTCCGCCTTCGAGCTCATCTGCTCCGCCGCGTCTAGACTTGGCATCTCTTACGATGGCAAAGAAAAATCAAGGAAATGCTGGCGCAGTGAAGAAACCAGTGAAGAGAGTTGTACGACAGCGGGTCCAGATAGCTGATGATTATGATGATGATGACGACGACGATGATGATTTGATGAGATCTGCTCCTGGAATGTCAATTGCGGATGCTATGAAGCAGCAAAGAAAGAGTGGAGGCGGCAGTAGCGGCAACAAACCTTCTTCTGGAGGCGGTGGAAAAGGTGCGGATGCAAGGGCAAAACAATGGGGTATTGACATGAGCAAGTTCACATGATGATTGAGGAACTTTTATTCAACTACATATTATTTTTCGTGAGATAATTCGAATTAAGATTTAGGTGTTTCGACTCTTACCAACAATAGTTTGTCTTCTGTGAAGTTCAGTTGGATTGCTTGGACCACCGCCGATGTCTCCACCGATCTTCTTTCGGATTGTTGCTGTTCTCTGAATGATGTGTCCATCTTTGTCCGCACTGAACAATGTATGTTGCACAAATGTTTGACGAGATGCATCTGTAAAGTCACCGTAATCCTCTCCGTCCTTCTTTTCAAGCACAGCCATGACACGACTTCTAGCGCCTCTATGTCCTAACTCAGATGCTCTAACGAGCCAGACTAGAGCAGCGCCGCGGTCCATTTCCACACCTATTCCGTCAAGCAGGCAATCTCCCAACATATAAGCTGCAGCAGCATGATCTTGCTCAGCAGCCAATGCAAACAATCGTACAGCCTCCACCTCATCTTCTAGTACTCCCTCCCCAGTATATTTTGCAACTGCTAATTCATACACGCTTTGAGGGTGTAGATACCTATCCATTGAAAGTTGCCACCACGACACAGCTGCTTCAGCATTAGGATCTAATCCGGCTCGACCTTCATTGAGACATATACCATAATAGGCCATAGCATCCGAATAACCTGTCTCTGCCAGACGCCGCAATATATCCATTCCTTTCTTCTGACTTTCTTCATCATATTGCAGTAACAAGGCAGATGCAACACGGAAATTCAATCTGTGGCAGTATTCTTCTTTGTCAGATCTAGAATTGGGGCTGCGGCTGCAGTACTTCATATCTTCCAGCATGGATTGAAGGTCGTCATTTGATGGCACGTTGTCTGGCCAGGATCGACTTGGAGTCTTTGTAGCCGTGGTAGCATTACCATCAGCTCTGTACTCCCATTCTTTGCGATACTGGTCAATACGCTCTCTGTGATACGATAGCATACGCTGAAACCGCTGCTCTTCTGTCTCGATTGGTTCACATGCAGCAGTGGTATTGTATTGTAATGATGGTAACGTGACTTTGCTTAGAGGAAAAGAACAGCTCTCATTAATACTATTGCTCCGACTTTGATCCTCCTGCTGAGTTGTTGAGTAGCGATAGCAAGAGAAATACATCATACCAGCCGCTCCACTCGCAGCCGCTAGTTTTGTCGGCTTACATTTCCTGAGGAATGCACGAGATAGGAGCCGAATATTCATCGTCATCGTTGATGGTCTCTTAAATCGCTTTAATCTACAATAATCTAATCAACACCATTAGCTAACCCTATGGCTATAGCGATGTCGTCTTGGAATTTGATGACCGACTGGACAAAATTTGTCAGTCCCATAGATGAAGACTCCCTTCTGCTGACGACCTCAAACCATCTCACATCTCACTTTTTTGAAAAGACCATGGCAGCAGCCGACACAGTAGCAGCTGCTACAGCACCAACCCAATGCAACCATTGCAAAAGGGTATCGTCACCCAAGCTCAAAATCAGAGCTTGTACGAGATGTTTCTCCGTCGGCTACTGCTCCAAGGATTGTCAGCGGGCAGAATGGCGGAAACACAAGTTGACATGTAAACCCAGAAACGAAACAAACATCTTAATGGAGCAGCAACCATCACCACAAGCTGCAGACCAGGAGGTTATTGATATAAATTCAGACACGGTTAGATTAGAGACACAGTGTGAAAACGGTGCCTGGAAAGATGTCGGACCAATTAATCTACTCAACAACATAAACGCAAAAACTGTACACACCAACTCCTCATCATCATCGAGAAGAAAAGAATTATCACCGGCCACCAAACAAATACTCGATCATACTGCAAACTCCTACATGTTCCGACATTCACACGATGGTATTGACGAGAATCTTGTCATCTTTTTGCATGGTGCAGGTGATAATCATATCCCGTTTGATAAATTAGGACAAACGATGAAATTACCGCAGACAGCTACACTGTCCTTGTCTGCATCAATGAAGATGAATCTACCCGATTCCTCACAGTCAAAGTCGTCCAACTCAACCTTTGTGGAACTGCCATTTGGGCTAGGGTATACTTGGTTTGAAGAGATGGATTATCAAGTGACAGGAGATGTACTGCCGAATGATCATCCACGCCGATTGCAAAGCTTAAGTCATGCTGTGTTGGCAATGAATGCGTTGTTATCGTCGTTGACTGACCATAGCAGTAATGTATCATCATACTGGATACCTGAACGAATATTTTTGTTTGGATTTAGTGCAGGTGCATGTCTTGCTATGGAATTATGTCGACTGTGGAAGTTGAGGCGTAATGTACCTCTGGGCGGTGCTATTTGTATTGGAGGAGGGATTAAAACAGAATCTTTGCCAGGATGTGTTGCGGTCAATTACAATGGTGATGATGATCAGCATAAATTCACCGATGTGCTTATTATCACTGGGTCGAAAGATACCGTCTACTCACAAAAAATGGCAGCGCAAACAACATCTATCTACGATGGATCCAAAGTACAAACTCATGTCCAACAAGGTAAAGGACACGGCATGATTGGGAGCAGAGAGGAAATGCAAACGGTGATGGAGTTTTTGTCGAAACGTCTTGTGCGTCGAATGTCTTCCATGGAGGACATGAGTGAGAAATGAGCTTTAGTTTAATGCTTGGCCATTATTTGCAACTGCTCTTATCAGAATGTAGCCGAGATCATGCTGATGTGACTTGATGGCTTTTCTTGTCTCCACCACACGGCTACGAATAGATGCATCTGTTGCAATGTTCCAGGCAATTTTGGCAGCTCTCTTGGGACCTTCATCTTGCAATACTGTCACTGGGTTCAATGTCTTTATAGGGCCTGTTTCGATTTGCTTGACTTCATAGCTGGCTTCGTGAAGTACATTTGTCCATCCATCTACGGTCAATGGGTGAAACCCAATCGCCAGCGCTCGACTCATGTCTTGCTTGATATGATTTAGCTCTTTAGGGCTAGAATCATCACATCGAAAGCATATCTCGTGCAGCAATAGCTCGTCAGCATGTGTCGACAGACCCTTCAAGATTGCTCGCTTTTCTTTCGTAGAGTAATGTGAGAGTGAAGCTTCAATGATGGCAGTATCGTAATGATGCTGCTCCAATTCCTCACCGACGTTTCGCATATTCAATTGCATGATTTCAATCAATTCCGAGTCAACGCCCTGCTCACGGGCAATTTGCGAAGCCATCTCCAACCGACTTGTGTCCATGTCACTTAAAGTTACACAGGCACCCGTTGCTTTAGCTAGTGCCACTCCACCACTTCCCATCCCCGATGACAACTCAATGGCAGTTCCGTCGCGATTTAATTCGCTCCATGAATGCAGCTTTCTTGTGCCTTCAGTGCCACCAGGACGCAATACAGTTTTGCCGACGCGTTGTAACACTGTGTGAAAGTTAGGTCGACGGCTGCTGTTGCTCGCATGATGGTGATCAACTGATCGATGTGTAGCATCTGTGGCAAGCATTTGGAGACAAAGACCGTAGATGTTCATAATATCAGGTGAGAGGCAGTGTTGTGAAAATAATGAGTTGACCGCAAAAGATTGAAGAGAACTCGCGAAAATATGAGAACTCTGCATGGTTTTGTGAAGGGTACATTCAAGACGTGCATAGTTCGGACAACTGACGGAAAATGGATACCGAATGCCAACCTTAGTTGCGATAATATTGCATGCAACTAAAGTAGCGGCATGAAATGCAGATTAAACAAATACAATTATATAAACAATTTTACAATGTGCTATGAATATCGATTCTGTACATTTGCGTACGGGTCTTGTCCTCGGTACATATTGCTCGGACCACCCATGTGAACTGACGTCGGGGCTCCCATCGCACTTGCATTGCCTTGATGGGGTGGCATAATCATCACATTGCCATTAGGACCATGCATTGCCATTGTAGGTGTACTCTTCAACGACCAAACAGACATCGAGCTACTCGGAACTTGATTCCCATCCATGTGCTGCTGGGGCAAAACCATTCCTGGCTTCGGGGGCTGGAACACTCCGTTGACAAAGAATCCATCCTCGACTACACCGTTGCTATATTGCATAAATCCTCGGCCATCTGGAATATCATTTCCGTTAACTTCACCAGTATAATGCCCAGAATATCCATTCACATCCGACCACGGCATTTCGTGTACCTGTTCCTTAGGTCCAGCCGGTTGTTGCATTTGCGGGCCAGGAGTGCCAGTTGACTGTGTCATACCAGACCTTACTGACTGTGATATAAACGAACGCAAATCATCCATCTCTCGCTCCTTCTTCTTCTCTCGCTCTGCCTTGGCAAGTCTCGTATTGGACTTCCAATCAGAAAATCCATTTTGAGCTAGAGCTCCACCCAAGTCCATCTTCTGTGAATGACCCTCGATCCAATCGTCTCCCTCGTAGAGAGTGCCATTGTTGTATCTCATAGTTCCTACCCCATGGGGTAATCCGTACTCGTTAATGTCACCAGTATACTTTCCCTCCCGACCATAGACATCAGTGTAAGTCATTTTAGTAACCCGGAGAGCACCACCTTTGCGGATAAAACGTTGCTGAGACCCCCTTTCCGATCCACGGCTTACCACAGTTGCACCGGCACCTTCATCGGACTTTTTGTTCTTTGGTCGGCTTTTAGATCGGGAAGATTTATTCGTCCGTGAACTCTTATTCGTACGTGTGGATCGTGTGCTTTTGGCAGACTTGCGACTCGTTGCAGACTTTCGAGACTTTCCTGATTTAACAGATCGTGAAGAGGACATCAGCGGTGGCTGTTCACCAACTGGAATGTCAAATTCGAATATTGGTGCACCATCCTGAGGAGAATATTCCGGTTCGCGCTGTTGCTGTTGCGATTGCACCTGCTTTTTCCTTGACGTAGACTTGCTCCTTCTGGACGACTTACTCCTCGAACTACGAACACTCTTGACATCATCTGCAAAGTTATCATTTCTTCTTCGTGACTGACTACGACTACTACCAGGATACTGTTCCTGTTCCTCAGCCATCGCTTGCATTGAATTCGCCGGCATAGATTTTGTCAGTTTTTCATTTTTCTTCTTCTTCTTTTTCCCCAACCTTTTCAACCGGTTCATCTCTGCCATACAACACTCTGGACAATTCGTAATGAGTATTTGCCATCCACCCAACATCTTCTTTTTGCGTAGCCGGACATGCGGATGACGGACACAGTATCCGCGACGGTCAAATAGAAAGGTCATGATTTCTTTTTCGTCAATGTCCGATTTATCAGTACTGTGGAGACTTTCTTCAGGTGTGCGATTGGGAGTAGCCGGTCGAGGTCGATGCTGCTGCTGTTGTTGGTGGAATTTTGGAGAAGAATGGGAATTATACGATGACAAAGGACCTGTCGATGGAGTTCTCGATGATTCATCTGAGGAATCGGAGGAAAATGCGGATTTCCCACTAATGACCGATCTGCCTCCTCCGCTCAAACCACTTAACTTTGCGGAGGCACGTGAAATAACACTCATTCCGCTACTGAGACCCATTGCTGCAACACTACGACTGCTGCTGTACACACTTCTTGAATCTTGTTGTTGTTGTATCCGACCTTTGGATGAGCTCCTACGCTTGGATAAACTTCTGGATGATTTGACAGATTTGGCATCATCATCTTGTATTGTTGTTCGACTTTTACTCTTGCTCCTCCCTCTATTATCTCTAGTACTGGTTGTTTTTCGATCACGACTCTTACTCCGATGTTTTTGAGGAGAAGATCCACATGATGGATCACGTGGTGCCACTTTTCTACGTGAATGACGACTTGTACTTCGTGATGATTGTGATGGTTGCTGCTGCTGCTGCTGTGGAGCATCACTGTTCTTGGGACGACTTTGACTCCTACCCCGTGATCTCCCCCTACTGCTGCTACTTATTTCAACAGTAGTATTGGAAGCTCTCCCTCGAGAAGATTGATCACGTCCATCACCTCCTCTCCCTCCTCCCCCACCTTGATTAAATTGATGACCCTGCATCCGATTACTCTGAGATGTCATCATCGAAGATTCTCCACCTCTCGAATTGACTCTCCCATAATCCATATTCTTCATTCGTTCATTTTGAGTACTTCGTTTTACATTTTTCATTTGTTGTTCAAATTGTTTGACACCATCTTGTAAATTATCTGCTGGTTGATGGTGATTATTATTTGATGATCGTTCTCTACCTGGAGTGGAAGTTCGTTGAGTAATGGCAGTACTACTTCGCGTCCTGCTGCTGCTGTTACGGTTGCTGTTGTTGTCACCCCGCCGTGTCATGTCAGTGGAGCCACCCAAACATCCCAATTTTTTCACTGGTAATGGAGTAGTACTTCTAGCAGTGCCGCTATTATTATTGCTATTATTGGATGTGGGTTCAATTGTTCGTGTTCTTGACTTGGACCTAGCAGATGATACTGTTCTATCATATGCATCTGTGGGCTCCTCCCTCCCCCGCGATTTAGATCTAGCCGAATAATATTGCGATGCTACTGATGTTGATGATGATTCTCTCATCCTCCCTCTATTGTCAGTGCTGTTGGCAACTGCAGATTTTGCAGAAGAATGTTTCTCTTCACGAAAACTACTCCGAGATATTGTAGAATTCATGCTATTTTTTCTATCAAATGAATTGTCAATATTACCTGACGGTAGTGGTGACTTTGATCTCTGCCTTCTAGCAGCAGAAGAAGACGAGGAAGAAGTCTTGATTTCACCATGTCTTGACCGACTGCGACTACGTTGTGATTCCATCCGTACCGAGGCGGGTGTACCCGATCGTGCAAATGTACGTTTCCATAGGGCTTCATTGTCATCCCCTCCTCCTCCTATGGAATTGCTGCGGCTTTTGGAAGTGCTGTCCATGCGATGACGTGATGATGATCGAGATGGGGAGGGAGTTGACGTGTTACTATTATCGCGAGGGTGATTCATCCCACGGACGCTGCGATCAGCCATTTTGTTGCTTGATAACAATATGTACTTGTTCTTTCGACTACATATATTTCAGAAACGAAAGAACAACTTCTTAGCACAGCCAGCTGTAAATAACGCAACTAGTGCTAGAAAATGATCTGAATGCTGGGACAACCAACAGTGCCAACCGTCCACAATACAATGCTCACATCCACGGTATTGTACAGAACAGCCGATCGTGGTAAAACATTTAAACTACATACAAGTTTAAGTGTAAAATCCGCGCGACCCCATTTCTTACGCAAAAAAAGGCAAATTCTGCGCATTTTACTTTTGCCTTTCTAACTCCTCTGTATGAGGTCTAACAGCATAAAGAACCAAAATACTACGAAAGAGATTTTCACGAGGATTCTATAGATATATCATTGTCGGGGTAAATTCAACCATCTTCGCCTCCAACCAACCACTCAAACATTTTTTGTGCCTTCAAAAATCATCTTGCCGCACCGACCTACTTGCGTAAAATCGGTCATAACATCCATATTACCCGGTGAATGTTGCGCAGATTTATATCAGTACCCTCCCAATAAGCTAAGGAAGGGTCTATCCGTCAGTGTTTAGGCAGAGTCGATGTCGGGGCCGCTCATGATTACACCAAAGTATTGACTACGCGTGAGAGTCGAACCACAAAAAAATCACCTACACATTGAGATTGGATTAATACCCATCAATCATCCTCATCCAACCACCCTAACGTCTCTAACTCATCAATAATTGTTCCGTGACCATTAATCGTGAAGCAGTCTATGCCTATATTTTTGCCGTCGTCAAGAAGCATGTCATATCCATAGCAATTCTCTAGAAAATGTTGGAATATCGTACTTCTCAAGTGATTGAGACTCAATCGATTATCAATTACGAGTAGCTATGCAATGATGGTGATGATTATGTATATTACAAGCTGAGCGCAGCGAAGCTAGTTATGTATATTATGAGCGAGAGCGATCTATTGTTATGCCTCAATCAACGAAAGCGATCATATTACACGCGTACATTTCCTCCTCTTGCGTTCTTCAATTTCAATTCGCCACTACGTGTTCACACTGAATAATGGGTGTTTGATGAGAAGGAGGCGTTTGTTGGTCAATCCATATAATGTAGAGCACTCGGGTTAGCATCAGTAAGCTCTCTGCACAACAAGTGAGTGATTTAGTGGAAGGGAAAAGGAAAGTCATTCATTCTAAGATTACAATCCACAATCCAACACGCATCTGGAGGAACAAATTAAGCAATGTGCCGATCCTTTCGTCGGTTGCAACTGCCTGCAGAACTGTTGAGGTGGTTACTAGAGGCGGGGAAAGGTGAATTGAAGGGACTCGTCCATCCCCCGTAGAGTATCATGCCGAGGATGGAAATGATTGAGAATTGAGGAAACTGCTGCGTAAAACTGCTGCCCCGCTGATGAGCCAGAGCAGCTTAAACATGCCCGCTAATGGCACCAGCACGGTGGGGATGACAGAAGCTATTCATATTGCATTTTGAAGCAATAAATGTAATTATTTGTATACTATATCCAACTTATCAATGATTACACTTGATGCATCTGCAGGAAAAAAATCTTACGCAAAATGGCCTACTGTCGACGGCCATAAAATAGTGGTTATTCATTATATCTGAGCAAACCAAACGGCACGATTGAGCCATGGTAAGTGTAGAAGAGGTTAGCGTCGGCAGTAGTGTCAAAAAATGTTTGCTGTTGGTGTAGGGTGATGACTGGTATGTGAGGCGGAAATCGTCATGGTTCTCATAAAATCTGCGTAAGATGGCGTTTAATTCCTACCGTAGGCTTAGTACAAAATCCTACACAACCGGTTTTGACGCGCGGATTTTACACTTAAACTTGTACATAACAGCAAGAGGCAGTTTCACTGGTTGCTGGGTCTAAGCGAAGGGAAGGGCTGTACTAAAAAGTGAAAGGGAGGAGAATAGAAGAAATTCGGACATCTATCCCAGACGGTATCTGTTTTTCTTGTCCACAACTTGTTTGTGACACATGACAGTGTGACACAGACAGTGTAACAAAGACAGGACCTCATGCAAAAATCAAAAATCTACTCCACAAATCAAGAAAGAGATGATGTTATTACCAACACGGCTAGCACGGAAGTATAACTCGCAACCGTAGAATCAGCAATGTCATCCTCCACCCCATCATCATCATCCTCACCATCATCATGGAAGCCGCTACCGCTGCACCGAAATTTATCCACAGTTGGAATAGGTCCTGTGTTCATATGCCCGCCATCACATTATCAGCTTCCTCCTTCGTCAGTGATGGGTGGTGATGATCCTGATGATAATGTTGATGGAACGAAAGAGCAACAGCAAGAACACGCAAACAAAAAATCATCGTCTGAATCATCAAACATCAAGACCACTTGGGAAATCACTGGAGATATCAAATCTACGCCGCAAGATTTTATTGTACGTGAGATTGGATGGTGCCCTCCTCCTCCAAAACAACATTCCGATCAAGAAGATAATTTAGAAAAGAGTGACAGTAGTGATCGAAGTTATATGAATAAATACACTAGACGAAAGGGGTGGCGGCGTGGTATAGCCGGATTGACAGAAAGTGACACTACTCAAGATGATGATGATTGCCAAGAGCATGATGATGATGTGTCATCAGATGCTGCGATGAAAGAGAAAGACCAACATATAACAACAGAACAACGTGCAGATGATGATGCAGCAGTGACAGAAGATGGAGAATTATGCACATCAGAAGACGCATCAATAGCAAAAAAGATGAAAACCGCACCATCAGACAATTGCGTAGGAGAAGCAACGAGTATGCCAGTCGCATCATCTTTGTCTCCAGCTGCTCCTACTCCTCCATCAACATGCACTGTTGATACAACAAAGTCCCCTGAGGAAGTATTACGGCAAGTCCTTATTCAATGTCATGATTCTTCCAAAGAAATGGCGCAAGGCTCAGCTCCCGAATATGCGGATAACATCATGAAGCAGCTGGCATCTCTTCAAAATATAGCTCTTGAAGAGCTAAAAGGTACATCCACTAAATCAGCAGCAATTGCTAATGATGAACAACCCTCAGATGAAACGAAAGTCTTACCGAAAGAGATTGTTAGAGATGATTCTAATTCTGTATGGATAACTACCTCTAAACTATTCAAAGATGACACGAACAAGGGAAGTTGGAAACTGCTTCATGAGACTTTAAGAAAAGTGTATCCACTCCTAAGGACTGAGAATGCTGCGTCTCGTCCACCTCAATCAAAAGAAGATGCAACCGTTAGTAATAATGACAACAAAGATGGCGAAACGATGAAGAATCCAAAAAATGCATGGGTTCGTGCGGTCGTCGATGATTGCTTCTTCCCACTCATTCCCTATCTGTTACATCCTGCGGCAGATTTGTTGCAATTGTACACGTTTCGTAGTGTTGGTCCTGTAATATCAGCGACAAATGAACAAGGCAGCAGATCAAATCAAACAAATAACAGAAAGAAGAATAGGTGGAAGACTGGCAAAAGAGATAATCGAGACAACAATAATGACGAAGGCAGAGCTCAAACTGCGATAGAGTCAAATGAAGGAAAAGTGTTGCTGCATCTAAAGCCTCACATACCACGAACTGAGCGTAGGAACATTCATCAAATAATTACTGGAAAGAACAATCGTAAGAGTGACTTCGAAACTTCCACTAGGAATGATGTCTCGATAAATAATGGCAATGGTGAGCTTGAGAATGCATCAGCGCAAACAACTGCAATTGTTGTGCAGTGGTCCAGAATGGCACTTCAAAATTTGCAAAAGAAGAGGAAGAGAGAGGAATCTAGCAGCAATAGTGCCGGTGTTGACAATAAGCGAAAGTCTATCAAGAGTGATTCAACAACACGCAAAACTACTAGCCCATCGGATATAAATGCACTGTTCTGCACTCTCAAGAAGGAACAAGTGGAACATCAAGTAGCATTGCAGAGTCTAATGCGGGCATTGAAATGTCGGCCTGGTGATATTGGCCTAGCTGGCATCAAGGATATGAAGGCAATTACCTATCAGTTCTGTACACTTCGAAACGTTGACATGAAACGAGCTCAGCGTCCAATCTCTGATGAGAGAGTAAACCTATCCAATTTCGTGCCAGTTCAAAATTTCCTGCTGGATAGAGGAAGGTTGCTTGGAAACCAGTTTGAGATAACACTCCGAAACTTGAGACAAGTGGAACGGCTTGAAGAAGGCAACGGGCCGTCAACGTGGAAGGAACGAGCTGTGCCTATCAGATCATCTCATCTCGATGCCATGGTCGATCGTGTCGCTAAGCACGGCTTTATCAATTACTATGGAGAGCAAAGAGTAGGCGACGCAGGTCAAACAGAATTTGTAGGCGTTCGCTCTTTTGACGTAGGGCGGGCAATATTGAAACAAAACTTTTCGCTGGCAGTAGATTTGATTATGGAAGGAAGGTCAAGCAATGTCTACAATCCTACACAAGAAGAGGTACGTCACTCATCGTTTGCGTGTTGTTATTGCTAAGTACGCTCATATACTCACAATGCATTTTGCTCTAGATGAACACTCGTCAGACATGGAAGACAACAAAAGATGCTAGAGCCACACTGAAGGAATTTCCAAACAGTAGAAATGTAATGGTGCGTGAAAGAGATTTGATGAGAGGCTTGTTGAGGTATGGAGATTCGCTCGAGGCAGTGAAAACTGTGCCGCACAATACAAGGACATTTTGGGTGCACGCGTATCAGTCGCTTGTTTGGAACAAGGTAGCGACAGAAAGAGTGAGGAGATATGGTATACAACCTATTGAAGGGGACTTGTACTTTAAAGACAGTGACAGCGATGTACATGTTGTCACTGACCCAAATACAGTCAATATTTCACAAGTTGTTCTCCCTCTCCCTGGCTATACGATTCAGTACCCAACAAATGAAATCGGAGATCTGTATAGGGAGATTTTAGCCGCTGATGGCGTTCAGCTTTCTGTCAAGAACGATACAGAAGAATCTTCAGCAAAAGGCAGTTATCGCAAAATGATTCAACAGGCAAACATGCTAAAGTGGGATGTTGTTGCAAACGATGAGGAGATGAAATCCAGTTCATCATCTGAAAAAGATCCAGTGGTGGATGCTGCGCGGTTCACGTTCGAACTTGAAAGTGGCTGTTATGCAACAATGATGTTGAGAGAATTGATGCTTACAACCTTGTCGAGGGGAAATGGAAAATGTTGATATACACACTTTTAGTCATTGCGAAAAGCGTATAAATGATAAGAAATGAATTAGTGTAGGTGTAAACCCTCCGTGTAGGCGTATTTAAAGCTTGGCTCTTTCGCTTCTATCATACAAATTGGCAACAGCCTCATCTGAGCCCAAGACACCAACCAAGTCAGGCTTGTTACCGAAGGCCTCATCGTACAAATCAATCACCTTACCCTTGGAACTTCCATCCTTCACCCTCGTCTCAAAACTCAATGGTTGGAAGAAGTCACCACCTTTGTACCTATTGATCATGATACCACCAATAATTGATACCTCGTTAGCAAAGTCCCACACATCAGGAGTTCCTTCCACGCACTCATCAATAAGATCACGAACGATTGCGTACATCTGATATGTCACAAAGGAAATAGGATCAACTGCCTTCTCGATACCTCCCAAACGCGGCTCTAATAAATTAACAATTGTGTTGAGCTGAGGATCAAACAAGTCAGTGTCATCATTTCCACCGGATGGCTTAGATGTTGCTGCACCCTTGCTAGAAATGACTCCATATGCACCGACTGCTGCTCCACATGCTTTCGATACCTTCGTTTGACCATCTCTTTGCAACGCTCCCACTTTTCCAGCTGCATCAATCCCCTATCAGCAAGGAATGCAAAGCCGGAAAGGTAAAATATCAATGTTTAATACACAGTGAAATGAAGAGGGGCATGAGGTAAAAGCTACTTACAACGTGGGGTGCAAAGCATACAAGCAGCTTTCCTTCATCAGGAACATGATGCAAGAAGGCTCTAAAGCCGCTCTTTCCTGCGAAGGGAAGACCGGCTAATCCACCTAAACTGAACCCTTCCTACAATTGTACACAAAAGTATTGTAAGCCGATCGGGGTCCATAAACAAGCTCTGAATTTGAATATAAGACATTCGTTACACTCACCTGCCAGCGATTGACCATCAGCGCTACAAGCTGCTCATCCTTGTTGTTAACTTCGTCGGAGCAAACGCTGTGCGCAAAGATTGTGTTAGCTGGAGTAAATCCCCTCGATCCCAAAGTCTTGGCAATCGCAACATCCAAATCACCTGAAAGCAACGCTGTGGGAAATGCCTTATTCTGCGTCTCCTCCGCTAACGGCTCGATATATAACGAACGGAAGTTCTTTTGCGCCCATTGATATTCCTGAGAGTAATCGGCAACAATTGTAGCGCCGATGGCAGCGGCAGCTACTGAGATTAAACTGCGGCGGCGTGCATCTGCCTGGATTTCATTTGCGACCGCACGGAATTCTCCCTTGTCAATGCTTCCGGAACCGTCTTCGTCATACTTCTTGAACAAATCCATGGCAAACTTGACATCGCGCTGTGGCTTTATGCCACTCATTGCCGGGTCGGACATGAGTTGTTTGAACTCATCAAGATCGATGCTACCACCCCTGTCGGCATCGTACTTGTCGAATAGTGCGTCAGCTGCAGAATCATCAATTGCCACACCAAGATCGGCAAGAGCATCCGCAAAGGATGCTTTGGGAATGCTACCAGAAGCTTCGATATCGATTGAGAAGAAGGCAGTTTCTAAATCTTCATTGCTAAAGGCGGCCGATGCACCTAGCGATGATGGGATGGTGAAGGTAGCGCGGATGCGGCTCGCTGTGGTTGGAGCCGATGTAAAGGCAGCTGCAGGAGATGACTGCGAGAGCAGGGCAAAGAGGGCGGCGGCTTTGATCATGGTGGCGCTGTTTGGCTGTTTTATGGCCCTGTTTGATTGTCTGCTAAGTTATCAGACACCACAGAATATACATAAGTATAAGTGGGATGTGGGATGAGGCGGGTATGATGTAGTGATGGAACTTGACGAAAATGAGAATAAGAGCTACCGCATTATAAGTTTATAACTTCAAGCCCCCATAACAAATCGGTAACATCATTGCACCTTCGCAAGATTTCTGATTTACCGCGTGCGTATCCGATGATAGCGACAGCTTCAAGCAGAAGGGTGTGATGACGTAGAAGGAGTGAGTGACGTGAGTTAAGCCTGATGATAGGCCTCATCAATTAGTCTATCATACATTTTTGTCACCATATTTCATCATAGAAACACGTGTCAAAACCAGCTTCCATTTGTCCCTTAGATTTGGTACCCATTACAAAAGGACCCCCTTTTATTGTTCGATCGGTGTCAAAAAAGCATGCAAAATGAAAGTGCTCACCTTAGATCGCAAGCAAACCTGAACGCTACTTATGTTGCATGCAATGCAGATCCAACGAAGCACTCCGACCAATCGCAACAGCCACAACCAAAGCAGCATTATCATCATCACTTCACACTAATATCTTCAGCTGCCAACATTTATTCTACTACGGAGATCAACCGAACTCTTGCACAATGAAAGCATTGCAACTCATCTTTCTCATCGCGACAGCATCCACAGCCACTGGCAATCAGGGTAGAAGCAACATCATGCATGCTCCAAAACTACCCCACCGAAGCGACCTTAAAGTCAAGCGCAACCTATTGGAAGGGGTTTACCCAGCGTTCCGCACTTTCATTGGAGACATGTACGCTGGTATGATACCAGCTGTGTTAATCGATGACGAGACAAGCAATTCTGAAGACTTCTCATCATACATGTTTTGGTTGTTCCAACCAGATCCAGAAGCAACTGTCGAAGTAAGTGCAGTGCTGCTTCCAATATTGCATCAGCGGCGCTGACCTATTTACCTGCTCTAGCTTAACCGCACATTACTATCCTCTATACTCTATACTTAGACGTTTCGCAGCGACACACTTGTCATTTGGCTCAACGGAGGACCCGGATGTAGTAGTTTCTGCGGTTTGCTAACAGAAAATGGTCCCGTCACCATACCAAAGTTTGGCCCAGGAATTCAAGCTCCTAACCCGGCGTCTGCGGCAGATGCTCCACTTGTAGAGGTATGCATGCATGATCAGTGAAGTGTCGAAAAATACTATACACATTATAGTCTTGACTAACATCTCTCTTTTGTACTAGAATCCCTTTGCATGGACGAAAAAGACAGCAATGATATACATAGAACAACCAGGAGGCACAGGTTTCAGTACTGCATCCACTAAATGGACTGGTAAAGAGGCCGAGAAAAGAACAGAAGACGATGTAGCAGACAGCTTTTACGCATTCTTCCAGAACCTCTACACTGTGTTTGGCGAGGAGTTGGCCGAGAAGAAGATCTACGTCACAGGGGAAAGCTACGCTGGAATGTACATTCCTGCTATTGCTCGCTCATTTTACATTGGCAACCAAAATCTTGAAACAAAGTCTGCATTATCATCGTCGCTTCACTTTATAGACATTCGAGGTGTTGCAATCGGGAACGGCTGGATCGACGTCGACACTCAGGGACCTACTTCGATTGACTACGCTTGGTGGCATCACATGATCGATCTCCCAACAAGACGTGTCTTGCACAAAAAATGGGATGAATGTATTACAGGAATGATTACCGACTCATCCATCGAGCCATTCCATAGCTTGACAACACCCGATGAGTGTGGCATTATGACGGCTGTTATGGAAGCATCAGGAAGCACTTTCACCTACGATGTAACGACATATGATGCGTACCCAGCAATCATGAATGATCCAGGGTTAACTGGTACTTTCTTCAACAACAAAGACGTGCAAGTAGCGCTGAATGTGGAGAAAGATTACTGGCGACAATGCGTTCCCGGAAGTGGAAGAAGAAGGCTGCAAAATCATCCGCTTCATCGAATGAGGCAACTAATACTACTTGACCAAGACCGACGATCTGTCTTGCCATGGATAGCAGAGCTCCTCGATGATGCAAAGATTGATGTCCTCGTGTACAACGGTGACCTTGATTTAGCTTGCAATTCACAAGGAACAGAGCTTGCATTGGAATCAATGGACTGGTCTGGAAAGGAAGGTTGGATTGATCCACAAATCACAAAATGGTACAATTGGATCTCAAGTGATCAACCTGCTGGCCACACGAAGAAGTTCAAGAATTTGGAGTTCCTTGTCGTTTACAACTCTGGACACTTTGTTCCGATCAATCAAGCTGAGCATGCTCTTGACATGATTGGCCGACTTTTGGATGGAAATACATTTCAAGATGTAGAGCTTCCGAGGTTTGTTGCTGGCAAGGCCGCTGCTCCTCTGGGAAAGATACCACCCGCGTACTCTAGCTCAACTGTTGAAACGTATTGGTCGCCGATGGGTTTGGCAGGCTTCTTCCTCGGTGCAGCAGCATCATATGTCATTCTGATGATTTTTCCCAAGTATCGTCATTTGCGTGGCTACGAACAATTGAGTTCTGTTCAAATTAACTGAAACACTTACAAGCATGAACAAGATTACAAGTGTACAGAGAAAGATCACAGGATAACAATATAAACTAGATAAATCAGTTCAAGCCTACGTATGCATTCATTCTACATCATTTGAATATGAAACAAATAAACCGAAAGAGATGACCTCTGCATCAAAACTGCGCACCAAGATCTCTCTGGACTCTTTCCAACCCATTCGATTTTGAAGGCAGTGGTGACTGCGGCAAGCCATCCATTACTCCATTATTACTACAAGCACTCGTATCCATCACATCACTGCTCACGGTAACATCGCCACCTTGACTAATACGTTCCATTTCACGCAGTAAACTTTCACTAGCATTGCGTTGCAAATCAACACAAACATGGACCGATTCAAAGTAATCACAAACTTGTTCTTCAGTAAGTTTGTTAAGACACTGTGCGAGTTCTTCACTGTTGGTTGAATCACTGATGGATATTCCCAGTTGTTTGTTTAGATCTAGCAATAAGTCTTTTTCGCGTGATACTTGATTCTCAATCTTGTTTAAATGAGCTAGGTGGGCGGATATTACCTCTAATGCGACATAGGTAATTTCTTCTGAGTTGTTGTTGCCATTATCTTTGGCTGCAGATGATGGAGATGTGCCATTGGTAATATTGTTTCCATCATCACTTTTCTCGGCAATGCTACTCAACTGTCGCTTGTACTCCTCAGGAGCATTTGTTGTTGCAGCATCAGCCGCTGTTGTTGTTGCTTCCAATCCATAAATTCCTGAAATTCGACGACTCAAACGTTTTCGAAGCACCTTTGCCGGTTTGGGAGATTGACGAATCGCATTTGCATTATGATTGTTGTTGTTATGATTCCGCGTAGGACTTGTGTCATTCTTATTAGGCTGAGGAGTTTGCATCAATGATGCAAACGGCTGCTTGGGTGGTGGTGTCATTGGACTTTTTCTTGGTGATGTTGGTGGACGTCGAGGACTGGATGATGATACGACATGTCCAGATGACAAGACATAACTAGATGTGGAATATGTCGAAGACGACTCCTTATTCCGAATCTTTGTTCCAGAAGAAGTCGTCGTGGTGGTGGAAGCCGATGGAGAATACCGTGAAGATACACCATATTTTCGATTCACCTTGGGAGTACCAATCACCGATGGGACAGCTCTTCCACCACCACCACCACTCTCCGCACCCATACCACGTGAGGCATACGATCGATACGACGTATTACTCCTCATACTCGTAAAAGACGTGGAGGTATTCAACGACAAATCACCCAAACTAGCCATATCATCAAATAATCCCCCATTATCTTCACTACGTGAGGCTGCCTCCAATAAATTCTTACGCAGTCGTACATCCCGAATAATCCCCGAATTCATAACTTCATTCCAAACTGGTCGAAATCGTTGAAATACTACTTGGAACCCACGCTTGGTCTCATTACGTACAGGTTGTGCTGGATCAGTTAATGCACGTCCCAGCCCCATTCCAATTTGTTGTGCTGCTTCGTAACTTAATCGTTCTTCTGTTCGACTATTAATCTTGTTCTTCTTGTTTTCATCATCATCATCATCTATCACGACGGGCCAAGTGTCCAATACACAACGCAAATACCGTCCACAATCCTCACGCACATTTCGATTCTTGTCACTTTTCATCCGTTCTAATAAAATGACTAATGCCGACTTGACTCGACAATGTGGTATCATTTGCAATGTCATGTTGACCCCGTAGGATCGAATGACCTTGACAGTTTGAGCAGAGAGTTGTAGGATGGAGGGTAGTAGATCTTTGAAGAGGAGGCGTCCTACGAATGGAGGTGGTGGTGGTGGTGAATTTTTGGTGGATTGCTTTGTAGGTGTAGTTGTTGTGTTGGTATTATTGAATATATCATCAATCTCCTTGTCTGCATCATTGTTAGTATCGTTATCACCATCCTCATTATCCTCTGCTTCCTCCTCTACAGTGAGAAAGGACGGATGACACTGCAACTTGACCGACATGAGCAACCCAATTAACTCCGTGGCCTCTTTGACCACTGCAGATCGAGCATCCAGCAATAACGTTTTGAGTGGTGCTGCCAATCTTCTCACTGATTTGGAAGAGCGATACCATGGTATTATCGCATTATTAGTCTGATGTGCTGTATTGCTTCGTCCTGTAGGATGTGGTTGACTGCAGGGTGTCATAATGTTGTTGGCATTATCATGTATATTGGAATAATGTGAGCCATCGTCACTATTGTACGTGGTGGAATAATCTGGTGTGGAATTAACGAGAGTTTTGAATGCCTCGATGCGACGTTGCCAATCTTCTGCGGATAGGGCGGAGAGTGTGCGGATGAAGGTGTCGATGGGGCTGTCGTCTACTTGGCCTCGGGGGGCCACGCCATGGAGGGTCATTGGATATGATAATTATAATATTGGTGCGCTATGTGTTTCGACGGTGACCTTGGGATCCAGTTCTGGTGGTGATGGCGATGTAAAAGAGGGTTAATGGAGATGGTGGTCTCAACGATTAAATGGCCTGTCGGTCGAGTGTAGTCGAGAGGATAGGTGGCGTCGGGAAGTTCAATGAGGTGGATTCTTATTTTTCATCGTTGGCCAAGGCAAAATAATAATGGGTGGCGCATTGCCACCGTTTTCTGTACTTATTCCTACGCAGCCAATGCTGTAGAAAGATTTGCAAAAGCCAAATCCACTCAGCAACATCGAAACCAAAACCAACCACCCGCAGCCGAACCATACGCCCCAGCAGAAAACAGCAAGCGAAGAACCAACAAAACCACAGCTACATCACCGTCTGCTCGTAAAACAATGCCTCCGAAAGTTAGAGTAAAAATTCCTATCCACGTGTTGGTTTACAGTTTGGGATTCTTCCCAGCTGCCGCTTATGGTGAGATATGATATATCGTTCGGATCTCTGTTGTGTAATTATGTTGTCGTGCCGACCCTGTTTTATGTCAACTGTCACTGCATTCTTCTCTAACAATCGCCTTCTTTCTACACATACATCAAACCAACAATACCACAGCCTACCACTGGTACAAAAATGCCCCAACCGACGAAGAATTCGAACAACAACTGTCCAAAAACTACTCTCAAAATATACAAACCTCGCGAGAAAAACATGTCCAAATGACACAATTCTTACAAAATATCAAAGATCCCAATAATACAGATCAACAACAACGGATGCAAGAGGTGTTATTGGGTGGGAGGGGACAGCAGAAGAGACATTATGCTGTGGATGATTCTATTTATGGGACTGAGGAGGGGGCCAAGTTGCAGAAGGAGGCAGTGGATGGTAGTGGTAAGATAATAAAGAAGAGGAAGAAGAAGAAGAAGAGAAAGGATAAGAATGATGACAAGGGTGAGTCGGATGCTGAGGGAGCGACGTTGGCAAATGATAATGTTACAAATGATGATAGCAATGTTCGGCTGAAACAATCGGTGGCTGGTGTGGTCGTTGCAGGGACATTGGCTGCTGGCATAAGTATGTTCCTTGGTGGAGGGAAACGTTCTCAATAATGATGTGCTGTGGTGAATGGAGATATGTTTGATGTATATACAGATAGGCAAGAATCTAGATGACGTGAATTGGAAATAACCAATCAAAATTACTGGAATATATGGCAACCACATGTCGTCCCTAGTTAACAAAGATTCACTTCCACATAAAAAAGTTGGCTCATCTATTGCATCATTTCTTTGTTTTTGCCTTTTTATCTGAATGCTTCTTGCATTCAGATCTGTGCAGTTTCCATGCCTGGAGCTGGCACTCCCGAGAGCAATACGAAACCTTCCTGCATCCCGTGCACTTGCTGAGCGGTTTAAGTCGGTTTCCACAGTTATCACAACCTTTCATGGATTCCTTGTATTTTCCATCTGGCATTGCAAAATTACCTTTCTTCGTCTTCAACGCTGGACCGGCTAGCATAAGGGTCAGTAACATGCGATGATATCCAATGTTGAATTCCAAAGGCTTAAATGAGATTGGAGGGCCGCCCGCCCATGGCTTTGAATAATTGATCGAACGACTTGCTTCTTTCACTGCCTCTGTCATTTTCATTTTCTTGGGGTTTCTCTTATAGGCCTTCAAGAAGTCTGCATAGGCACCACATCCCTTACTATCAAGTCCATTACTATCTTCTGGAGGACAAGCTCCTTCCCCTGCCATCAAAGTCACAGAGTCTTCTTCAGCAACAATATCTTCCAAAACAAGTCGATGCATCCAGCCATCCCCCAAGTCATAGTTGTAATACGCAATATCACCCTTCTTGATCAACAAAGCTGCCAATGGACAGCCTTTATCATCCATAACTTTCTTATAGTGCATAGGAACGTGCATCGTATCAATGTACGCACTATTCTTCGCAGGTCCAATCACTGTTCCATCACGCGGATCTTCATATGCATATCCATGATATCCACGAGCCCCCCCCATTACCGGACAAATGACTTGATCGTGAAATATGGATAAGCCAATACCCGAGGGAACCCTCACACGTCGCCAAACATCTTTTTCACACTCACACAATTCAATTCGAACAACATAGGTAAATTTCATAGCTGCCGTAATCTCATCACTGTTGTTATACTTGGATCTCCTCTCAATCAAACTATCAATAAATTGCAATTCTGGATTCTCGAGATTATGCTTGTAGTACTCCATAGAACTAGTACTACTGGACATCATCATTCGTGACATGAGATCGAGTAATCCATCACCGCTGCTGCCCCCCTCTTGGGAGGATGGAGGTTCGATACCCCACTTTTGAACACGGTCATCGATATAATCGGATCGATCTGGGATGTATGTGTTTGGATCTTCTGTGTAGATGATGCTGGAATACATGGATGTTGACTTGTCGTTGGGGTGGACACGAATATTCTTTAATGGTCCGACGAGTAGCCAATCGATGTCATTATCGTCATTGGAATTCTGCTCTTTTTCGTAGGCTATTCCCTTTTTTAGAAGTGCAATTTCGGCTGGGCTGTAATCCCCTGATAATGTTGAGTTTGCGTTATCATTATTTGTGTCAGTGGATTGGTGTTGCAGAGAGGATACAATGTCATCATCACCTTCATGATATTGTTGATCGTCGTCGTAGCTATCATCATTGTAATCATCTACTTCAGCACTGCTATCATGCTGACGCTGAGATTATCCCATTTGGAATAATCAATTCCTCCCGACGACATGGTTGATTGCTCTTCGAGCTTGGCAAACTTCACAATTTGATGTTCTTTCCGAAGATTTGTGTTGGCTGTGGCTGTGCCTTCTACGTAGGAATTCATATTCTACACCATTGAGGAGGTTGAATTTTGATTTGCAATAACTTCATCTGTCAGCGATTTACTATCGTCCTGTTGTATTGCATCAACATAGATGAATACATGTGCGTTGGTAGCGTGGTTGGTAGTATTGAAGCAGTAATGATACAGCAAATCAATCGATGTTGGTTTGAGCTTGTTCCCTATACGCACAGCAAATATGGCAAACGACAAAATAATAAAAGAGGACAGCACTGCAATAATGAGGCCTAATAACGATGATGATGAAATCAAATCATCATCTAATAATAATGATGCAACCTCAAACAACGACGGTGATACAGCCACCGACTCATACGACAATGACGAAGAAGAGGATGATGATGATGATCTGTCACAAGATTCCTATCAAGATGACGACAGAGGCAGACCACTCCCAATGCCTCCCTTGAAATATGCTCGTATCATGGGATCTCTCCCCCGTGATAATAACAACAGTAATAACTCCACAACTCCTTCTTCTTGTGCCCTCTCTGTAAAGGCGACATGCTCTACAATGGGTAGAGTAGTACTACGTCCATCTGCAGATTATAAATCACATCATCATGATCACGCGTCAATATCAGAAGCAGCAGCAACAGGCGGCGGTGGAGGTGGCACATCAAGTACATCAGCAGGTGTACACATTTCCGAATACGAAGATGACGAAGACGCCGATAGATCATTCACCAAAGTATGTCACGTAATCGCCATGGGATTTCAAGATGGTAAAATCAGATTGGTCGATGCATTATCTGGAGGGTCGGTATTGTTCGGATCGTCACTGGGAGATGGTGGTGCATGGTTTGTCAATCCGACCTTGGCCAATAAAAAACGTCCGGATGATCCGGAGAATGAAATTGTGGCACTTTCGTTTGATTCGAGTTCGACGTATGTGTGTGCCTTGAATGTTCGGGGGGATGCGGCAATTTTTGGTCCTTTGGAATGGGGTAGACAGTCTCAGAGAGTGTCTGTTGCTGATACGAAGGGAGGGACTCAAAAGCAACAGCAGCAGGGATTCTTTGCAGCGTTTGTTGGTGGTGGCACGTCAGATGAACGAAAAGTTGCAAATAGTGGGCAATGAAGAGAATGCGAATCGTGTCCTTCGGCCGCCATTTACATTGAACAAACCACCAACATCAACAGTGCGATTTTCCTACGCAGATCAACAAGGGGCTGTCATCCTGTTTGCATGGCACTCGATCCAGCATATGGAAAACGAAAAGAGAGGGCACTCTTGGTTGGATTCAATGATGGAAGACTCATCTTTTCCAAACTGCAGGGTGGAGGTGTCACCGCTGGAGTTACATCATTTTTCGGGGGAGCAGCAGCTGCGTCGACAGTAAAGAAGTCGGATTCAGTTATATATCAGGGGATGGGTTCCAGTTCTGTTGCTTCTGGTGACAAATTTGGAATCGAGGCTATTGCTTGGAGAGGTGGATTGGTGGCGTGGGCTGATTCAAGTGGAGTGAGACTGTTTGATATTGAATACATGTCACGTATTGCGCATATTGATAGACCAACTGGTGCTAGGAGTAATTTGTATCCGACAATTTCATCACTTCGGCCCTCGATTATGTTTGAGAGATCCGATTCGCTTCTGATTGGATGGGGTGATTGCTTAATGGCCATGGTAATTCGTGATGCCAAGTCAACAGCTGTCAAGAAAGATGGACCAACGACAAAGGAAATCAAGAAGAAGACGGTCGATTGTACAATGGCATGGGAGTTAGATTGTGTCGCTTGCAGTGTGGTGCCTTTGGATGAAAAACACATAGCTGTTCTTGGACTAGTGCCTTCTGCTGGTTCATCCTCCTCATCTATTCATGATACCGCTGAATCTGAGTATGGGGACAGTCAGATTGCTGGAGGAGATAATGTGATAGAGCTTCAGGTCATAAACAGAGAAGATGGGAAATCAATATCAAACGATAGCCTCCCGCTGGCTGACCAGATATACACAAATAGTGTTGATAATAGCATCAAGCGTATCAGAACAGGTAATGCTTCGGAGTTCACTTTGCTTTCTTCTTACGCTGTGTCGAGAATGGACGACTCAGCAGAATGGGAAGCATTAGATGATGGGCAGAAAGCCGTAATCGAAAGAGAAGTAGATGCCGTGAGTGTCAGTAGGACCGAGAAGTCTGCATCTAAAAAGTTTTCTGATTTACACCGGCGGTGGAACTTGGCAAATGATGTCTGTTCATCTGGGAAGGAAATATTACAAGACTCGTTAGCCTTTCACCACGAAGAAGAAGAAGACGACGACGAATCAACCTCGTCGCAATTGAGTGCATGCAGTGACAACTATGTGTTTGCATTATCAGAGCCAATTAATCCAGATATTTTGTCATCAGATTTGGATCACTCTGCGAGGTCATCGCCACCCATCATGGCAGTAGTCTATAGCCATGATGTGTGCCTTGTGCAGACACGAGATGTAGATGATGTGGTATCATTTGCACGATCAATGGGTAAATCTGCACTTGCTTTGAAGTATGCATTAGCGCATCGACGAGATATGCGACGACATGAATTAGACCTTTTGGTTGACAACTACTTCTCAGCCTTGCTCCGTTTAGGTAGACATTCTGCTGAAGGAAAGTCTCTCTCTTTTTCTCGGGTAAAAATTGCTGCAGAGTCGTTGCCGATACTTCTGGGAGGAGACTCGCGCATGTGGCAACGTTGGATATTCATGTTTGCTAGAATACCTGGTGGTCTCTTTCTGATAAGAGAAAAGATACCTGTGAGAGATCCTCATTTACCAAGTTACGTCTTTGAAATGGTATTAGAGAAAATGCTGGAGGAAACAGTGGACCATCGTTCACAGGACAACACAATTTCAGACGATTATGATGTGCATGACGCTGCAGCAGACAAGATGACTGATTTATTCCTTGAAACACTTCGCAGCTGGGGTCCAACTTCTTGTCTTCGAAAACGGATACAATTGCAGCGATATTTCAGCCAAAAGTCTAGGAACAATTCATCCTCTGTTGCTTTCATCAAACAAGCAGAAAAAGACCTCCAAAGAAGGATCAGCCAGACTGCATTTGGGGTTTTGTCCGATGCAAAGGATTCTGCATCCATGATCGAAGACATTTCGACCCGACAAGCTATTGATGCTTCGAAAGATTCATTATTTGACGTTGATAATTTGATTGACAAGTTTTCTTCCAGGCTTCAGCGAGCACGTCAACCAGCCAAGATTGCCAATCCTCAAGAATTTATGTGGGAAGGAAGAGTGATATCACAATTATTTTTGCCAGTGCCGAGCTTGAAATGATGAGAGAGAGGTTTGATCGCGCACTTGGTTACTATCTATCAATCGGCAGCTCATTTATGACTGAGTCACTGCCTTTGCTTGAAGAAACTGCAGTTCTGATGGTGAATCACTCTCAGGAGAAACTTGCACTGGCTGAAGTCACAGGAAACAAATATGATCACGTGCTATCATTGCTTGAAATGCACCAACTACAATACGTTTTGTTGAACAGAAATTATTCATTTGTTGACAAAAGTGAAGACAGTACCGAGCCACCTATTGTCGCTCTGATCATGTTAGTGGGTCTATCGAAAGCCGGGAGCTTTTTAATGGATTGCTTATCTCCACCAGATTCAAAGGCGGACGCTGATGCAGAGATGGAAAACACAAACTCGAGTAATGATTCGAATCTACCGCTTGATGCCATCGCAACTCAATTGGCTTCTAGACCGAAACTTCTATATTGGTTCTTGTTCCAAGTATTCACAAAGAGGCCAGACATGTATGTCAAATTTCCAACGACATCCGTCCCTCCTTTGACAATTACGAATCTCCATCGGGCACAATTTTCGCTGTTCCTAGACTACGCCAACGAGAGTGAAGGTGAAGTGATAAGTGAGCCAATGACTTCAACTTCTATGACAGTCGATTCAGATTCTCCATTCATGTCTTTTCTTCGGGCAACGATTCCCCACGGTGGTGTTGATGCAGTAACAGTGAGAGAAAGGCTGGGCTCATACCGAGGTGGCAGAACAGATAATCCCGTATTTGCACGGGAGCTCGCCTTTGTAACTGAGAAGTTTGGTAAAGGAACCCTTGATGAAGCAAAAGAGGTCCTAAATCTGTACCTTTTAGGTGCGAAGAATTTGTCAATGGCAGTTGCATTTGCTGAACGAGACACAACACATTCGAAAGATCTCTGGAAGATGCTCGTGGAACACTGTACGATATCCGATCCATCAAGTGATGCAAGCGAGAAGGGTGCCTTGTTCGGCTCGCTTCTTGAAGCTGCAGCACACTGTGGCGCGGACTTGGCGTCACTTGTGTCTAGTATCCCCGAAGGAATGTCAATTGAAGGACTGAGGCCCAAGCTTATCGCTGCAATTGCAGATTACCGTCACAAGGTGCGAATCCATGAGTACACAGCTGATGCACTTGCGGAAGACAAAGTCAGTTTGCTTCGTGAGTTGTGTCATCTATCACGCCGCGGTGGAAGGGGCATTGACATGAAAGTGAAAGATGGTGCTCACAAAAAAGATTCTCTCCCTAGCAACAAACTCAGTTTGCTTCAGCGGCAGAGGATGAAATCAGGCACGGCAACAATGAGACACCCCAGTTCGTTCTCGTTATCAATCAGATAGTAGATAACTGCTAACATAACATTGATTTTATCTCCCTGGTCCGCCCGTACTACTACTCTCATAACCAAGAAGAAGAATACCGAAGATGGTAACAAACGCTGACATAAACCACTTTATTATGGTCGTTGGTCTCGTAACTTCTCGATAATAAAATATACCCCAAAGACCTGCGACTAATAAAGCCGCTTGAGAAGCTGGATAGCCCACTCCCTGTCCAAGTTGTTGCACTGCTACTATACTACCCACATTTCCAAGAGACCAAAGCGTTCCCGCGGTTGCGCCAGGTAACCACATTACCTTGAAATGAAACGGCGGCAGCACTGCATATCCCTCCCTGATCGACTTTAACTTGGCAATCATGTACAAGAATCTAAAAATCCACATCCAAATTGTAACAAGCAAGGCACCAGTGCCAAACGATATGACATAACCGAGTCCACCGGTATCACCTTTGGAATAGTGCATTGGTACCAAACAACTTCCACCCCAAGTCCCACAAAGAAGAGCTGAAATCAGCCCTAAATTCCGTCTCTGAAACGTTTTACCACAAACGACAATTGCCCCACTGCCAGGAGTTGCTTGTTTTTCTCTCCCCGGTGAAGCAGGCGAGATCTCCAATGAATTTGCAAGAGGATTCGACGGGGATGGTTCTTTCTCATATGATGCGGATGATGTAGAACCATCATTCAAAAATGCATCTTGCTCATCTTCTTCAAAATCATAATCATGATCACTACTCGTTGCTTCATGATCATGATGATGATCAGTATTATCCACCCAATCAGAAGTGGAATAGTAGCTCATCCCATACAAGCCACCCATAATCAACCATACCGACAAATACGCCATAACTTGCGACTTGGCCGGCTCTTTGAATATTATATTACCCCAGATGAAGCTAACCATGACGATGGATGATGCCACAATCCCCTGTGATATGGCCAATCCGGCATTTCGAATGGCAAAGATATTAAATGCTCCTCCGGGTACCCAAAACAGGCCCGAGACGACCCCCCACCATGTGAAGGTAACTTGCTGTCCTAATAGAACGACTAGCCAGCTGGTTAAGAAGCACATGAGACTTTTGTAGGATTGCATAACTAATGGATCTATGTCGACTTTGGTGGCGGCGTCGCCTTTGATTGGGACGGCGAAGGAGCCAAAGCCTATGGCTCCGACGAATGCTGCAAACCAGCCCAACACAAGATTTGGTTCCGCCATGTTTTTGTTGCTATTCTATGATGTTGCTGCTCTTATCAACGCCACTTGACACTGCGAAGCTAGTATGATCGTTTGTAATGACGAAGAAGATGACTGCTGCTGATGTCCTCGCAACGCCTTCTAATGCCTGCACCACACAACAACAACAATGGAGTGGCATTTTGGGCGCAAAAAATTCCGAATCGGAATCAAATGTCTTTGTCGCCGAAAATCGCTCATACCACTTATAACTTCCACTGTTAAGAGAACGAAGATGCGATGACATAGATACATCATCATCATCGGTTTGTGAACTGGCAGTAACAACTCATCCTATCATGGCAATAGCTGGTTCAAATAGCGTCGTCGTCATAAATCTCGTGGCAGCGGTAGCGTCACTCGCTGCCTCTGCCAGCGCAAGAAGTCAGCACATGATGTGCCCATCACCCGCATTCCTCGGCCATCATCATCCTCAAGTTGCTCACAGACAACAACAATCCAGCACTACGTTATTTGGTGGATTCGGCGGGGTATCATCCAAAGATAAAAAGGGCAAGAAGAAAAAGGGTGGTGGACAATCAGTTGCAAACAAAAAGATGACTCCTCAAAATGCAAAAAAGGCAAAGCAACAATTACTGGAAAGGTATGGTGGCGATCTGAACATTGGAACTCAAGAACGCATTGAAAAGTATTTAAACTCATTAGAGCCTCATCTCAAAGAGGCAGCAGAGTTATACAAAACAACTACACAATTCGACGCGCTAATTGCACCAATGACTCCAGCTGATCGTAATCGACTAATCCCTCCAGTTCAATTTGAAATGGCTGTATCAGATAAGGCCAAGTTGCAATCATTAATGGAGGAATACAAATTGACAGAGATTGATTTGCACAATATATTTCAACAAGCTACATGGGATGCAAGTGCGGATGCCAAGGCTACTCAGGCGGACATTGTGGGAGGGCAAATGAAGCCAGAATTGCAACAGCGTATTGATAAGGCATGTTCGTTTGTTGTGGATGCTACCAAGACAGAGGGGGCAGTGGGCAAAATACTTGATGTTGGTTGTGGTCATGGTTCAATTGTCAAGTCACTTGTTGATGCTGGACTAGAGGAGCCGGATATGTATGTAGGTCTTGATTTGAGTTCGGAGATGATCAAGAATGCCGTTGATAGGTATGGTTCAGCTAGGAATGGACGTACTGGAAAGGGCCGTGTCTTTGTTGCAGATGACTTTTTAGCACATGACTTTTCAGTATATGGTAATGGAGATTCGAATGATATCTTTGACGGAGTTATATTTTGTTCTGCGCTACATGACCTACCAGATATGATAGGTTCAATTACCAAGGCGGCATCTGTACTCAGATCGTCTGGTGGCAAGCTCGTTGTAGTTCACGCACAGGGTGCTCAACATGTATTGGGACAAAATCAGGCCAATCCAGTTATGGTTTCTAGAGGGCTGCCCACTGCAAAAGAATGGTCTGAAATGCTAGCAGAACACCCTGAGTGGGGATTAACTTTGGAGCACGAACCTGCTGATCCACGGTCTGATGGGGATTTGAAATGTGGCTACCTCACAGTATTGTCTAAGATATAAAAGTCTAATTAAAAGCTAAGCTTTGCACCGTGAACATCACGCAGTTACCAAGCATCATGCAACACCGCATACACCTAGAGGCATTTCTTCTCCTTCGCTTTCTTCCTCTTCTGATGCGTCTTTGTTCTCGATTGCATCTTCTTCCTCCCAAAATACTCTAATCAAGTCCACTTCAACATCCACACACTTTTGTTTATGGAATTTGTACATGTTGGGTATATCAAACTTCATTTCTGCGACTACTTCCACATTAAGTCCCCACTTGTCTCTAAGGAGTTTCACTAGGAATGGACGGGTGGATGTTTTGTGAAATGAGTAAACAGATCTACGGGCTAGACGAATTGCCGTCTTTAAGAATTGGACATCAATACCTTCATTATTCTTTGTACCAAATGGTGGGTTGGTAATCACAGTATCAACCATTTTTGATGGTAGCGGTATTCCATCATCTCGATTGTCTAATTTTGGATCCAGCAGTAGTAATTCATTAGGTTGTGTTGATGATGCCGATCCTCTGCCTCCTTTCCCTCTACCCCCTCCACCGCGCCCTCTCCCTCTACCTCTGCCTTTACCTCCACGGCCTCCGCCACCACTTTGATTCTTCTTTGGCGGATCATACTTCAGTTTTGCCATTATGAGTTCCACTCCCATACAACAACCATCTTCATCCTCGCTGCAACTTCCAATCAATTCCTCTTCTTCCAGCATCTCCACATTCTCACGTGCCAGATCTAAAGCATCCGAGTCACAATCAACTAGATACACAAAATCGCTCTTGACCATTGCAAATGCCAATCCAAGATTTCCTGTGCCGCAGCCGAGATCCAAAATAGTTCTTCCTTTGCCAGCATCTCCCTTGGCGAGAGCCGTGAGGACGATTGATGCCGCCAGATTCACTGAAGTTGGGTACTGCTCCAGCTGGATTTTTGGGTCGGGGAAGATCCTGTTTGGTATAGAGGATAGGCACGATTCTAGATGCTTCTGTTTCATGGTTGCTACAATCACTATTGCCCGAGTATTGTAAAGGTTGTGGCTCAAAGTAGTCATGGAAACAAAGAAGATATGTTGCTACGTAGGAACGGATCTGATTAATTCCTACGTAGCATCAATACGCGGTCAGACACAGGGCGCCTGCCGAACCCTCTGCTGAGTGACGGCAATATGTATCGTTATCTCACGCTGTGAATATGGCAATCAACAGCTTCTAGATACACATTATAGTTGGCCATGATAGTATAGAAGCATCTTTATCACGCCTCAAGCTCTTTTTGACGTATCGTTATCGCTACAACGTCGTAGGTGACCTGATGAGGCCATCTGAGACGGCCGCCAGCACTACTCTGTAGCACCATATCGTATCTCACGCTGTAGAATATGGCAATCAACTGCTTCTAGTGACCCATTATAGTTGGCCATGATAGTATAGAAGCATCTTTATCACGCCTCAAGCATTTTTGAGTCGTATCTGCTTCGCTACAACGTTGTAGGAGACCTGATGAGGCCATCTGAGACGGCCGCCAGCACTACTCTGTAGCACCATATCGTATCTCACGCTGTGAATATGGCAATCAACAGCTTCTAGTGACCCATTATAGTTGGCCATGATAGTATAGAAGCATCTTTATCACGGCTCAAGCTCTTTTTGAACGTATCGTTTTCGCTACAACGTCGTAGGTGACCTGATGAGGCCATCTGAGACGGCCGCCAGCACTACTCTGTAGCACCATATCGTATCTCACGCTGTGAATATGGCAATCAACAGCTTCTAGTGACCCATTATAGTTGGCCATGATAGTATAGAAGCATCTTTATCACGGCTCAAGCTCTTTTTGAACGTATCGTGCTTCGCTACAACGTCGTAGGTGACCTGATGAGGCCATCTGAGACGGCCGCCAGCACTACTCTGTAGCACCATATCGTATCTCACGCTGTAAATATGGCAATCAACAGCTTCTAGTGACCCATTATAGTCGGCCATGATAGTATAGAAGCATCTTTATCACGCCTCAAGCATTTGTTGATTGTATCTGCTTCGCTACAACGTTGTAGGAGACCTGATGAGGCCATCTGAGACGGCCGCCAGCACTACTCTGTAGCACCATATCGTATCTCACGCTGTGAATATGGCAATCAACAGCTTCTAGTGACCCATTATAGTTGGCCATGATAGTATAGAAGCATCTTTATCACGGCTCAAGCATTCTTTGGTCGTATCTGCTTCGCTACAACGTCGTAGGAGACCTGATGAGGCCATCTGAGACGGCCGCCAGCACTACTCTGTAGCACCATATCGTATCTCACGCTGTGAATATGGCAATCAACAGCTTCTAGTGACCCATTATAGTTGGCCATGATAGTATAGAAGCATCTTTATCACGGCTCAAGCTCTTTTTGAACGTATCGTTATCGCTACAACGTCGTAGGTGACCTGATGAGGCCATCTGAGACGGCCGCCAGCACTACTCTCTAGCACCATATCGTATCTCACGCTGTGAATATGGCAATCAACAGCTTCTAGTGACCCATTATAGTTGGCCATGATAGTAAAGAAGCACCTTTATCACGGCTCAAGCTCTTTTTGAACGTATCGTTTTCGCTACAACGTCGTAGGTGACCTGATGAGGCCATCTGAGACGGCCGCCAGCACTACTCTGTAGCACCATATCGTATCTCACGCTGTAAATATGGCAATCAACACCTTGTAGTGACCCATTATAGTCGGCCATGATAGTATAGAAGCATCTTTATCACGCCTCAAGCATTTGTTGATTGTATCTGCTTCGCTACAACGTTGTAGGAGACCTGATGAGGCCATCTGAGACGGCCGCCAGCACTCTCTGTAGCACCATATCGTATCTCACGCTGTAAATATGGCAATCAACAGCTTCTAGTGACCCATTATAGTTGGCCATGATAGTATAGAAGTCAGGCATGGCAACCATATACGAACTCCATCTCTTGATACATCGATGCCAACATCACTTAAGGCATATCTGCACTAAATGAGCTCACGTATTTGTTCAACTGTGCTAAGTATCCAATCTTGACTAGCACAGACAAAACTCCATATTTGTCAATGTTTACCTACGTACTTTTCACGGCATTCCCATCAAGTCAGGTGATGTATGGAACATAACATCTCCGTTCCAACGTCCCTTCAACTTACATATAGCTGCTGCTAAATGCAAGTTGTCAATACTACGTGTCCCCTGACACTGAGCACGCTGCCAACAATCCCAAGACTGATGCATGCGCTCCGTCCGACACTGCAGGCTGATGTTAATCAAGCCACGAATAGATTCATGCTATGCTTCTGCTGTACATCGTAACAATATTCTAATCTCTTCAGTTCACAGCTTTTACAAGCCCATGCCTTGAATGATCAATGCAACTTACAACATAAGATGCTGTACCAGCGCTCATGTCTTCTATTCTCTTTTTCTCGTCCCCTTGGGTGTGGTCGATTTAACAATCGAACACATCCATCTGCGTTATCACTTTTAGCAACGCAAACGTTAACACTGAGGCTGGTACTTCTTGTTGTCTCTCTAATCTTTGGACAACCCCGGGCGGTCTATTCCGACCCGTTTCTTCTTTGGTGTAACTCTGAAAACACTCACGCTTTCTTCGCGTACTTGTCATCCAGACGCTTCAATGAGACTCATATTTGTGAGATACGGCAGAAGACGATACAAATACCTACCTCACAACTTAGATGCCCAGCGTCCACAGTGGCATGAAGTCCCACTGGCAGATTCTTTCTTTGCGTTCAAATAGAGCGTAAGCTCTCTCTTATGATGTAGTGATTGAAGCTACTTACAATCCAAGGACAATTGCTCCCGAGGATGTGCGTGACCTTTCTCTGCGCATTCAATCATTGCGTATCTTGCTAACACGTCTACATCACGTTAAACATGTGATTAGGGTCAACTTTGGTTGGGTTGTATACCCTAGAGATTCTTACACCACGATCGGGTTTCCTGAGGCTCGCCGCAGACGTTTAGTTCAAACGGGCGATCGTGCAGTCATCTTACAACTGTATCTCAGTGTCAAAGAAGTTATCCTCGGAGTATTGTCTACTCATCTCTCTACACGACAAGACATACAGAAGTCTCTGTTTATTCTCTTGCCGCTTGTTCATCTCGTGGGGCTGAACCTTGTTTCTTCTGCTCTTGTATAAACTGACATGTATATGTATGCTCTTGTAAGCTTAGTTGTTGACGATAAGTTGATGTGCTAGTTGCTAACCTCTATTAAACTGATGTTAAGGATGGGCAGTAAACCCAGCTCGTTGAAAGGCGTAGACCATGCATAAGGCAAGGATGAGCATTCCCAGGAGTGCTTTTTGGTATGCTCCTTTCATTTCCAGTTCAGGCATTGATTCAAAATTCATGCCCCAAATACCTGTCAGCAGAGTGAGAGGCATGAACACTGCGGATAAGATGGTCAACAAGGCCATCTTTTGATTGATATTGTCCTCTCTATGGGCCATGATTCGCTCTCTCAACTCATTCAAATGTTTGTCCACACGGGAACTAAGTCTTTCATTTGAGGAGGCATGTGCCTCTAGCACTGATAGCGCTGCACAACAATTAGAAAAATTAAATCCTTCACTCCCCTTCTCAGCTGCAGACAGTGCATCAATTGTGCCATGCTGCTCTTCTGCCACTGATAGCACATTTAGCAAGCAGTCTTTAGCCTCAACCAGGTCTTCGAAATCAAAGTTTTGAAAGTCTTGATCTAATTCATTGTCCATTTCCACTGCCCGCGCACGTAATTTTCGCAGTGCAGTAGCTGTTCTACGGACATGAAACTGCAGCCAAGCGAGAAGGAGGCCCGAACTTGTCGGCTCTGGAACTCGTTCTCTCTGTTTCATGTATTGGTGTACAAGATTATAAAGTCCATCAGCTTCTTCATTCTTTGGAAACGTTGAAAATGTAACCAGAAGTCGCGGCATACTGAGAAGTGCTACATGAGCGATTTCGTCAGACTCAGGATCAGCGGGAAGTATTTGAAAGATGGCAAGTGAAATGAATTGCAACGCAACCACCTCACTAGTCCAAGTTGCAGGTTCTGATAATATTGATACAAAGAATGGTGGCAGGCGAAGTTGGTAGAGAAAGTCGCTAAGTTCCTCAGTACTTCTTGGAGGCGTCTCAATATCTATCCAATAGCTCTCTTTCATTGCAAATGATGATTTTGGTTGCAACTTTGTAGGTATATCATCTGTTCGGGAATTTTGTTGTTCGTGTTTCCTTCTCCATGCCCGCTTGCTCTTGTTGCACTGCCTTAAGTGCGGCTTTTGTGCTCGATGGACGAATTGAGCATGTCACTTCGCTGTGTCTACCAGCAGCACCCACGTGGATAGAATGAGATCGTAATATCATCCCTGGTAACGCTGCCACCGTTGCAATAGACTCTTCCGATAACGATCGCTGGATAGGTCGGAGCTTTTGTGGTGACAACTCACTTGCGGCTCTATCTCCAGTCATTGCCATTAGCGGCGTCATCTCGGAGACATGATCTAAATGCTCATCTTTTGGAGTGGTGTCACTAGATTGGGCACTTAGGCTCGAGTCATGACGCATCAGATCTGAACCATCGCTGTGTATGCTGCGTCTGGGAGGAGAAAAATCTCCGAGCTCCTCGTCTATTACTTGCTGTCTCATGTTCGTCTGTCTCTAGAGAGAGGAGAGGCAGAGAGGACCAAACAAACTGGCAGCTTGACGGAGTGACGGATGGCGCCATATTTTGTAGTGGTTCCTACATTTTTTGTGCGGGGAAAACACCCATTCCTCAGCTCCTCTTTTGTCTGCGTTTGAAACACTCTACTAAGAATATGACTAGCACACCGTTCTTTCCAATCCTCTTGTTAGCAGTGTTGGGGCGCTTGTGAGTGCTTCACCGGTATAGGCACCCCTCTTTCTGCTGCCAAGCGCAGGTCTTGCATTTTTGCAGCACTACTCGAAGAAGATGCATACACAAAATCGTTCCTGACAATAGACAAGTGTGCTTTCGCTGGCGTTCCGTCTGATGATTTATATGATGCCGTTCGATATGTTGATAGAAATGCCTCAAAGTTGTATCCAGATGAATCTGCAAAAGGAGATATGTGGAAAAGAGCCTGTGGTTCGTGGAAGCTACAACTGGCTACTGGTCCTCCAGCACGTGGAGGAACTACACCCTTCAAAACTGTCCCAATTTTTGCTTATGCAATGATCGACGAGAACAACTTTGGCAATGGCGTTGGCATTAATCAAGACACAATCATTCTGTCTTTGCTCGGGCCTCATTACTTCAATACTAAAAGGCGAGTGATGGGGATAGGCATTGAAGATATGTTCCTATTTTCGAATAAAGTGACGCAATTTTTACCTGAATTCATATCAGGCGGGATGGGACTAAAGAAGAAGCCTACAGATTTCTCTAATAAGAAAGGATCACGTATGCCCGCCTTTACGATCATAGGAAGCAGTGAAAAGTCCTTGATTGCAAGAGGTGGAAGTGGAGGCATTGCAATTTGGACTCGTTTGGACAAAGATATAAGGCCTGCTGCATATGGTGTGGAATGATCGTTAAATATTGAGAGACGTAAATCAAAACTCAGTATCTTTCAATACACACTATAGACATTATTGACAATCAACACATGGAACAAACGTATATAGATAGTTGTGGATGCATCACCTCGCCAGTGCTCGACTACTAGTTGCAAGGCTGAAGAAGAGAAGTGATCCCCTCTCATACTATTGCATCACATCAACCTCTAAACAAAAACAGTTACTGCACATTCCCGTACCGTGAACTTCCCTTGTTATTAGAAAATTCTATAACAAATGGGTGACAAGCGATTTTCTCCACTCTTCCTTCATATTGAATTGCATCATCATCTTCCAATCTATTTTCACCATCGAACAAGTCATCTACAATCACCACAATTTGTCTCGGTATCAACACTTTATCTCCGAAATATGACGACGTTTCATTGATTGCTTGTAAAATTCGAACAAGGCTAATACGGCTCACTCTCCCAGTCTTTTTGTAATCATAAACTTCGATAGCATACTGTAGCTTGGTGTTCACATCCATTATTGATGCAAGTGGGCTTATGCCAGCGAAGAAAGTCAACGTGTCAACACCATAACTATTCCTATCCCACATCGTAAATAGTTTCTCCAACACTTGATAATCTGGCTCAATGGAAATGCGACTATCTCTCATGGCTTGTAGGAAGTTTTCACGACGCAGTTTATATCCTGACGGAGTGCTGCCATCTTTGATGGAGGCGCTGATACAGTTGTCTCGTAGTTGTAGGAGCTGTGGTTTGGTTATGTTCATCATGTGTGACATGGCCGAGATCGCCATGCGGTCAGAGGTGTTTGATGCGTTGTTGCGGTTATATAGATAAATGATACCAAATTGGTCCCAATGATACCATGATACCATCCGTTGAGCCGTTGAATTTGTCACAATGATGTGGTTTCTCGTGATCATTTTGGGCGATTTTGGCGCGCCCTGATTTTCCACCTCCAACGCCCAATCGCTCATTCACTGCAACCCAAAACAACACCATGGCGCTCCGGAACCAAATCCAGTGCATCGGTTGCTTCTGTTGACGCTCCTGCATCATTCGATTCTGAAGAGGTATCAATTAAGGTGGACAGGGCTGCTAAGGCCATCGTTGCTGCGGAGCTGAGGCGGAGCCTGTAGCCTCAAAGCCTACCCAACGCAGTCGCTACTCCATTGCTTTTGGCGAACTAATAGACGCTGCAAAGCTCCTGGGAAGACTTCTACTGCCACTGATACCATCGGGATCCCCCACCATCATGGCGGCCTTGCTCCCCTTCCGGCCGATCCCTGCCCACCATCTGTATCTTATCCTTTTATTATGCGGTGCCGACGCTAATTTGCTATGCGGCAATTGTGAGTATATTATTCTTTCTCGCTCATTTTACACGTCAACGTTTCATCTTGAGGCACTTGTCTCCATCCAATTACTGACGGCAGTTGGCCAAAAAATACTATCCATTCAAAGCAGTTCCGGCGGTTAATATTTGGTTCCGCTCGTTTATCCACTATCTCTGCTACAGTGAGACCATGGGACGTGGACCACCCGAAGTAAAATTGTTGTATCCGAAGTCTCTATGCGTTCCCCCGACGCGGTGCTGCAGGGACCAATTGTAGTCAACGTCAAGTTCTATTCAGCATCGGCTGCTGTGGACAGTTCCTTGGCTCTGAGAGGATGCTGGTAAATGCAGCTTCTTCGAAACTCAAATCGTCTGCACAACATTTTGGGATCTTTGGGAGCCAGTGCGAAAGCTAAAAAGAGTTGGTTATTGCAAGGTGGGTCATCGGGAACGAGTACAATAAGGAATTGACTTAAATAGCGACGAGTTCTATTCAGCATCGATGGTGGGGTGCACTTCTTCGGCGTTAGGAAACATGCCGTGCTATTACTTATTTCTGTCTGGGATTGTCTGCAAATCTTCTACATCATCTTCACAACGACTTGGGGTCATATTCAATACATCGGGGGATCCGATTCGACGGTGCATTTACGTTTCCATTGGAATCGTTAGGTGCAGCTCGGGAAAACAAGTACCCAATGTACACTTGACAATCAACTTTACATCGAACACCGTGGGAACATTAAAAGTAAATCTACTCATCAACCAAGCAAGGACTGAAACTGAGAGAAGATATTTCTCTACCTAAATCAAGTATTCATCGCACCACTTGTCTCGGTACAATCTCACTATTGTACTCTTCTACTCCTCCTCTCACACTTCCATCGATACAACATCAGGCAGCATGGTCCGGTACTGAAGGTGCACAACGGAAAAAATGGCACAGTTTCTGGTACAGATTTTATTCAACGGCTCAACGGATGGTATCATGGTATCATTGGGACCAATTTGGGATCAAAAATCTAATTTACCGTTGTTGCCCATCTTAATGTAACAGAAATTTTATAGTACGTCAGGTGGGCAATCGTGTAGTGACTGCAAGTGACTATGATGTGCCTACAGAAGTGTGTAGTAGGTGTATATGGTAGCAGTATGCTCGCAGCGAACTAGGGTGCATTTAGTTTCCAGAGACGTGAACCTAAGCAGCGTAGGTGATACAAAGCGGAATAGGTATGTTGGCCATTTTCATTTCATTTTGGCGATGTGGCAAAATCTGGCGGGAAGTCAAATTATGGCGCGCTCTGTCTTCGCGCCAGCCGCCGAATTCTTTATTCCGCCACCCGCCACCTCGTTGAAGATCCCACCGACCGCACGCCTACGCTCTTCACAGCAATGACATAAACTTTCACAGCAACCACATCATGATGAACCGACTCTTGCCTATCACCGTAGCACTCGCTACTCTCCACGGAGTATGCGATGCCTTCGTTACCAATCGTCCAGGCGGATTTCATGCTGTCAAGTCGTATCCTACAAACTCCAAGCTCCGATCTCAAATTCTTGATTTCATTGAACCATCTACAGGAGTGCAAGTGAAGCTCATCGGTGCAATGCACTACAACCCCGCCTCTATCCAACTTGCCACTGATACAATTAATCAACTTGAGAAGGAGGGAAAACTTGGATCCATCATTATTGAATCCTGCGATATTCGATGGAACGCAACGCTGGAAAATGAATTCGTTCAAGATCAACTCATGTCGGAGATGAGGGCAGCACATGACTTGGGTCTATTGTATGAGCGCCCTGTAGTGCTGGGTGATCAGAGGATTAACATTACCGTATCTCAACTCAAAAATGGAGCAAAGGAGGCAGTATTGGACTTGGTGCAGCCATGGAATGGTGGATGGAATAGATTGTACGATAGTGTATCCACAGCGAGAAAGGAGGCTGTGCCATTGGGGGAAGGGTTCCTTGGTATTGACTCATTTTTTGACCCAAAGCTAATGACTGCTGCTCCAGTGTCCTTGTTGAAATATCCTCTTTCTTACTTTGTGCGGTCACCAGTATTTAGTATCATAGTGCTTTGTTTCTTCATCTTGTCAGGAGGGGTCGACGATGCCAATGCACTTAGTGACCTCACTCCGACAGACCTTGCCGAATCAATCTTCTTCTCAGCTTTGGAAACTGTCATCTTTGCTAGGATATTCTTAAAGGAGCTTCTTGCCGAACGGAATGAAATCCTTGCTGAAAACATCTTTGAGCAGTGTCGTAATTATGCAGCGGATAAAGGAAATGTGTGGGATAAATTGTTTCAGCCGGCAGGGGACAAGTCAAACGGTGCAATCTATGCCCCGGATAGTGTTGTTGGAAACTCTGCTGAAGAAGGAAAAGTTGTAGTTGCTGTATTGGGTCTAGCGCATTGCAATGGAATCAAGAAAATAATGACCGAAGGTAAATGAACAGATTGAGATTGATGCACTACAAAAAGATGGAGAGGAATAGGAATAGAGAGAGTTAACTGTATATAACGTAGAGGAGTTATGTTTATGAAACAAATTAATATAACTAAGGGCCGCCACTAAAAGCTCCCTCGTTGTTCTTCATAAGACTGCGCCTTTCATCATTTGAGCGTGAGAGATCTGTTGCCACAAGAAGCCGCTGTTTGGCATCAGCTAGCAACTCGAGTATTTCACTCACTTCCTGTCCCTTTCTAGCAATTGATTGAGCCTCCATTTCTTTCGCTGTATTCGAGAGAAGTCTTGAGTACGATGCACTGCAGTAGGAGCAACAAATAAGACCCCCGGGACCACCAGTTGGGCATGCTTTGTATGTTGGGGCGTCTTCTTCTTTCTGATCCGTCTCAAAGTCATCATTATTCAGATTCACTTCCTCAGTAAGCCCTGCTGCGTCAGGAATGTTTTCAAGTCCTGCCTTTTGTAATTCATGATGCCACTTCCTAATTCGTCTTGTCTCTGCCCTAGCTCGTCGATTGAGACATACAGTAAGACATTCATGACAAAGTTGAGAATCGTGAGGCTCCGCCTCTCGGATGACGATCGGTGGCTCCTTTCTTAGCATGGCTTTGTTTAGACACACTTGATGAACACTGTTCTTACAAAAATCACATTCTAGCAGCGGCGCTGTATCGTCCTTCTCAGGTTTGTGACAAAGAGTGCACTTGTCATCGTGGTCTCCTGAAAACGAATTTATCGTTGGGTAGCGTCCTGCTTCACACTCGGATGCCAATACTTGAGTATCGATGACAACAGGAGGATCAGTATTATTTTGATCTTGGGCTTTAGGAGGCTGGTAACTATTCTTAACCGCAGACGGCTTTCTCCTCCCTCTTGCTCTTTGGCCTTTGTTTGCTTTGCCATTGACATAATTGCGTGCGTCCAAAAGGCTTCGGAATTTCCATCCGTCAGGACTAAAATACTGAGTATCGATAGCCGATGAGTTTAAGCGCTTGACAGTTCGTTTTGTCCATCCTTCGCCAAGTTCTGGGTACGGAACACTAGTTTCCCTCTGTTCAATAGGGAGAACACGATTGGTGGAGGAGATATTATTCTTGTTACTTGGTTCATGGACAATACTTGGTTGCGTAGTTGTTTCAGTCTCTAACACATCACTGTCGTTGTCATTTGAGCCAAAGTCAACATCCATGGCATCGGTGGTTACAGTGGTGTCAGCAGCAACTGGAGGGATAGGAGGGACATTCGGAATTTCAGCGGCTGAAGGCATGGGCGGCATCGGGACATGAGGAACGATAGAAACTGGTGGCAGGTCCGGCAACGGAGCACCAGTAACGTTAGTGGCTGGATGCAGGTCTGGCAACGGAGCATGAGTAACGTCAATTGGAGGCAGGTCCGGCAACGGAGCACCAGTAACGTCAATCGGTGGTAGCGATGGCAACGGAGCATGCGTTACATCAATCGGAGGCAGTGATGGCAATGAAGCATGAGTAACGTCAATCGGAGGCAGTGATGGCAACGAAGCATCCATATTATCCTCTATCTTTGGCAGTATACCCTGGTCATTGGGCTGGACAATTTCAATTTTGACACTGGAGAAGCGGCTCGCATGCGTCGACGGTCTGAAATTATTGTTAGTCCCCGGTAGAGAGAATCTTTTCCTTCTCTTTCTTTCAATTCTGCGCTCACTTTTAGAGATGTAGTCATCATCAAGCTTCTGCTTGTTGTAAAAGTTTCTGTTTTGTGATCCTCTCCTAAAGCCCAAAGTGATGTACATCTCAGGATAGAGAGGTGAACGCTTGTCATTGAATACAATCCACGGAGGCATTTTATCCCTTTTTGATGGTTTGATTTTGCATGGATTGCCAAACTCTTCCATCTTTTTGAATGAGACAACATTTGCTTTGACTGCAGGAACTGCATGCATTTTGGATAGAAACTTCTCTGTCGAACATGAACCAGACAGAGCTTCATTTTCGACGGTCTGGACTCGTTTGTCTGCGTCTTCTTTCACAAGCAACTTTCCATCTGTGCAGAACCCTTGATCAATGTGATATTTGGCGTGGACACGCGACTTAAAGTTTCCTTCGCCACAAAAAGAGCAAACGTGATTCAGCTCTTCTGGATCATACGCTCTTGTTAGTTCTCGTCGTGTGAGGCTGAGGATGATTGGTAGCTGTACCACGCTAACTTCTACTGGATCTCGCTCGATATATTGCAGATGTATTGCTCCTTCTTTGGGCTCCTTGACATCAATAACTGTCCGTTCATCTTTGACTAGTTTGCACTTGACAATCCGATCCGGATAAAAATCAGGGGGGATGCGAGGATCAATTTCGTTCGCTGAATCATACACTGTCTTCTTGCCAGGTTTTTTTCTATCTTCCCATGATTTCCCATCCGACAAGATTTGTTCTGGTGTAAGGGTAGTGCAATATTGCTTCCAAATTTTCATTTGTGCAGTTACTACCTCGTCGCTACCATTCGTAGGAGCATCATTTGGTCCAATAGAATCAAGATAGATTTTCTTGAGTTCTTCCCGTCGATGACGACTCCCAACGGCGAATTCCTCCAACAATTTGGTCTTTCGTGCATTAAATTTATCGAGCTGACGGTACACGAGTCTTGCCGCCTTGATTTCAGTTTCGGTAACTTTAGATTTGTGATGATCAGCAGGTAATTGATCATCAGAGATGATTTCTACAACGCCATATTTTGTGACGCACTTTGCCCCCGGCTTTAATTGTAGGAATTGCTCTTTGCTTGAAACCCTTGGTCGGTTGGATGTGCTCATTCTTCGTTTTGATGGCTTTGCGGATGTTGTTGATTTGTCATCATCGTCACCGCTTTGACTGCCTTTGCCTTCGTCTCCCTCTTTATAGTCCTCCTCTTCCTCTTTTTTTGGAGTCTTCTTTTTCTTGGCCGGTGTTCGTTTGGGAGTTTTTCGTCGGGTGGTTGATTTTTTATTGCTCTTTGTCTCCTCTGGTTTAATATCTTCATCGTCGTCGACTATGTAGGCTTCATCATCACTATCCGATTCTTTATATTTTGCTTTTGACACTGACCGCCTCGGAGTCTTTCTTCGTGGAGAGGTCTCTTCTTCGACATCACTTTTGTCGGCAACAGCAGCTGCGGCAGCCTTGCGTTTTCGACCACGTGCAACGCCAGTTTGTGTGCGCTTTTTGGCACTGGTAACCACATCAGGGTTGGTATCCGGTGTAGCAGCACTCTTTCGTGGACGGCCTCTAGGCTTCTTTGCGGCGGTTGGCATGGTTAGGGCTGTTATTATTATCGCCTACTGGCACATCATCATCGTTGTTACGATGTATTATGTATTTTGAAAGGTTCAGCGGATTTAGGTGTCAACCCAAAGAGGGCACCCCCAATCCTTTTTCAGAGGATTGTACATTTGAAGGATAGTATGGTTTTATGTTTAGTGGGAGATAGAAGAGCTTTTTGAGGTCTTCTCTCTATCTCAAAGTTTAGGTTACTTAAAAGAATTTAAAGAAAGAAGAGCCTAACACATGATACAGTGATAACTATTACTGTTCTCCAGCTCTAACTTCAGCATTGTCAGTGTAGATAGGCATCCAACTACTCGGGTTGCGAGAGTTGCTGATGGCCCAAGGTAAGGTCAAACTTGAGTTAGGAAGACGAAAATAGATTGTCATAATGACTAATAAGAAAACTCTTGCTTATGAGATGAGAACTAAATACTCCGTTCACACGATTTGAAAACTATCTAAAGAACCCTTTTCTAATCCTCAAAAAATGCTCCGTTCAGGGACAGCGGACCGACACTGAACGTGTAGTCACACCACACATAAAACAAACCCACTAACAGCGTGATGAAGTTCTCCATCTTTGCAGTAGCAGCCATCCTCTCTACTGGCGCCCATGCGCAGGAGCCGTGCTCAGTATGCCCAGGAGGGATCAACGTCGCCGCGAACACTCCAACTGTGGGAGGAAATACGTGCAGAACAATCCAAGCTGATGCAGCTAGGTATGACGCTTCCAGCAGTACTTGCAATAGTATTAAATTTTATGAGGGACTATGCTGCGGTGGCACCACAGAATCGACAGTGAGTGCAGTAGAAGAAACAACTGCGGCTGCGGCTGCGGCTGTGGTAACAACTGAAGCCCCGGGAACAACTGAAGCCCCAGCAACTGATGCAACAACTTGCTCCCCGTGTCCCAATGGAATCACAGTTCCTCCGGGTACAATAACTGAAGGAACTAGAATTTGTGGCAATATTCAAAGTGATGCTGCTATGTTTGGTGCTGACGACATCATTTGCAGTGTAATTAAGGCGTTTGAAAGCACTTGCTGCCCAGATGTACCTACAACAGCAGCGCCAATAATCACTACGGAGGCCGCTGCGACTACACCAGCTGCAGTTGCAGGTAGTACAACAGCTGATGCTGTTGTTGACTCCACAGATGCCGCTATTGTGAGTAGTACAGTAGCTGTTGCATCGACACAGGCTGTATTCGTACCGACTACAGCTGTTTCTGGATCTTCTTGTGTAGTTTGTCCTGGCGGCATCACTGCTCCTGCGAACGTGCCTACTGTACCCGGTAAAACTTGTGCCGACTTGCTGCCCGATGCAGCACAACAAGAAGCTGGAGATGGTATTTGTGAGTTGATTCAGCAGTCTGAGGGGACTTGTTGCCCTGTTGGGGATTTCGTTGCCTGTTCAGTTTGTGCTGGTGGTCTCACCGCTTCCGGGGCAACTCTTCTTGTCGGAGATATCACTTGTGATGACATAATTGCTGATGCTGCGGAAGTTTCAGAGTCAAGTGATGTTTGTACGCAGGTGAAAGGCTTTGAGAATACTTGCTGCCCTGCTGTTATTGCGTCAACTACCGAGGCCACAACAACACCTGCTGCTGCAACCACCACTGTCACCGCAGCCGAAGCTGGTACTTCTACTGCTGCATCAGTTACTGCTGCTGCATCAGTGTCTTCCACAACTGCGTCATTTGATTTCGATCTAAACATGACCAAAACACCCACGAAGGCGCCAACTCCCACAATTGCTACAATGGCTCCCGTAGGTAATGAAAACTCGCCTCTTTCCAATTCCACTACTATAAGCGGATTCAATGAATTGTATGATCCATCGGCAGGGTTTTCTGTTTCGGTCATGCCTAGATTTGCATTGTCATCCATTGTCATTGCTGGTGTGTATGCCATGTTGAGTTAGCCATGTGAATGTATTAGTTGTAGCTGTAGCGATGAAAGTAGGAGTAGTAGTTCATATCAAGAGTCAATAAGAGTTTAATCCAATTGTTTCAGACTTCGGCTCTCTCGCCGTTATCAAAAAGCCCTTGCATCTTAGAGATCCATTGGAGCTGAGGTTAGGAGCACGAGCAACCAGTTCGGTCGCAACAACTTACCTTTCACTTGATTTTAATTGGGACTCAGCTAAAAGGGAATGTCTGAGACAGTTAGAGTGCAGCCGGGGATGTTGTACTAATTCCTACAGTGGGTAGGATTCTCTTTTTGCGCCAGGGTGTCAGAAAGCTGCTTTTGATTTTTGGGAACCCGATGTGTCAACAAAAGCAAGGTATGTATGTAGCAAGCAGCCAAAGCAAGCAAGCCTGCTAAGCCATGCTTGCTCATAAATCAAAACATTGAGCATTCAGTGGATCACATCGTAGATCTTCTCAATTGATTGCCTACTGCAATCTTTGTCTTTGCTCTTCCTTTCGATCTCCTGATCATCCTTATCTTCACATATTATCTACAATCTGCACCATGACCGAGTTAGGGTCTATGTTGCCTGCTCCATGCACATCGGATATGGCATATCCATGCAACACAACTTCCATCAATGTTGTGTCTCTCAGTTTGGCATGCAGTGGCCTTGCTCTCTTGATGGCGATTTTCTTGACGAAGAAGGTAAATAAGTACATGGAACACTCTCATACTTTCAATGCGCTATCTCAAAGATGTGTGCATCGATGTGTATTGATGTCAACATTTGTCATTGTAATTTACGTTTGAAATGAATATCTTGACACCTCAAATCTTTACTCACCCACTGTCTTTCACCTACACACGTGATGTCTTATCTCTTTCTTGCAGCTTCGAAGCTACGAGCGTGGAACACCTGAAATGAACAAACTCTGCGATAAGATCAAATCGGGTGCGAGAGCCTTCCTCGTCACCGAGTACAAATATCTCACCATGTTCGTCTTCCTCGTCTTCGCTGTTCTTGTAATCATTTACACCCTTGATCCTCCCAGCAATCTTCTCTCATTGGCGGATAATCCGGATCGTCTTGATGGTATTCGTGCTGGTGGATGTTTCATTGGTGGAGCCTTATTGTCGGCAAGTGCCGGCTGGGCTGGGATGAGTGTAGCAACCGATGCCAATGTAAGGACAACTCAAGCAGCTGACAAACAAGGTCTCTCTGTTGCTCTTCGTGTAGCATTCACTGGAGGTGCAGTGATGGGATTTACTGTTGTTGGTCTTGGACTCGCTGGTCTCTCGTTTTTCTTTTGGCTCATGACTCTAAACCGGTGAGTTCCAAGTCATTGTACTTGCACATTTAAGTGTATGCATTGTCGAACCTGACTTTGACTTTATTTCCTTCGTATGGATCAGTTCTGTTGGCGATCTGGGTGGTTCAGAACATGCCGCTGCAAGAAGTTTGATTGCGGCCGTCGATTCTTTGGCTAGTTTTGGCTTTGGGGCTTCTTCGATTGCTCTCTTTGCTCGTGTTGCTGGAGGCATTTACACCAAGGCTGCCGATGTTGGTGCCGATCTTGTCGGTAAAGTCGAGATGGATATTCCTGAAGATGATCCTCGCAATCCTGCTGTAATTGCTGATAATGTAGGTGACAACGTCGGAGATGTAGCGGGAATGGGAGCAGATCTCTTCGAGTCTTTCGTCGGTTCAATCATTGCTGCTGCTACTCTTGCTAACGGGAACGCCGTCAAAGTTGCTCTACCATTTTGGATTGCTGGCGCAGGAATCGTCGCATCCCTGTTTGGATTCTTCGCTGTTTCAACAAAGGATGGAGCTAACCAGAGACAGCTAATGTTCGCTTTGCACAAAGGCGTGATATCATCTTCTGTGCTTGTTCTTGCGTTCAGCGCTGTCATCGTTAGCCAATTCTTCCCAGGTGACCAATCTGCCGAAGGCTGGAAAATCTTTGCCTGCATCGCCATTGGTTTAATCGCGGGGATCTTAATTGGTCAAGCTACTGAGTATTACACATCCTACTCATTTTGGCCTACTCAGAGTATTACTCAAGCCGGAGTTACCGGGCCAGCTACGGTAATTATTCAGGGTCTCGGTATAGGTTAGTATTGCTGGCTTCTCGCATACTTAATTGTACTGGAGGGCGGATGCTTTCTCTTCACTCACGCATGAACTTCACCTCTCTCACTCTCATCAGGTATGATGTCATGCGTACCCCCCGTTCTTATTATTGTTGCCACTATTCTTGGCTGCAATGCTTTGTCTGGAGATTATGGTGTTGGTAAGTTCTCTCTTTCTACCACCTAGGGGGAGTCTTTGCTAAGTGGTCCCTAGCTTTGAGGTGTGACGTCACATTTCTCCGATACGGGGACGTCCAACGCGCGACTCGCCAAGTGTCCGTACCATCAAATCTCTTGCACCTAGCTACTATTTCATGAACTTGAAATTCTCACATAGACTCTTTTGTTGTTGTTCTGTAGCCATGGCAGCAGTTGGCATGCTTTCAACGCTTGGAGTCACGCTAGCCACGGATGCGTACGGTCCTATTGCTGATAATGCTGGCGGTATTGCTGAGATGGCTGAGCTTGAAGAGCGTGTGAGGGAAACAACTGATGCTCTTGATGCCCTTGGAAATACCACCGCTGCTACTGGAAAAGGATTTGCTATCGGATCTGCTGTTCTTACCAGTCTTTCGTTGTTGACTGCATTCAAGGACAAAGCCCAAGTTGGCGTCGCAGATATCGGGGATCCGGTTGTCCTCAGTGGCGTATTGTTTGGAGCGATGCTTCCTTTCTTATTCGCAGCTTTGACAATGCTTTCTGTCCAGAAAGCTGCTGGTGCAATCATCATTGAAGTTCGTCGTCAGTTTGCTACGATTGATGGCCTCCGTGAGGGAACTGCTGAGGCTGACTCTGACAGATGTGTTGCCATTTCGACTCAATCTTCTGTCGAAGAAATGATCCTTCCTGGAGTTTACGCCGTACTATCTCCTCTTATGGCTGGCTTGTTGATTGGACCCAAATGTCTTACAGGAATGCTTGGTGGAGCAATTGCTTCAGGAATGATGCTTGCTATCATGATGGCGAATGCGGGCGGAGCATGGGACAACAGTAAAAAGTACATTGAAATTGAAGGTGCTTGCGGTGGAAAGGGAACTACTACTCACAAGGCTTGTGTCGTCGGTGATACCGTCGGAGAGTGAGTAATGATGAAGATGCTATATTATCTGTTTCATGTCATGTATTCGGTAGCTCATATCCACCACTCTTTTTCCATTCAGTCCTTTCAAGGATACCAGCGGACCCTCACTCAACATCTTGATCAAGCTCATGTCCATGGTCAGTCTTACAGCTGCACCCATCATCAGGGGCTGGCAAGATTGGCAATTCTGGTACTGGGGACTTCTTCCCATTGGGCTCTGTGTCATTGCAACAATTTTGGTTCACCATTACTATTGGAAGAATACGCAAGACATTGCAGCTCCTATTGATGATGTTATCAAGGATGCTCCATTGGCCAAGGATGTTGAGACACCTGCCGCTGAAGAAGAAACCTCGTAGAGACAACTTCGACTTTTTCGTGCTAGAGATAGGGACAGTTTGCAAGCCCTAATTTATTCGTATCGTGTGTTCTTCTAAGTTTCGCTGGCAAGATTTCTCGACATAGTTTGTGCCAACTGATTTGATCAGAGGCACAAGTTATTCGGAACGATGAAACTGTGATGGTCTTTAGACTATAATGATAAGCGTGTGTGTTAACTTATCCACTATACTCATACACGACTTTATCGATTCAAAATACATACACAACTCCATTTTAACACTGAACAGACAACACATGTATGTCAACATGTTCACTTCTTCTTTGTAGTATGCTTCTTACAAAACTCTTCAAAGCTCGAAATAGAGTCGTAGCCAGCTTGTTTTTGTATTTCTGGCATTAGAGCATCCATCATCTCTGAGCCTTTCATTAGCGTCGACTCGATGCTATCATCTTCCATTTATGGCTCAATTGTGGGCTCTTCCGATAAGCTCATTGGCAGTAGATCGTCATTCAAAGGAGATGCGTGCTCATGCAGAGCATCGATTAGAAGCTGCATTTTACTTGGAGGACATGCAAACCGAGCTACTTCGCCTTCACTGCGTTTGTAGATGAGAATGTATGGCACCTTCGTAGCCTTGAGTAGCTTACATATTTCTTCGTTGGCTGCCAAAAGAGGAAGCAAGTGCATATTATATACGTCGAAACGTACGCACAATAAATAAGATCCAACAAATCAAGTTGGTCACTCACCACTGTACTCCATCTGCGCAAACCTTGCTCTATTGCTGTAGATGCCACCTCCACCATTGTTCTGTTCGCCCCAATTCAATGCTAAGTTCTTGTATCGCATATCGAATTGCCTACATGTGCGGCACCAGTGACTGTATACCTTGATGACGGCGGGCCTATCATCCTTGACTACAAACGCTTGGAGATCATCTGGTGAAGTGATATCGATAATGGTTGATTTAATTGCTGGCGATGACGATGGTTGTCGGTTTGGCGGAGGCGTTGATGGTATGTAACTCTGGACGCTGATGCCCGAGTACAAAACGATCAAGACCAGAATGAGTTGAATGATCAATAGACTCATCGTCCAGAAAAATGATTTGAAGATTTCAGATCTTTCAATTGTGAATAATTTTAAAGTATGGTATCATAAGAAGAGAAGAGGCAAGCAAGCAACAGCCACGATTAATTCAAAGTCAACAGCATCAGTCAGCACTTCGTTATTCTGCTATGCTTCATCGCAGTTGTTTTGTGAAGAAGATGATGATGCGCCATCTTTTTTGCATGAGAGTGTATGTGTCGTATCAAATTGTGGCTGAGGTTAATGATTATGATAGGGATAATAAATTCTCCCCTCTCATCTCCCTCTCATCACTACATTATTATCCGATCCCTCCATCTTTCTTCTTTGAAAAGCCAGACAGCGTGGACTTCATTCAGTTGCATAAATGCAGCACAATGGGAAGACAGCATAATAATGCATTGCTGCTGGTGCTCCAAGCTGCTGTTATCACAACAACGATGGTTGTTGCAGCATTTTTTCAGCAATTCCCAAGTGTGAGGAACATCACGTGTCTGTGACATAAAGACATCAGCACTTCATAGCAGCACTTTGGACCGTCGATCATGTGTAACAACCCTCATCTTGGGAACTAACGCACTATTGTTACCAAAACATCTCTTGCGCAGATGTAACTGATACCTCTTGTCAAATTATCACTCTTCCGTTAGAACCTGCATCTGGCGGCACCTTTTGTGTAAGATGTACAGTATTTGGCATTAGCGACAATTCATTTCAAGTATACCGCACCATTGTTGATACGGGCTCACCTTATTTGGTATTACCATTTGCTGGAAACGGTAGTGGACGGAGAGAAGATTTACACAAGTGAAGGATGATGATGCTCTTTTACTATCGCCTTCAGACTATCAATCAACATCAGAAATTTATGGGGCTGTAACAGGACAGATTGATTGGAAGTTGGCAAGCTACTCGTTCCGTGATCCACGATTGCAGATACGACAATATAGCTCTCAAGAAATAACAAGTGCAGGAGTGCTTGGTGTGCTAGATGAAGCACTTACCAACGAGGCGACAGGTGGAGGAACAATTCAGCCATACGGACTATTGGGTTTGATTCAAAACAGCAACCCGGATGCAGACAGGACACGCTTTCCAGATCCACGACCTACATTCTTTGAACAAGAGTGTATAGTAGTTGAAAACGACGTTGTTAGCGGCCGTACAGAAACCAAGCGAATCAAGTCGTTTTGTATGAACGCACCGCTTCAGGAACTTTCGTTCTCGACAGAATCACTGATACAAGATCAATCAAACTCAATGCAGTTGTTTGATTTACGCACATACGGAGACTTTGTTGATCACTACGCGGTGAAAGTTAAATCCATATCCTTTGATGGATTAGAACTTTCGACAAAAGATATCAAACGACCAATCGTAGCAGTCTTTGACTCTGGTTTAACGGGGTGTTTATTGATTAGACCATTCTGGGATTTTGTCCAAAAGTATTATACTGACAACACAACAGATACACGTGACTTCCGTTCAGTGTCAATAGCAGTAAAAGAGGTCGGTGGAGCAGTTTGCAACATAAAGAGCAGTTTTGAAGATGATCAGAGACTATTTTATGTTAATTCAATAGACTTGGACTGGTTTGATGATGAGGCAACTGCTCCATATGTAATCATTTTGGGGCAGACGTTTCTTTCACAAGGTTCCCTCACAATCGATATGGATCAGAGGCTAGCAACATTTCAGTAACTTATTTAATACAATTAAACGTTAAGATGGTCCACCTCTCATTGACCTTGATCAAATGTATTTGTCACATAGTCGTTGAACATCAGGGTTGTTACAAAGTGATCGCACGTTGGCAATTTTTCTTCCATCTCCTTGCTTCACTGCCTCTTCTAACGCTTTCTTCCATAAGCCTGCCTCACACAACAGATCATATCGGTCATCGGCATCGGTCTTGTCCTGCATGCGGCTTACGTAATGCATGATCTCTGCCTCTCCTTGTTTACCTTTGATTGCAGCTAATGCAAAAGGCTTCATTCCAATTGGAGGCTTGGCCCTAGAATCACAGAAGTTTCGCATTACTGCCCATTGTCCACTCTCTGAAAAAGCTCTCACTTTAACATGCCATAGTCGTTTTTCGGGAACTTTGAACTTCTTCGCAATGCGTTCCGCGTCAGCGTTAAGTTTATGCGCTGATCGCTGATCGACGGCTCCGTGCTTTAGAATTGACATGATTGTAGAAGTCACCGAAGATGAAGTGCGGGGCAACCTCGTTTGATCCGTATGCCAGCCTTAGTTGCTCCTGTTCTGCCATTAATTGGATTTGTTCATCAACGCAAGCTTTTTGAAACGCGCAATCTTTACCACCAACATCGAATATCTTTGATGCATCCTTGAGCATTTCTATCTTTTGTTTCTCTCTCTTGTTTCCCTCCATCGATTCCACTAGTAACGCCTTCTTTGCTATCATGAGGCCTGCCTCGGTATGCTTTTGCCTTCTTAGAAAAATGTTTACGGCTGGATTAGCATCGCCCACAGCCAGCGTTCCAAGCCGACAATAATACGACGTAAACATGTTCACTGCTTCCGTTGGAAACTTATTAATAATTCCTGAAAAGTACAAACTCTTTCCCTCCTCATTGTTTGGAAGGCCTCCTTCGTAGGCGCAGATGGTAGTGTAGATAAGATTTGAGTCCCTTGCTTTTGCTGCAACTGCTGCCGCGTCTGCGTAGGCACCAATCGTCAATAGAGCATGCACCCTTGTCTTCGGGGCCCTCCTCAAGCATTATGAGTAAATCTGCAACTCCTTTCCGCCCTGATCGGTGTGCTGCCAATGCCACGGAGGCGTACATACCAGACGACGGTGGTGACGAAAGCGAATCTTCGTCCTCGTCCTGCGTCTTTTTACCACCCTTTTCCTTCCCTTGAATAATGCGGATAGCCTCCTCGGCAATCTGAGAATTGGTCATGCTCGACTCCGGTGGCGAAGATACGAACGCAGATGCCTTCATTGCTCTTGCATAATCACGTACTCTTCTGCCTAGTTTGAGGTATTCTGAAATTGAAGCAGCCAACGATGGTCTACCAGCGGCCATCAATCTTGCCACCACACCCTTTGGCATTACAGCATCGTACTGAGCCGAGGTCATGGCAAATCCAATTCCCTGGCGTCGGATAGCATTCAGAACTCTTAGCTTTCTCGATGCTCTAACGAAGGCTACAGCCTCATGCGACGGTCGCCCAGGAGTTTTATTTCTGTAAGTTTCATCTTTGCATGCAAAATGCAAACCATAGGACGCAGCACGGAGCATACGCTTTTGAACACGAACGTCGAATTCTCCTACGGCTGCTGCTACACAATCAAGGATGGCTTCACTAAGCAAACCCCTCCCTAGCTGTAATGGAGCGTGCTGCGCTCATCTGCATTGGAGCTGCCAGAATCAAATGCATCCGAAAGCGTCAAGTAAAAGCGCACCTGGTTCGATAGACGCCAATACGAAGGAAGGTCAGCAGTACCAGGAGGAACACGCTGCAGTCAATTCCACCACATTGGACGTCAAAACTCGACAACATCCATTTCCTGGACGGAGATATACCTCGGAATCGCCATGAACTCTTGACCCAACCACTGCAGCTGCACCCATTTCATCTTCTTCCCCGTACGGAAATCGTAACCAGTCTCCATAACGGCCCTACACAAGCCAAAACAACCCAAATCCTTTCCAGTGGTAAACACGACACTATCTTCACCACACCAAATGCCATTGATCGTGGTGGAGAAGAACTACCAGATGAGGTACTGAATTCGAGTACTTTTGATTCAAATGTAGTCGAGACAACAGTCAAGATTGAATTGGATGTGAAGCATGCCAAGAAGCGTCCATTAGGAGCAAATGCCATGGAGATAATCGGGCTGATGATGATCCCATTCCTCCCCCGTCATTAATTCGAGATCTACAGTCCACATCTGTTAATCCATTATTCGGACCTTGTTGATGGATTTGCCTCGGCAACAACTACAGAGCCATCTGAGGTGGATAAAACAATTCGAGCCTTCCCGATGGGGAGTACTGTCGAGGCAGCACTGCAATACACCCAAACGATAAATGTTTCGATCTTGCAAACATGGAACGTCGGCAGTGGCGTAACAATCGCGTAATGAGGCGGAGGCGCAAGAAAGAATGGCGAAGCCGATGATGAAATTATCTCGCTCGAGTTGGATCATGATCAAAGAAGAAGATGATGTGATGTCGACTTGGGCACAATCCGTCTCTCGACGAAATATCCATGCCATCCGCATAGGCTGGATCATCATGCTCATCCAACAATTCACACAATTGCCGAATTCATAATCCACACCCAATACCTGCCACACCACCCTCATAACACACGTGCTTCTAATAATTTCCGTTCCACTCATATTTGACTTTACACCTCCCCGAGATGGTGAGGGTGTATGATGACTTCCCGAATTGAACTTGAGTGCAAAGAATGGTGGCAGTACACTCCTTACCAGATAAATCATAAACATAGCGTTAGACTATCACGCAATACAACCACGAGGAACATCGAGACGTAAATCCAATGGTCAATATATCCCCCGGGGCCACGATGCCTGCATTACAGTAGCAGTGGAAGTTGTTGATAAATCCAAGAGTTTCCTGTTTTGGGCGGAGGAAATGGAATCTTGGCCAGTATGGATCCAGCATTGTTCATTATCCGAATGGTTGTTTTAGATCCAAATCCCGAGGATCCCATCCCTCCTCCTGCACTGCCACTGATACCACTGCTGAGAAGTGGAATGGTCACAGCGGCAATTGGTCCACCGTTGGGACATCCTGCTACCAGTGTTGTCGTTGTTGTAGATAATAGTCGAGCTACTTCGGAAGCATCCCCTGACACATTTTGATGTGAGCGGATTGCATCGACGTTATGATTTTGGATACCAAGAGGAGACCAAATCGTTCCTCGTTTCATTTCTTCCTCTCTATTCGTTTGTTGGCTGCTCTGCCCTGATTGCGATTGCTGCTGCTGTGGATTTATCCTTGAGATTATTATTGGTAATAGTACAACCCCAACTAACATTCGGAATACAAATGAAACACGTCGATATGGCAAAATCGCCCAATCCTGCCATGGCGACTCACTTGGCCCACCAGCCATTATGGAGGACGGTTCAACTGCTGATCCGGTAGTGTGGACATGGAGACAGTGTTTAATGCTGCGGGTTGTGTTGTCATGATTGTTGATAGTATTGGTTGAGAAATACGTGTCAGAATTGGAAGTGCCTCCGCTTGTGCCGATAAAGCTGGGATTGTCGTCTTCGTTGTCATCGCTGAATGGATTGGTTCCTGCGCCACCGCCAGTAGACACTTGGTGAGTCGTCAAATGGATTGGTGCTCTTCATCTTTTAGATATTACTGGAACTAGCAACTGCAGTGTAGAGAGAAGAATCCGTAAGATTTGTACTACACAGTCGTAACACAAGTAAGGCACGCACCAGCACAACTCACTCCCGGCCGGAGGACTAGCTGAGCGCAGCGAAGCTAGTATTGTATCTTATTATCACGTTAGTCTAAGCCTACTACTATCCACGAAGTTTCATGGGCATCCTCATTTTTCATTTTTCATTTTCATTTTCATTTTTTGGAAGACACACAATGAAGGGACTCCACATTAAATGGAAGATCTGGGACTGATTTCATTCTTGTCCACTTGCATGTATTGCACTGTGCGTGGCCATAGATTTGTCATGTTCTTCTGCCTCTCCCTACGTACTTTTAATATTGTAGACTAAGATCAAAAGTCTGCAAATTGAGCTTATTGATTTAGACGGGGGCAGTTATAGCTAGAGATATTCTCAGGTTCAGCCACTGAAGTCTGGAGATTGGTTTGGCCCTATGCCCCTTGGCTACTGGACTTCTACTTACTAACACTAACATTGGTCATCCTCAAAGTGCAATATGGTTCTTTACCTTAGAATCTATACTGGCAGCCTTGATTTCATCGTAGGCCCATGACCTGATCTTTCGGCTTTCCATCGTACTGTCCATAGAGTTTGCAGTCGGGGGGGGGGGGGGGGGCTCATTTGATATAGCAGTCTTTCGTAATCTGCTATGGTCTCTAAAACGTCCGGGCGCCAAACGACGAAACATCAGAAGGCTTCAAGGTGGCCATCCCTGATCACCCCATATCATTCATCGGCCATTAAATCATCTAATGAAAAGAATGAACTATTCATCTTCTTTCTGGACTTTAGATAAGGTCGGTCATGTTAAAATCTGGAAAAGGGCAGCAAATGGCTTCATAGCTTAGAGTGCGAATTCAAGAGACATTGCGGAAACAACTCTACGACTTCGTCAGGCTCACGACAGTTGGCAAAGTTTGTTAACGTGTGCGTCCTCTAGAGATTTCTGCGAGGAGTGTTCGTCTAAATGAGTTAATCATTCCTGGGGGGGGACAATGCTCGCACTGACCCTCCCCTCATCAACTTGTCCTTGTCCCCATCTCAATGCAACCTGTTATCACGTTGCATCCGTGATGGACTCTTCCAACGAAACGTTCCTTTTTGCCCAGTCAGCTCGGATTTGGATAGGCGTTAGTTACCATTATCGAAGCGGTTTTTAGGCCCAATGACAACGGGACCCCAATTTATTACACACCTCATTCCTCTGACTAGTCGCCTCAAAATTCCTCATCTTTTAGCTTCAAGCAATTAATGTTCATGTGGGTTTTGAAATGCCATACATACGAAATTAAAGGCCTGGGAAGGGCCGTCCACATTTGGCCGAACTCCTTACTTCCCTTAGTTCCGTGGAGCCAAATGGAAGTGCCGCCCGTTTTGGTTTTTTCACCTATAGAGCAGGGAAGAGGTGGTTTCCCATCAACCTTTGATGTATATTTGGGTGATGAAAGAATTGACTTGCAGACTCAATCATAATGTTCTTTGATCTTCTCTTCTCCCTCTGGAAACTTTTGCGTTTGTAACACATCTAGGCTCGGGGAACTTGAAATCTGGTGCACTTTGGCATTCACAGGTCACTATCCACTTCTGATGCACACCAATGCAAAGCGAACGGAACATCAGGGTAGCCGTTCTTTCAAACATGTTCACCACACGGCTCGTGCAGATTAGGCCCTGGATGTGGCTTCATCATTAAACCAATATAATGAGAAAATAAAACCATCGTTCCTATTGATTCGCCAGCTCTCCCTGCTTTCCTTCTAGGTTCTGCTTCAGAATAATTGTAATATCCAAGCTCGGTAGGACGAGGTACTCTTAAAGCCAAGCCATATTCTTTTCGGGGGCATTCCTGAGACTATCCCAGTCAGTGAATCGTTCTCCCCAGATACGATCGTTTAGAGAATCTTTATGAATTGGGCGGAAACACGAAGGCTAGGACTCTTGGTAGAAAATTCTCCGCTTTATATTTCATTTTGCTGTGTTGTATCTTCTTTTGGCAGCAGATGCGGCGTATCAATATCGCGGTTGTGAGGCATATCGATCTCGTTGTTGTGGTTTTGCACTGAGTTTTCGGGCAAGAGGTTCTAATTTGAGCAGACGATAGAATACTAAAACTGATGTGCAAAGTAAGGTCCTCTGAACTATATGGCCTCCTCTTCTTTGCCTCCGCAGGGGCTGGTTGTGGTGCTGCTACTTCTGTTGCTGCTGGGCGGATCCATCTTATTAACCGAATACGGCTAGTCTCCCGTAGCCTCAAGCCAAGTAGCGCTAGCACAGTTGGATGATCGCCTTAGGGACATCTCAAACTGTTTTGGCCTGCGCGCGACTCTTAGCGACTATTCCGATCCGTTAGAAATCTCTACGCAGAGGTCGATCGTTTGAACCCTCAAAACTCATTTTCGCTCATTTTACACGGCAACACCATGGTGAACCGACCGCCGGTAGCGTAGGGCAGAAGAATCATCGGCACCACCAAATCCCGCCGCTGACAGTCTCGATGGGTCGATATGAGCCCATGATGTGAAGGATCTACCACGAGAACGGTGATCGGCTTTATTTCTTGCTGGCTAGCGTCCAGCTAGTAAAAATTAATTCAAACGACAACCAGCCCCTACACAAGTATGCGCCCATGTGCCTTCAACAACCCCCACACGATGCAACAACTCAGTCATATCGACAGACTAACGATGGAAGGCGCATAGGCTAGGGTAATTTCCTTTCGGGAACGCCGGAAAGGCACATTGATTAACAACCCCAGTAACGGATTTTGTAGTAATGTGGACGCTGAGGAGGGGCCGCCAGGAGAATAACAACAACATATCTGAGTAGGGAGTGATTGGGGGAGTCAAGGCTGTGTGTTGGATTAGAGGGTTTGGGGCCAATTGTCGGTGTTGGGGGCGGTAAGAAAGTCCCTGTTCATCTGACTTCGTGACATGAACAAATTGCATATCGGCTATCGGCTGAAGCGACAGCGCAGCATTTTCCACGGTTCTAAGATCAATACGACGCAATAATCCGAATGGTTCAAAGATTAAACATGACCTACGAAAGGGCTGCACTTCTGTGCGTCTGGCGCGACGATACGGCTCATCTACTCGACAACAGTGCCCTGGATTTATCACACAACACGCTTGAGCTGATGAGAGGAACAAGGGACGGATATCAACCACCACTCACGATAGTGAAGCACTTAATCTCACTAATAGCTGTAGACTTATGAGAGACAACTGACGGGGCAGTTAGCTGGTGTTGGTGTGGTCAAGTTGCTATAACTACTATCCAATTGTGACTTGCATTTGTGGTAGGACACTGTACACGAAAGGTGACAACAGAGTTTTCAATTCTGATATGTCATGATAACAATCAACTAGAGAAATCAATAAAGGGAATGACCGCTTGATTAACATTGGAGGTTGCGTGATAATTATGGAGAGATGATGTTCGTGTCACATAACAACACTACTTGCACCTACAGTGAGGTGATGGCAGTAGAGAAAGATGGGCATTGCACAGGCAGACAGATGGTATTTGTTTTCAACAGCATCAGAGAAACATTGGAGAACATCTATTTTCAATGTGGACGGAAACGTAGCTATTATATGCCAAGGACCGGGCTGTGATCTGACAGTATGAAGATGAAAATGTTGAAGCGCCTTATGTCTAAAGTTGAACCAATGATGTATTTCAACAAAAGTTAAATTAATAATTCAAATTTATTCAACTGTATCGTAGCTATTGTGAAGCAGTGTCCGTAAAAGCCAAATGCTGCTGTAATACATTGTCAATTACATCCACGTACCAAAGTTATGATAAGAGTGATAGGGCAATGGAATAAAAAATACAGACTAACTCCAGATGGAAATTGCCACAAGTATGCCTCGTGGTACCCCCACACTCGATTGCATATAATATGGAGAGCCTCTTCTTAGCATAAGGTCTCAATGAACTGGCCATTACCGCTCCTTTTATGCGACTTTGTCATATGATGCAACAAACCACCCCCAAATGTATCATCGTCAATGATGACCATTATACGTCGATTCCAGGCAATTTCGCCCGCCACCACTTGTACCATCGGATTCTACATGGAAAATGGGTCTGGTGGAAGGGAAGTTAATTATTTAGTCCATCTGTCATTTACTATTGTTTAGGATACTTGGTTTTTTCTTACTTTGTTTAGTGTTACTGAGGTCTTCTATGCATGGCGCGGCTGGGTAGTTAGGGTTTGAGTTGGCAGTAGTATGTGGGTCGGGAGCTCCTCCGGAAGCGCGCAGCAGGCCAAGACAATTTCGAAACGTTGTAGGACCTCCAGGAGGATTATGGATTGGGGGCACCAAGCCCCCTTTTATGTCCTCTTTCCCCTCTTTTTTGGACGGGCGACAAATCTCCCGCGGGTGAATATGGCGACGGGTTGTTTGGTGGTAACAACGGTCACTACCCGCGGACACAACTGTCACTACGGTCACTACCCGCGGGTTGTGACCGTAGTGACCGTAGTGACCAGGGCGGGCGGTTTGGCAGTCTATCTATCGAAATTGATTGTAGCAGTTGACGGCTGTTATTGCATCATCGCCTCAAAAGGGTAGAATACCTACTATCGTCCTTTCGATCTTGAGAGCATAGTTGTTGTGTTGCTGCGGTCAGGTTGGCGATCTGAGTGCGCTTCCACCGCCCGGTTCGGATGTTTTTTTTTGGCGATTTCTTAGAGCAAAACTTGACGCCGACACTACTGCACCTACCACCACCCCTCTATTGGCCGGCTCCGATCTATAAACTGTCAAATCCGCCTCTGGTATATCACAGACTAATATGTATGTTATGGAGAAGTGGCAGAAATACTTCTGCTAGACTCTGAATCGAAGCCTTGTAATGAATAAAGTTTTGTCATTACATCCCTATAAATGATAATTAATTCACCTTTACGAAAAGATTTCATCTACTGCGATACAATGCAGGTGTGATCATTGCTCGGACGGCGATGGCGTGTAACATTTCGTTGATGTTGCACTATCAGACTCTTACTCTAAGCCGATGCCCCCTCAGTGTTGCCTTTGTTCAGTTCAAAGTGATTGCTCAGGCTAAGCTCCAACAAGTGTCTGGTTGTTTATACTGATAATACAGTCTCCATTGTCTGTTGCAATCTACTCGAGCAGGAATACTCCATTATCATTCTTTTCAGCAATCACTCTGTTGTCTTCTCTAACCTTGCTTCCCATTCTCGCATCATAATCTCTACCTTGGCAACTTTCATCCCAATTATTACTGCTTGTGTCAATGATCTCTCTGTGGTCCACTGGCATAGTCCACTCTCATCTTTGGTGTGATGTACATGTTGCTGCACGTTGTTATTGTCGGCGCTATTTGTGACTGAGGCGTCTTCAGTATTGTCATCATAGGATTTTGTATCTTTATTATCAGCGGTAGACACATCATGATATGCGAGCCATCGTTGCTCAACAACATCTTCCAACATGATGCTTCCTAATCTATCAAGACTCATGAATTTACCTGAGGCAATTCTTTCATCTGTCATGGTGACACAAATCCTTGATCCGAGGAGACGATGGATGGTGTCGAGAACTTCACCGTCGGCTGGAGAAGTCGTCATCATGAATACAGACGCCACAAGTACAGGGAACGAGGAGTCGAGAGGCGAAGAGTCAAAGCCGGGCAATTATATCTAACAACTGAAGTGTGAGCGTAGCGGAGTAGGTAGGCTGTAGTAGGATGGCTCAGAGAAGGGCAGCATATTGAATCAGTATTGTAGGAATAATAGAATGATGGGTGTAGTGTCGGCGTCAAGTTTTGCTCAAGAATCGCCAAAAAGAAACGCATCCGAACCGGCGGGGGTGGAAGCGTACTCAGATCGCCAACCTGACCACAGCAACACAACACTATGCTCTCAAGATCGATAAGGGCGATATTATTCTACCCTTTTGAAGCGATGATGCAATTGCAGCGCTGCCTAAATAAACATAAGAGGCGGGTGCTCTGGCCGCGACATTTTGTAGTCGGTCACAACGGTCACTACAGTCACACAACCCGCGGGTAGTGACCGTTGTGACCGTTGTGTCCGGCGGGCGGTTTTTAGTGCCTGGTCACAACCCGCGGGTAGTGACCTCACATCAGCGGGCGATTTGTTGCCCGTCCAAAAAAGAGGGGAAAGATGACATAAAAGGGGGCTTGGTGCCCCCAATCCATAATCCTCCTGGGGGTGGAAGCGTACTCAGATCGCCAACCTGCAACGTCCCGGTTTAGCGATTTGCTAAACAGGGTGTAATTTTTACTACTAAAATATATAGTTGGTGAAGTAAACCCTGTGTTTTGATCGCTAACCGGAACGTTGCTGACCACAGCAACACAACACTATACTCTCAAGATCGATATTATTCTAGCCTTTTGAAGCGATGATGCAATTGCAGCGCTGCCTAAATAATAACAATAATATAAACATATTAGAGGCGGGTGCTTTGGCCTGCGCCATTTTGTAGTCGGTCACAACGGTCACTACAGCACAACCCGCGGGTAGTGACCGTAGTGACCGTAGTGTCCGGCGGGCGGTTTTTAGTGCCTGGTCACAACCCGCGGGTAGTGACCTCACAAGTGGGCGATTTGTCGCCCGTCCAAAAAAGAGAAGAAAGAGGACATAAAAGGGGGCTTGGAGCCCCCAATCCATAATCCTCCGTAGCCTCCATCCCAGCCAGCAACACACACGTTTTTTGTACATAAGATGTATGTACGTAAGTTTACTTACTACTAAAGGTAGTGAGTAGGTGTGAGTTGGTAGTGAGCAGGTAGAGTTGGTATGGTAGTGATTTGGTAGTGATCTGTGCGAGTTGGTAAGTTGGTACACTACCAAAGCTTGGACATCATATCATGGATACGAATGCTGCGCAAGAAGGGGGAGTGCCACCTGCCACCAGCTGTGGTAGGCGAGCCTGGGTGGCTGCATGTGTGGTGATCTTCTTTTCTGCGAGCAACTTGTATCAAGTTGAAGTACAAGATTACGTACAAGTTGATACATTATACAAAGTTAATCAGACTAGGACAGCCAATCCTCCTCCTGAGCAGTGCTTAAATCTGGAAATAAAGCAAGATATGGATTCATTGATAGCAAGTGCTCGACAGGTCTTCATTACCATGCCAGCAAAAGCAGGTGGGACTTCCATGAAAAGATTTACTGAAAAATGCATGAATAATCGTGGTCATGGATCAATTGACAACATCCTCAACAACGGACTGTTTAACAAAAAATCCTTGATCCGTAAGGTACATGCCGATTCGATTGTCTCATCACATTTATATGACAGTAATGGTCTAATTCGACTAGCCAAATATCCCTCCCGAGAGACTTTGATGATCCACATCCACCGTGAAGAGACGAAACGTGTCGTTTCAGGAGTCAAGACAGTGATGAGTACAATTTGCAATGGCTCACGGAGCTATGGTCTCAGTGCCAAAAAGAATGGTACTGTTGAATGCATCCTTGAAGAAGGTCCGGTTGTGGATTTAATTGCTAAACGAGAAGGTGAAGTACAATTTGCTACACACGATATCTTGAACTGCGCATCATACGAAGCATTACAAGATAATGGTCCTCAGCTTGTGATCATCAACTACAAACAAGTGGATAAGTTGCAGGCACTCCTTGCTAAGCATCACTGCCCGCAGCTTGAACTGCCTGTTCGTGAAAACATTGCAGCAGATAAGAGCATGGATGTATTTCTGAAACTGGAGACGACCGGCGGCGTGATCAACATAGACGATTGGCTGCACGAGAAGGGACCATCTTTGGAGGTAGCATTGAATCTGAGAAAGGATGCATCCTGCCAGGCTAAGACATTTCACATGGAAGATGAATTATTTGGATGTCCTGATGAAGCTTTGTGGGTTACGACGGAGAGCATCAAAGGCTGGTGATGAAAAGAATATAGAATAAGTTCGATATTGTATGTAGTATTTCATACGTCCCCTGAGACAAAACCTTAAGACGGATTGCATTGGTAGAAGCGATTGGTGTTGCCAGTGGTATCAGATAATATGTAACACCACCTGGTCTATTTAGTATATACCAATCGCCAAATACTTGCACGGCTGCGGGATAATGAGTGCAAACCCAAAGGTTCGCCTATGTATGAATTCCCACGTAGAATGTACAGAGACCAAATGTACGTATATATAAGTTAAATAACAGCCGCATCATCGTTCACTGACGAATAGCTGGAGATAGCTGGTAGCTGGGCTACTATCTTCCCGAAAACAGTTGTAGAGCAACACCATACATCAATACCATTAATGGATGAAAGACCTCACCCCCTTTTTAACCTTCAAATTACGCAATATTCCCTTATCTGCACTGACAGCCATTATCCAATAGGCTAAGCTTTGCATTATTATCTGACATTTCATAACTTCTGACCAAGAATTTCACCCTCTCTTGACAAACTAATTTGTGTCCCCAACCAGAAATTATTTCCACAAAAGTTGTCATTGCTGTCATCTTCACTCTCTTCATTGTCAATGAAGTCCTTCACATTGTCATTCCTTGACTGCTGTCTCACCGCAAATAATTCTGACCCAAATCTAGGGCGCTCGTTTTGAGCCAAGTACTTTCGGAATGGCTGGTCTGCTCCAACTTTGTAGTTTTGATATACATTGAACCCATAATCTTGCACCCTAGTTATAAGGTTGTAGCATTCATGGGCATGAAGAAACTTTTCAGTAGTATACTCAAATTTGAGGATATCTATATTCATTGCAAGTGTGGATCCCATTCCTTCCAATATGTTACACTCAAACCCCTACACATGACATCACATTATTGAAAGAGACATTGTGAGATGTAAGAAGGAAAGAAAAAAGCTTGATGTCTGCATAAGATAGGCTCACCTGTGCATCCATCTTCACCAACTTTATGTGGATATTCTCGCTTCGTAGAATAGAATCTAATCGCTCGACATTTACTGTATAGGATAGTTTTTGATCCCATCTCTGCTTTCCAAAGTCTTTCACCTTCTTCCCAATAATTGCATTTCCCATATTGCCTACTGGAGCATAAATTGTGTCAGTAGAAGTTTTTATTGCCTAACCCAACTGGAATAACTCTAATCCTATCTTTGTATTTTTTTGCCATGTTCATTATTGACCTTTTCAAATTGTACAGATTCATAGGATGTGGTTCAATGGCAATGATTTGGGCATTAGTCTCCAGCAGCATTTCCATTACACAACTGCCAATATTAGCCCCAATTTCTAAGTACACCGGCACACGCCCTAGGAAGTGTTGTTGGGACTCATTCCAAAGAGAAGGTAAGACATTGCAATCCATCCATCTCTTTTCTCGGCGTATACTATCCGACACATACAAGTCCGATGACGTGTGTACACATAGCTCTGCTTCTTGGTGGGTGACAGAAGATTCAAATGTCGTCATTTCGCAATCAAAGTTCTCTTCTTGAGGATTGGAATCAGTTTCTTGGTACCAATCAGCAATAATCCAAGGTACCCTGCCAGCCCTCCCATACTTCTTGATCACACTGTCAACTCCGTTCAAGTGCAAGTTCTGAAGCATTTGCTTTTGCTGTGTTGCATCTTCTTTTGGCAGCAGATGCTGCGGTGTATCAATATCGCGGTTGTGAGGCATATCGATCTCGTTATTGTGGTTTTGCACTGAGTTTCGGGCAAGAGGTTCCAATTTGAGCAGCGATAGAATAACAAAACTGATTGTGAAAAGTAAGGTCCTCTGAACATATATGGCTCCTCTTCTTTGCCTCCGCAGGGGCGGTGGTGGTGATGGTGCTAATACTTCTGCTGCTTTTGTTGCTGCTATCGGATCCATCTTATTAACTAGATAGTAATAGCCCAGCTATATTCGTTTAATTTTTGGCAGACGTCAGAGTTTTTAATTAACTATTTGGCGAAGGGTTGACTAGAGAGAAAGGGGGTTGCTTCTGTTACTTCAGTGCAGTGGATAGTATCAAAGGCTATGGAACAATGGTGTTTCATTTGCTGAACCAAGGGAATACCTGAACAGCGGCCGCGTGCTGCCTTCGCTTATATCCAATCTTTCATCACTTTTATGTTTTGACAAGAGTAGTGCGCACAGGACGAAGTTGGCGCCTTTTTTTCGGCAACAATGACGCGCGCAGCGCGCAGCTGTCGACGCTATCATTTCATACATATTGTACTGTATGATTGCCCTCAAAGTGCACGCCCCAAAATGCTAGACCACTTTTTGTGGCTTCCAGAAGGAATTTTCCAAAATTTCTTTTCGTGAAGATATGCGTCGGAATCAGTAGAATATCTTCACGAAGCCCAAAAATAATATGTAATATGTTTCAGTTTCAACACTCTTAAAGTGGGTTAGATGAAATTAGTTTTGAGCAAGCGGTGGGAAACGGTACTAAGTACTAATTCCTACGTATGAGTATGTAGATTTGACTCGATTCCAAAAAAAATGATCTCTAAAACGACATGACCATGGTGAAAATCGGCTCCCTACGACCAGCCATAACTCCAAAACTACACGGTTGTAGACACTACTTCCAGCGGCGAATGTCATTTATATGGTCGTTAGAATCTCATTGATACCTTACTTGTCCACTAACTCAAGAAATTGAAGTCAAGGTGTCATTTTGAGGGCAACCGTACAGTAGTGTTTAGTCAACCCCATTATGGTCCCCCACTCTCCAATAGCGTCTTAATGAACATAAAATCATAATTAGATGAATAGCTGGGATACTATTAGTTAATAAGATGGATCCGATAGCAGCAACAGAAGTAGCAGCACCACCACCGCCCCGGCGGAGGCAAAGAAGAGGAGCCATATATGTTCAGAGGACCTTACTTTTCACAATCAGTTTTGTTATTCTATCGCTGCTCAAATTGGAACCTCTTGCCCGAAACTCAGGGGAAGACCACAACAACGAGATCGATATGCCTCACAACCGCGATCAAGAGGGAATTGACAAGGGAATTCCCCGTTCTCTTATCTTCGTCGACACTCGTTATCACAATATCAGTGAATTTCCTCGCTTGGTGAGAGAAAACATTGACAACACAATCAAAATGTATTCCGATCATTGGAATGAAACGAATGTATCTATATGGTTCCTTGGTGCAGAACAATGTGAAATAAGTAATCCAAGCTCAATCACCAGATTTGCTAGATTTTACCACAATGAGACCCTTTGGACCATACAAGTCAGACATTTGTCGTGTTGCAGCTTTGTATCAACAGGGTGGGTACTACTTTGACAATGATGTGGAAGTCACCGAAGCCATTTCTACTGACAACATTACATTCATCATGCCTATTACGTTACACAAAATGAAAGACGAGTATATGGCTTCCAACACTTTTATTGGTGCAACACCTAGACATGTTATCATTCAAGAAACTTTTGATGCGATTGTTGACTATTACAGAAACAACCACACTTATGACCTTCATGACCAAATGGGTCCAGCAACCTTGTGGAACGGCTATATTCAAGCATCCAAGAAGTATTCTTGTGATTCCTCTGCTGCTATCAGTAGTGAATGTAACAACACATGGTCTATTTTTGATTTGACACAAATCAACTTGGAACAGAGAAAAGAGCTCTATCCGGAAGTAAAACGTCGCAAGGGATGGGGATGTTGCTGCAATTGGGTGATACATAGTTCAAAGTTGCAAAAGATCTATTTTTGGAGTCGCTTCTTGGGCGCAGGTGGGTCTTGTCGGTTTAAGGGAGGTAAGACTGCCGATGATATCGAATAGAAAGAAAGAACCAGTCTAGCAAGGGGAATCTTTTGAGAGCAATGACGAACCAGATGCAAGGGTATGGGCTGAACCTGAAAAAATCGATGCTGCGCGCAGACTATCATTCAGGCCTCATTCAGGCCAACCTTTGGGGCATAGTGTGCCTTGGAAATTTACAACAAAATCGCTGAGGCAATACCGCCGACTCTGACCTCTTCTTTACCTACTGAGTGATGGGCTGTACCGCTTGGTTTGGTCAGAGTCGAGACGAAGCCACTATATCATAGCGGTCGATAGTAGGCCATTTTGCGTTAGATTTTTTGAAGCAGATTTGATATGTTTATTAGGAGATGAAGATAAGTTGTATAATATGAACAAACAATTAAATTTACAGCTTTAAATCTCCTCCTATACAGCTTATATTATCCCCTCGATGATGGTGCCATTAGTAGATGGGTTTGAGGCTGTTCTTGTCCAGCACAGCACGGGCAGCAGTTTCAGTCTCAATTCTTAATTCATTTCCATCCTCGGCATGACACTTCTTCCAGCCCACACGACGGAGGATGAGCGGCGTTGTCCCTTCAATTCATCTTTCCTCACCTTCGTAATCACCTCAACAGTACTATGGTGCAGTTGCAACGGACGGAAAAATTGGTACATTGCTTAATTTGTTTTGACCAACAAATGCCTACTTCTCAAACTCCTACTCCTATTATTCAGTTTGAACAGAATTGAAGAACGCCCTCTCGCAAAGGGATGGGAATGTAGACGTGTAATATTATGATCGCCTTCATTCATCGAGGCATAATAATAGACCACTCTCGCCCATAACATTATATATCGCCATCATTGTATAGCACCTCGTAATGAATCAACCACTTGAGAAGTATTTGATGTTTGCCACTAATTCAGACATTTTCCAGAGATGCATACATGACTTCTATGACAATGGCATCAGATGTAGACATAGACTGGTTCAGGGTTAATGCGTGAGGTATTATTGATGAGTTCGAGACGCCAAGGTGGTTGGAGGAGGGTTCAAGAAGGGTATTGATCCAACCTCACTATGTAGGTTTTTCAGTGGTTCAGTGGTTCAACTCTTGCGCGTGGTCAATACTTTGGTGTAATCATGAGCGGACCCAACATCAACGCTGCTCAAACACTGACGGAGTTACCCTTGCTTAGCATATTGGGAGGGTACTACTGAATTAATCTGCGCAACATTCACCAATAGGATGATATGATGTGACCAATAATAGTTTCTGCAACACAAAACACGACACCTCGTCACAGATGTGTGCAACAAAGGTAGTACGAGCAAGTGTTGGCGAGATTATTTTGAAGGCACAAAAAGTTGGGCGGTTGGCGGTGGTTGTTGGTTTTAGACAAGATAGCTGCATCTATAGAATCCTAGGAAAAATCACTTTCGTAGTATTTTAGATCTTTATGCTTTAGATCTGAACAGTGTAGATAGTTAGAAAGGCAAAAGGAAAATGCACAGAATGTTTTGAAAAACATGCAGTGAAAAATCTATCTATAGATCATGGGACATTAGATATTTACCCTTTCCTAGATAGAGGAGCGTATAATTTAAGGAATTGATATTTTAAGGAAAAAGTTGGCTCTAGCTCCAGCGGGGCTCAAAATTCTGGAAAATTAGGGAAAAAGGGTGTAAATGCACTGCAAAGAGCAACGAAACAGACCACAAAGGCTTTTAGATCAAGTAGTTTACGCTATCGTTGACCTATGCAATGTTATTTCTATGATATTATTATCATTTGCATTCATAGCAGTGGCACGTATTTTCACATCATGAGACATCATCATTTTGGATTGGGAGCATCACCTCTCTGGAAGCACACACATCTGCTCATCTCTCCTCCTCCAAGCATGACCCGCGATATTATAATCCTCTAAATAGTTGTTTGCAGTGGTTTGGTGGCTTTGTGCGGCATGGAAAGCTCTTCGCTGCCTATGATGTGTGGAATGATCGACATCATTGCATCTTTGCCAATTTTTTGTGCGCGTTTGTGTTGGAATATTCATGAACTTGAAAGTTCCATCCGATGCAGCTTGATCAGTGGAGCATTTTGAGCTACTTTTTAGAGCATAGTTCGGTATGTAGCGTATTTTATAGCCCGAATAGGACGGAAAGTACCATTTTCCTTAATTTTATCCATTCCTATAGCTCAGCTAATCTCGGATTATTTTTTGACATGTCATATCTCGAAAAGTTTTCACTTTTGAAAATGGGATAAATTTTGCGGAGATCTTTCATTTGAGCCACTAAAAACGACCATCCTCCAACTTTGGTAAAAGCTATATTTTTTTACAAAAAAGCTTTCCTAAAAAAGTTTTCTACTCTACCCTTGACTATTGTAAGATACTTATTAGTAATAGTCAACATCCTTTGGATTTGCAACCTCCATTTTGATGGGCAATAGCCTTGTTTGGGTTTAGCTTGTATTTATAGTGTAGATTATAATTGATGGATCCGCCAGCAGCAACTGAATTAGCAGTACCACCCCAGCAGAGGAGGCGAAGAAGAGGAATCCGCTATGTTGAGTGGACCCTTCATTTCACAATCACCTTTGTTATTCTATCGCTGCTCAAATTGGAACCCCATACCCGAAACTCAGTGCAAGATCACAACAACGAGATTGATATGCCTCACAACCGCGATATTGATACGCCGCAGCTGCTACTGCAATCAATAGAAACGGGAGCTACCAATACAAAGCAAAGTCAAAGTTCCTTCGACGTTCACCTTCAAAATGAGGACAAAAAGTCAGCAAATATGTTCGAATGGAAATGCTGGGATAAGTGCTCTTGTCTACCCGCAGCTCAGTTAATCACAGAAGGAAAAGGCAATAGCACCAATGCAAAGGTCACCATCATGCATCAGTCTTACAAATCTTCCGATCCTCACACATGGCACTGGGGATGGAAATCACAGCGTCAGACATGGATAGATTTACATCCTGATTGGCTTTTTATCTTCTGGGATGACGAGCAAAATGCCTTACTTGCCAAATGCACAGGCTACGATGATGTACTTGAGGGAAGATCTGGCATACAATCAGCTGATTTGTCTCGGCTACTGTACTTGAATGAGTATGGTGGTTTGTATACAGATATGGATTATATTGCTCTTCAGAATCACGAACATGTCTTCAACCTTGACAAAAATCAAGTAAATCTTCAACAAATACTGTTACAAGGGCGTCAAGATCAAGTTATTGGTTTTGAATGGGGGTATGCAAGAAATCAACAACATCCATTATGGGCATTTTGTCTCAATATTGCAAGACGCCAGAAAGGTCCGTCAAAGAGGAAGGGCTGTCCAATCTGGTACACAGGCCCGAAGTTTTTGAATCGGTGTGTGAAGAAGTACTTTAAGCAGCAAAACAAGGAGTTGGAGCATATGGTCTCTTACGGACATAATGATTTGATGATATTGGAGCCTAATTTGATTGCCCCAGTTCGAGGCGATGATTTCACTTCAGAATGTGGAAAGTGGAGAAACCATGAAGGCCAAAATGAGAGTAAATGGACGACTGAATGGCCAGAAAGCTCCTGCATTCAATATTTAAATGGCATCGGTGCATTTGCTGTGACACTATACAGCCATAGCTGGGGTGAGGGTCTGAAATGTTAGGCTTTTTCCCTTCAGTGAATTTGTAGATGTTACTTCTTTTCCTTTCGAATTTATTCAAACCAGACACTGTCCAATACTGCGATCTCGCTCTATCTTATCTGCCACATTGTTATTTGATTACTCTGCCTGCCTTGACTGTTTGGTCATGATCCCAAGGATACGCGCACACACAAAAGAGGAATCATCTTTTTATCATAATGTCAATTCCTATGATACCTAATTATCTTGTTTCCATCCTAAGTGTATTACTGATAGCCCATGTCATTCAAGCCATTCCAGCCGATCTCCAGCTAGGATCCACTATATCTAGAATACTACTCAAAACTCCAACATCATCCATACTATCTTCATTGTGAAAATCTTCCCCATACTGATTATTTCTCGCCAAATCACGAAAGACGCGCCCACCGATTACAAATTCATAACAACGAAAGTTTGTACTCGATCTTACCGGTGGTTTACGACAGGCTATGATGCGCATCCGGGTATATCCTGCTTGTGATGAGTCATCGCCCACACAGCCCTTGGTATGATTGTAAATGAATTTGTACTCGAGCACAGACCCCTTGGCTACCCCCTCAAAGACTACCTGTCCATCCACTTCAATCGAATACTTTCCAGAATGTGTGGACCATGTTAACCTTGTCTCATGTTCTTCTAGTATCAAATTTCCATCCTCTGTATTTTTTGGAAATCCATATGTCCACGTAGCTTGTCGTTTGCTTTGTGGCTTCTTCTTACCAATATGCTCCACATCGAAATTGAGTTGATAGATAGATGGTGGTGCTTGTGGCTTGTTGTCGAATGATGATGGTTTGGGCATACTGCTATTAAAAGGTTCTGCTGCTGCTTTCATCTGGTCTGTTAGTTCTACCTCGCCACTGTGATTATTTGTTGCTGCAGCCGCTGCCGCAGTGCTACTTTGCGGAGAGCCATTGTCCAATGCATCCCCCGAGGCGCCGGATAGGAGATCGACGGATGACATGTCAACTGATAGTATGTCGCTTTGAGTTTGAGCAATGCTGGGGAAGTCTCCTCCTCCGGTTGCAAAAGGACCGTTTGCGAAAGGATCTAAATGATCTGTCATTGTGAAAGATTTTAAGGAGCCAGACACAGACAGCAGAAGTCAATAAATCACTCCGCTTCTCTTGCTGCCACTTATGGTATGCTACACTTCAGGCGGCTACGGCGGGCAAAATACTTATCAATGCATACTCACAATGCAATCATGTACAATAACGTCGACTCTGATGCTTCTAAAGCATGCCGCATCGCAGCAGCTGGATTTTCAAACGACAAAATCTGACAAAGAAGATGGCGTCTAGAAGTTGAGATGGTGTCTCTTTTTACACTGATATCTGGCTGGGCCGAATTATTCCCTCATCTGCAATCTGCAACTCAAAACACAGTTTGTACCGCTAATAACCATGTCGACAACATCAGCCCCTCCCCCTCCCCCAGCAACCATGTCAAAACCCAAGGCAATCCCCCTGGTCCCAATCCCCACATCCTGCTTCGACGAAAACCACCTCCCCTCCGTCCTCCACCAACCCGACCCAATGACACCCGAAGCAGAACGGCAAGCCCGCCGCCGCACCTGTCGCTTCATCGAAGAGGCCGGCGGACAACGCTGCCTCCGCCTCCCCCGCGTAACCATCGCCACCGCCACTGTATTCTTCCATCGGTTCTATGCCAAACAAGCCTTTCAAGAGCATGATCGCTTCGAAGTCGCCATGGCATGTCTATTACTGGCGGGGAAAACGGAAGAAAGTCCCAAGAAGCTGGATTTTGTCATTAGAGAATGTTGGAAGTTACGACGAAAGGCACAACAGCAGCAGTTGCAGAATAAATTGGTCTCCGGTGGTGATAGTCCCAATGTCGGCGGTATGAGTCCCACTAATATCATGTCATCCCCCTCTTCGTCTTCGGGAGGGGATCTTCACATGAAATCAGATGAATTTGCCAGATTGAAAGAACGAGTGTTATTATTAGAGCGTGTCATTCTACACACTATTGGATTTGAGTTGAGTATAGACCACCCTTTCAAATTTCTAATTGATTGTGCTCAGGGATTAAGCAAGAAGCGGTTATTGGAATACAATCCTACCAAAAAGGCCAAGTTGGTGGGGAAAGATGGACAACCTATGGGGAAACCACAGCAGAATAATCAATTGGTACAAGAATTGGCACAAAATGCGATTAGTTTTGCGAATGATTCATTGCATACGTCACTATGTCTGCAATTTAGTGCACAACAAATTGCCATGGCGTGCGTGTACCTCTCTGGGACTCATGCGGGTATTGGTCCTATTGCGGGGAAGACGTGGCTCGACTTGTTAGATGGTATTAGTGCGGAGGAATTGACGAGTATTTCGGTGCAGATATTGGAGTTGGTTCAGTCAAATAGGAGGGGGGTGGATTCGGGTCAGTTTAAGGCTATTCGGAAGGATTTGGATGAGATGATGAAGGGTGGGAGTGGAGGTGGCAGTTCACAGCCTGATGCTAAGCGGCAAAAGGTTAATTAATTGATAAATTGATGTGAATCGATTTTATTGGCGACAGTAGCCTGTTGCACTTGGAGATTAGTTGATGAGCTAGATGTGAATCGATTTTCTTCGCAGTTAGGAGAGGTTCAGTGCACGAATCGCAATATTTTATATGTTTTCGCTCTGATATACTATTTTTGTGTACATCAATCTAAATTAATTGTAGGTCTGGATAGTGCATTTTCCCTGTGGGATCTTGGCCAAGCATGCCTTTTCAACACGTCCATTCATGAGCATCTCACATGTACCGCAGTTCCCTTTCTGGCACGAATACGTCATCTTCACACGAGCCGAGGCCATCACTTTGCTCACTTTTTGGCCTGCAACAGCCTTGACGGGCTTGCCATTGATCGTAACTTCATTGATTTTGGGACCGTTTGTTAGACCTGCATTCTGTGGTTTTCCAAGAGAGTCATCATTTTTGAATGCGTTGCCAAACAAGTTCAATTGAGTAGCTTGTATTCTTGCATCTTGGCATCTCTGAATCGGCGTAGGAGCGGCAGTAAATGCCGTAGTAGCGGAAGGAACGGCAGCCGCCGCGAAGAGTGATAGAATAGTAGTGGCTTTCATGGTTGAGGGGATGGTTTATTCAGTGTCAAGCTAGTAAAAATGTCATTAGACAAGAGGCAATTGTTCTTTAGACGCGCCACGCCACGTACTCGTGCGATTGGGGTTGAAAACTGCGGGTCAAAAATCAAAAATTCCGCCAACGCCCTTCATTTCCCTTCACTCACTTGCACTCACATCACAGCCGCACAATCATCGACTTCCATAGATAAAGATGAAGAACCACCATATCGCCATCGCTATTGCCGCTACGGCAGCATCATCTGTCTCTGCTTTCACTCCCGGACCACTTCCGATCTCTACATCCCATCATCCAGTACAAAGATACACTCCTCTCTTTGCCGATGAATCCTCCTCCTCCTCAGGAACAGCGGCAGCCAAGGCCATTGAAGAGGGCACTCACGATGAACTCATGTACGCTCTCGGTGTCAATCTTGCACGGCAATTAGGTGATGTCCGCCCTCTAGTAGAGAATAGCGAAGAATTGACACAAGTTGCCCGTGGCCTATTGGATACTGTGGTTGGAAAATTCAATGAAGACAATCAGAGGGATCTTTTATCAAGAAGAGGTGATGATTTGAATAAGATTATCGTTGACAGGGCCAACAACATTCGTAAAAAGATGAGAAGAAGCTGGAACGGCCATGCTACAAGAGATGTCAGAGAATCCAGAGACTGCCACGCTGGAGAGTGGAGTTGTGATTCATCCACTTGAGGCAGGTCCGGATGGATTCGGTAAGGGAGTCAAACCAACACAAGCATCTACGGTGAAGGTGCACTATCACGGAACATGCCCGATGGTACGGTCTTCTGATTCATCTTTGGGTGGAGATCCCGTAACCTTTCCTCTTGGTGGCGTTATTAAAGGTAGGCAAGCAGGCCTACAACACATGTGCGAGGGAGAAACTGCGATGCTGGTATTCCCGCAGCAATGGGGTATGGGGATGCAGGAACTCCTGATGGAAGGATTCCCGTGGAGCTTCATTGTTCTTTAAGATTCAATTGATTGAGGTGCTTTCTGCTGGAGTTTGGAGGTGGTCCCAAGTGGTTGGGTGCTGATGGCACTGAGCTGAAGAAGAACTCTGGAGGAAGTGGGTTATTGGGTGCAGATGGAAAGCCACTGTAACTGCCCAGTATCGTGTTGTTATCGGTAGTACAATATACAAACCTTAAATCACAAAACACGGCAATCTTACAGCAACGAAACATTCTTTCACTATGATTCCAAATACTTCGGAAACCTGATCATCATAACTTGCAGCCGATCTCTTAGAATATCTTCAAGATGTGTAAAACGCTTGCCTTTCAGGGGGGGTTCAAATATCGACTCAATATTCTCTCCCTTTTCATTCATGATTCCATCCAGACACTGCTGCTATACATAGAGTTGTCCTCTAGCCAAGCACGTGGATTGCTTCTCCTTTTCCAGGCTTCGCCATAACTGGCCTGCGTTAAAAATTTGTGCCAATATCTTCCTCTCGTTGGGACCATCTGACTCTTCTTGTTTGTTTTCTCGATTGACATGATGATGAAATGTTGATACACCCATAGATTTCGGATCATCTAAAACCACTAAAGCTGGTTTCTACATCAGCACATCTCTTGAATGGTTACAATTTTCTCGACGGTATCAGTTAGCGTATCATAGATGCTGTAACTATAAAGAAAGATTTTGTTTTGAAAAACCCCTAGAAGCGCAAAAGTGGATCCCGCCAAAAGCACTCCGAATTTAACTAACCCAAAGATCGCGCAAGTTCACAGTGGCAATGCTGTAAATAAGAAGCGTTATTCATATGGCCCATAAGATCTACAAATCAAATAAACCGGCTCTGGAAGAGTAAATATCGAGGGGTACATCCTTTGTCCCGACAAGAAGGATATCTCTTTGATCTGAGAGAGGAGAGGAGACGCCGTTTAATTCGCTTCCCCTCTGAGAGAGGCCAGCAATCGTTCTAGGAATGTGAATTAATGCCCATTGTTTGATATTGTAAGGGACCTATCCTTATCCTCCTTGCCTAGATTCTCTTTAGAATATTTTCTGACACTATTCTTATTGGAAAAGCACAGCCCGCAAGCAGCCTGTATTGGTGACAATAGTAGTGCTTGCCTTCGTAAGGCCCTTCGTATTCTCTACGAGCTCGCGTCGCCGCTTGTCAGAAATTTTGACACTTTATAGCTTCTGAGGCTTTTCTACTAATTCCTACGCAGCTACTAGCCATCCACCTCATCGATTCCATCTCACCCTCCCTTCACCAATCATTCACCCACAAACCGCACAAGACTAGTAAAAACACCTGAACCGCTAAGCTCCACCACCCTCTTACCCTCTGTCTGCTGCCAAGGCGGCGGCGGCACCCACTCGTTTAATAGCGAGGAGTACTGCATCTGTCAATGATCATGGCCAACAACTTCCTCCAGTGGTCTTGTCTACGCCTTTTTTTTTTTTTTATTTTGTTTTTTTTTTTTTTATTTTATTCTGTGTTTTTTATTATTATAGTTTGTATGTCATTATTTAGTTTTATTTATATTTATATTATTTAGATTATTATACTTATAAGTAGTTCAAACTCACATCACGGCCATGCCGATGATGAATGCCAAATAATTGTTCCATCAGACCAAGCACTAGTGCATTAGAACATGGCAAAGGGGGAGGCCTTCACGGCAAAAAAAGACTCGCATGCTTACAAGCTGGAAAGAAGAAGAAGACAAAGAATACAGCTCATTCCTGGAAGCATCGACGCAAAACATCCAATAAACGAAAAACAACAACACATCAGACGAAGGAGGGAAAAAAGAAGAAACAAAATCTCCATCATCCGCCTCCTCGAATTACTTCATTCGCACCCAAGACCCCCCCCCAAAACTATCTCTATTG